>JARWKJ010000014.1:34535157-35135157 GCA_029959095.1 Rhinichthys osculus
CTGTTTGTATATTTTTAAATATATTTAAAAATACATTGAATTTTATTTTATTTTTTTGTAGGGGTTTCCTCACCATAACCTTGATTATTTTTAATCAACAGGTAATCAACATCATGCTACAAATGCTGATTGAGCTTGTATCGAACCCAGATTATTCCTTTAAATGTGTCTAGCGTAATGTCTAAATGTGATGGAGTCAAGAAGAACATGTTCATTCATAGTATAATATGATTGGCTAATAAAAAAAAAACTTGTTCAAGCCTTTAACCCCAGCATTTCACCAAACCATTTCCCTAAAATCTGACTGGTTTATGTAAATGTTGTTCCAAGGCCAACAAGGAGAGTGTCTTTACCTGTTGGGCTGTAATGGTCCTGGATGCTGTAAAGCTTCCGTCAGACACACATCCTCCTCGATCTGGGGTGTGAGAGGCGGAGGCGGCGGGAAGTCCTCTGTAATCTCCGTCTCTCTGATGGGCAGTGGTGGTGGAGGAGAAGGTGGCGTAGGAGCTAAAAACACTTCATCATCATCTTGCAACACGGCTATACTCTGAACATCGTGAAGATTAGACTCTGAGATACGAAGAGACAAGAGTGGCTTTGCTGGGGAGTCGGGGCTCTTGGGAAGGGAGGGCGGCTTTGAATTGGATGACCGTGCAAGTTGTGACCCCGTGACCTCTGTGTGTGGAGGTGATGGAGTGGACACCGGACACGGGAAGTCCTTCAGGGTGTCGTCAGAAGTGCTGGTGTCGCTGGAGTCTTGCCGCACCATTCCCAGTGCTCCGGACGGACTTTGCGGCCCAGTTTCTGGAAAAGCTATAGAGTCCAGGTTGGGCTGACACAGTCTGTTTTCGTTATGCCAGTCGAGGCTGGTGGAAGTGTCTGGTGAGGTGAAAGGGCAAGGAAGTCCCACAGACGCAGCTAGACCAGAAGCGCTTTGCACTCTAGGCCGGTCTGAATGTCTCTGACGCTCTCGCAACAACACAGGTGGGTTTTGCTGGACAGGACCCTGGTTTAGCTGGTAACTCCTCTCCATACGTGCTGAACATAACGGCTGTTTGTGTCCTGTGTTCATCAACACCCTATTAAAACAAATGCATATGAAATATATATATCAATTTGTGCTTGTCAGTATTTCCAATACCTGTCATTTTTAAAGTAAATGAATGCAACTAATTTGTCTTTTAATGCCTGGTGGGAATTCTTGCATGGCTCAAAACAAACTCAAAAATAGCTGCAGTGGGATTCCTGTCACTGGCACTGACCAATTAAGGGTTGGTCCTTAATTTAAGACCTTTTAAGGTTAAATATTTCCATAAAACTTTCAGTTTTGAACTTGCAAAGAAATATTCTTGCTTCTTGCTCTTTAAAGGACTGATCTACTTAATTCTTCCACACACACACACACACACACAAAAACAACGTATTATTCTTATCCAGTTTGGATAAGTTCAACAATTTATTTTATATGTATTTATGTGTCTCAAGGCATACAGAACTCAAGAGGCTCTATTTGTAAGTTTTTATGTATATATTTATACACACACAAACCTGTTTTCAGAGGATTCCTGGGAGGAAACTCTAAACATCTGAAGGTCTCTGGCCAAGAAGTCCTAGACAAAAAAATAACAACAGAACAAATAATGCTTCATTTGAGCAGGTGATGTATTGTCGCCCTTTCGGATAGAGGTTAAAAAAATAAAAAATAAATAAACATTCATACATCAGGAACAAGAAGTAAATCATTATTTTATGGTTACCTCAAGTTTAGAGAATGTTGGGACTTTCATGTTAATTTTAAACCCAAGCGCATGCCATGACTACTGATAAACTAAGATCTACTAATAAAAAAGAGACACGGCATGACAACATCCTCATAGCTGGACTGTGCCGTATTTAATTAGCGTACTGTGGACAGATGCATAGACCGTGACCTGAATGACGTGATTGGTTCTGATGATTTATTCATGGCCAGAATGTTTAACTTTATGTTAAACCACAATATTAGTAAGTAGCAAAGTCATCATGCTGGTATTTTATCTACTGGCTTGTAACCATTTCCAATTTTGGAATTTGTGAATAGTCTGGGATTTCACAGGATAGTTGTGCGTCTACTGTACTCGGTCATCATCATACCAGAACCATTATCGTTTACATAAAGGATAATTATTCCCTTAGATAAATGGCCTTCTTAACCATTCCAAATATTTTAAACCCAATACCATGACTTGTCCATTATCTCCAACTCCTCCTCTCTGGCACAGAAGGAGTGCAGTTATCTGTTTCACATCTGTCAGATATCGGACTACATCCCAGGCTCTGTGGCACCAAACAGGAAGTGAAGAGCACTGGCCTCTTCCTGTGGAGCCCCAGGAGTGGGTTCAAACATCAATATCTGCCCATCTCTAGGAAAGGAACTGCTCCTTTGCTCTACAACAGACCACCATGTACCATAATTGGTTGAAAACTCGTGCACTGATTATGACTGAACACCAGATCAACTGTTAGAGTTTTCTTAAAGATAATTTTCTTCAACCAAAAATGAAAGTCATCCTTTACTAATCAGGTGGGAGGAAATAATTTTTATAGTTTTGTTGAGACTGGGTGCTGTTTTTTTCCTTAGAAAAATGCTAGCTAGGGGAAATCTGAGTGAGTAATTGGTTTTAACTATTCAATAGGAGAGTTAAATTAAGCAAATCTGCTCTGCCATGAACACTGTTACTGTTTAACTTTATGTGATATGAAGTCATGTCATTTCAATGATCTAACCAATGAAACAGTCAAGTTTGTCTGGCTTGTTCGCCACCAAATAAATGATTGTTACCTGACTAAAGTTTTCCACTGGAGATGACTTGGAGCGGAAGTGGTGAGGAACGGGACGTTCAACGTCCAACAAATCCTCAGCTGAAGCTGACCTCCCTGAGCTTCTAGCTGTTGTGGCTCTCTCAAAAATGGCCTCCAGGTGCTGTGGAAGGGTATTTCTGGTCAGGGTTGGACCTGGTATATGAGATTCAGAATTTGTGCCTTGTGACTGATGGGCAAAAAACTCAGGCCGTGTGTGGTTTTGGGTGCCCTTGAGAGGGTAAAAGGAGCTTTGCATTCCTGCTGGAAGGGTGGAGGCTTTCTGCATACCACCAGAGAGGCCATCGTGTCCCGGCTCTTGCAAAGAGAACATACTTGGGGTAGAGTTGAGGATTCGCAAGTCAGCAGAAGAGGAAGCGGTCTGCAGATAAGCACTATGTGGGCGGTTTGGACGTCCATCTACTCTTCTACCCGTTTTGCGCTCCATGTACTCAACTAAGGCATCTTGCTGCATTTGCTTCAAATCAGGCCTGGAGGAGAAAAATCTTGACTCGACGTTACGATTCGCCACCTGCTCAAACATCCTGCGTCGGTCTGCGACGCTCGTCTCGCTCGCCAGAAACTGCTGTTGAACATTCCTCTCAGCCTGACTGATTTCCTGAGGCACCACTCCAACTTCATGCATATTTTCAGGCTCGGAATATGATCGTTTCTTTTGGTCCATCGTGAACCGTTTGCGTCCACAGATTCGTATAACTGCAGGTCCAACAGCCGGGACACTAGGGAGTTCAGGAGGAGTGGTCCTGGTTGGTGCTTCAACAGGAACGACATGGCGTTCCTTTGGAGTGTGTGGGGACGTTGTAGCTGGTTTGGGACTTGTACTTGGTCCTTTTCGTTCTAGGGACGTGTGTTTGGCTGGCACTGGTGGAGGGATAACATTAAGGTCCCGTCTTCTAAAGGAAGTTGACCTGAGAACCTTAGACTGGGCATCTTTAATGCTGTCTCTATATGCTCTGTTAAAATATGTGTCTTGGATGGTGCCCAAGATGTCATGATTGTCACCTTTCCCGTGGATGTCTTTACCATTCCCCTCACCAAGCTGAAAGGTGCTCTTACTCCTTTGAAGAGAGGTCTTGTTGGTGACAACAGCTTCTTTTTGCTGGCGATGTTGGACATGATCACTACTACCACGTCTCGTTCGGATATCCTGCTGCACTTCCATGCGTCCATCATAGCTTGCCATGCTAGAAGCACTCTGAGTTCTCCCATGAGGGATCGAGCTGTTGCTTCTCTCCAACATGTTGTGCATGTCCTCCACACCAGAGAAGGAGCTCTTGGCACTGGAAGGTCTTGATGTTTGGCTCAGACGAGCCATAGAACCATGGTGGGAGAGGCTGCTATGACTGCGAGGTTTGACTTGCTGTCTCTCAAAATGACTTACTTTCTCCAGCACAGACATGCTACGCTCACTCTGGTAACTGCATTGGCTAGCAGTACTCTCGGGACTGGCGCATCTTTGAACCTCAGCAAGTGCATTCTCCAGTCTGGTCAGAGGGTGATCACAGTCTTGACCTCTCTGCTGAAGAGCACTAGAGTCACTGTAGTGCCTTGAAGGTTTGACTAGGTGGTCACTTCCTTGAGTTTGGACGGCGTTTCCCCTGTAAGTTTGAGCAACTTGACCCAGTGCAACTTTCCCAGTGTAAAGTGGGTCTGGATGGATGTTTTGCTCATTGCATTTATTTTGTTCTTCATCTCGAGGTGGCCTGTAGTTGTCGTAAACTTCCATACCAAGCGAAAGCTTTGGCTTCTCTCCTCTTGGTTGCACAGGGGTGTAAGGGTCCCTCCTCTCCTGGGGTACATATGGTGTTTGTGACTTCTGCACTTGTTGTTGCAAATGAGGCCGATAAAAACCAGGTTTGAATTGTGTGTCATTTTGCACTTTATCGGAGACCTTAGGTTGTGCCGAAACATTGGGTTGGACAGGGTATGGGTTGGGAGCATTGCTTTGGTATCCGTTTTCAAGGGTGACCCTATCCTCTTTAACTGGTCCACCTAAGTGGTCACAGTGATTGTTTTGCTTGCTCTCCTTGGCCAGTGCTGGGTAGACACTACCAGAGTTAGGGTTGCTGGTTGGGATTTGTGCATAATGAGGCTCGGGTGGTGGAACAGGGTAGATGCTGGTGGGTAACATGAGGCGACCGGGTTGTGCGGCCTGAGGACAACCCTGTTTGGGTTTGGTGGTGGGGCTACTTTCAGGGCTTTTTTCAATCACCGTGTGCAACTGACCTTCAGCTCCAAACGAAGACTTTCCTGTTGCTACAGAACCACTTGAGTGATGCCAAGAACCCTTGTTAAGTGCCCGCTGTGACCGAGCTTGGTCAAGACTCGACCAAGAGTTGGGACGCTCGTGATTGCGAAATGCTAGATAGCTGTCGCTGCGTAATGGAGGAGCTGGCGCCCCCTTTAGATTCTCATAGGAGTGCCGGTTGTGAGCTGGATCCCAGACTGTCCCAACACTATGGCGTTGTGAGCTGGTGGTGCTTCCACTACTCCCACTGCTTCCACGATGACAGATCATGCCCGGGACATTCCCACTTCTAGGCTGTGCTCTGCTGTCATTGGTTCTTAATAATGCTGCAGAGGTAATCTCATGCTCTTCAGACACACCCTGTTGGGGGTCGTAGACAGTGCGTATGTAGCGTATATCGGCCTGCTGCATCCCTTCTCTCTGTGGAACGTTCTCCATGGAATATGACCTCTCTTTGTTAAACGATGGTGCCGCTGCAAGGTACTCTGGGATACTAGAGCTGGTCGAGAAGGAACTGTATGCAGAATCCCGCTTGCTGTGCAGGTGATCGATACTGCTGGAGGATTTGGATGATGATAGTTGATAGCAGGAGCTGTAGGCTGGGTGAGTGTGGTCTAGGCTCTCCATGCTGCCCCGGGAACTGTACTGATCTGGGCTCTTCCTAAGGAATCCTGTCTCAAATCCCGATAGGTCTGTGGTGGAAGCACTGCAAGAAAAAAAAGAAGAAAAAAAACATGAGTAATATAATTTGAACTGACATTGATAAAAAAAATAATAATATATATACATACACACAGACCTGAGTTATTTAAGATCATTATATATGCGTAGATAAAATGAATGAAAAACATCACCGACCCAAAAACCACTGAGTCAGCAGTTTTTACTATAAAATCTATTAAATGAATCATTGGCATAAGACAATGGACAAAACCACATGCAATGATATTTGAAGTAATTCTGATTATTTTACTGGGGTGGGAAAAAAAAGATAAGAATATGTCTAAGAGCAATAATATTGTTTTACTGGGGTAATATATCGGCAGATTGAGATACTATTGTGTTTGTCGGTCTGAGCTAAATTAGTGGCTGTTACAAACTTGGATAGACAACAAAGACATCGATTCACTGATCTTTATGAAATAAGAATGAGCTCACTATGCTTGTGACTCTATTTACCAGAAAGTATAAAGATTGTCTCTGATAAGAATAACTATCAAAAAGCATTTGATGTCTGGACTGTTTACAACATATCTGGTGTTGATTAAACCATGAAATCCAGTTGTCACGAATTTGCATTGAGATTTAATTTACTCAAACATAGTAATGAGTTCAAATATGAGTTCACTCATCCCTGATGATAATGTGAGAATAATGTGAAAAATATACACTGTTAGATCTGTTACCAAACTTATCCACTGTGGGAATCTGCTACGTAAAGGTTGGAATCATGGCGGTGCGTCTGTGTGTGTCTGTGTGAGACAGTGATGCCCTGGGTATGTGCCCTTGTATGGGTATGTGATTGCCGGACTCTGAAAGCTGGCATTAGACTGCTGGTATAATTACATGATGTCACTGACCCATTGTCAACAGCACTGCAGTCACCCCTCTAAGAACTAGATCAACCAATCACAGGTCAGTCCATCAAACAATGACACCAGGTCTCAGAATGTGGAATGCTATTGGTGTAGCCCACGGTGACCATCACCATGGGAACCTTTGGAGGGTTGTTGAGGGAGTGTCATCCCAAAGAATTGTTTTTTTTTATTAGATTGTGCGTCAATGCTTTGCTTTCTGGTCCTCTTCAAACACTCTAAATGTTTTTCTTTCAGTGTCATCACTGATGGCCCTTGAACGTTCTGGTCTAAATACAGTGATAATGACCCAGATAACAAGCACACAAGGTTTTTGAATGTTTGGGCAACTACATAAAATATGTCCTCTGCTTATGCCATGATCGTACACAAACAAGAAACCACCATCGGAAAGACAAAAGAGCCATGTCTGACCAAAATAATCAACATTTATAGCTACTAACGGTCATGCTTTTGGACTTTTTAAGCTGCTGATATATGCATATGCATCACTTAAATAACACCCTCAAGTGCTAATAATTTAAAATTGAAAGCTGATTAAAATATTTAAGTGTGTGTGTGTGTGTGTGTGTGTGTGTGTGTGTGGCATGCTAGATAACATGGATCAAGAGGTTGCAACTTTCAGGAAATACCTCATGAAGCCAAATCAGGTGCTGCAACCCTAACTAAGCACACACATTATCCTTTCTCTTTGAATAAATAACTTCATTGTGGATTATTGCTAAGCTGTGTTGGCTGATCCTTCAGTTGCATAGCTGGGAACTGTTAAAAATGTCATCTTCACTACTGTATCTCAGTCAAATCTGATATGCTATCCTTGTGAAACAGAGAAACAACCGATGAAGAAAAACAATTAGTGCTTGAAAGTTCGTTTCCCTGCTGTTATTTTCTTCGTTCTTAAACAGAAAAGGTTAGAAGCACTAGACTGCAGGTGTGTTTGTGTGCGAGCTGCACTGACCTGGAGTGGTAGTTCTGGTGCCAGGGGGGTCCCACACCACCCTGGGTGACTTGCATCATGCTTTCTGGGTCCTGAGGGCCCTCGCCCAGCTTCGTAGAATGCCAGGAATGAGGTCGAGATCCAGGCTCACTCCGTCTGGGAAAAAGACATTCAAAGAAATGTAAAAAGCCATGCCTTTCTTTTGCAGAATACAACTCAAAAACATGAAGTAAACAAACGTGTAAACACAGCATGCTATAACAAAAACAGTTAGAATTAAAAATAAATAAAATAAAGTACAAAAACAAAAGTCGGAAATAGTTCAGTGAAAAGTCAAAGTAGTTTAATGTAAGCATAAAGCATGTATTGTCTGGTGTAGTCAAGGCCACCGAGGATAAAGGATCAAAACATCCCTGAAGAATGTGGCACGGCATTATAACCAGAATCTCACTGTGTAAACATTAGTAAATAGATACTTCCTAATCTAGCCACTGACAAATTGAACTCAACCGATATTTGGACTAAGAATTTAATTTCTTATTTTATGTTACAAATATTTATGTATAATAAACATTTATTCCTAAGAATGAGAAATAAAATTCTGGGAAGTTGGAAGTAGATTTCTATTTCGGGTTTTGGCACAGGGTGCTGAAGTATGTTTTCGAAACATGACAAGAATGCCGGCATTGTTTAAAACAAAAACATTTTTGGTTTCAAACAGCGTGGAACATAATGAATGTTTTTCATATAACAATCAGCAGACCGTCTGTGCCTACTGCTGCTCCAGACATTTGAACACACACCACACACACACACACACACACACACAATGCCAGTTTGTGCCCAACCAGTCTGCTGACTGAAGTGACCTACTAAGGTCTTTAATGATGGTGTGAGATCACTAGCCAGAAAGACAAAGCCTGTACGAGACTAAAGATCATGTTCAGTCAGCTGACTGGGCAAATGCAGCACATACCTCTTTTAGTGATCTTCTAGAATTGCGCCATTCTAGACCTTTGGGTTTGACCTGAAGCATTACATTTTTAGGACTTGAGTGTTGCACAAGATTGTGGTGCAATTATATATCAATATGACTATGATACTGTATATATATAAACAATATTTTATTATTAAAACATTAAACAGAATAAGAAATATAGCTATTGTAATATCATTGTATTAAATAAAAATATTAAACAAAATAAGAAATATTACTAATATATCACTGTCAAATTAAGAGAGACAGTAGGTCATTGTTTGAGGAGCTGCAAATTCCTCCACAAAGCTGCACCTAGATGATTCAGACTGATCACATTTCTCAGGACAATGACGTTTTTTTTTTAGCCTCCACATAGACTTGTTTCCTTAAAAACCCCACTCCCTTGAACTTTGACCCTGCTCTATGGAGACAGATCAGACATTGCATCTGCAAAACATTTGGCTTTTATGATATGTTGCTATGGAGGTAACTTTCTTGCTGCTTTAACACACCCTCTTCCAAAGGGCCATTCCTTCTGACCAGTCTAGATTTGGACAAGATCCATCATAATGACTTCCACAAGTAAAACTTTTGAAATCAGTGTTGAGCAAAGTAAAAGAACTGATCAGACAACAGAAAACCCTTCCGACCCCCTTATGATTGTCCGAACCCACCGCGGGTAAATCTGAGAGGGTAAACAGGAAACGCTGATCAAGAAGTACTTATCTAGATTCACAGGAACGCAGTCGTCTCATCTAGGGAGGATAATTATGTTGCATTTTTGAAATAGTTGCTGTGTGATGAGTAATCAATCATATACAGATTGTGGATTCCTGCCATGCATTACCTGCTCGACAGGAGCTTATTCATATATAGTGCAATTATAATAACGGGGTTATCATCATTAACTAAAAAACTAAAACTACCAAAAAAAATGTGTTAATTGAAAAAGAGATTAAATAAAATATAAATATTAGATGAAAAACTTAATTAAACAAAAACTAGAAACATTGTCTTGGAAGCTAATGGAAATACGTTTAAGTAGAAGCACTAAAACTACTAATTGGATTTTTTTTTTTTTTTTACTAAAACTAAAATAAATCAAACCTAAATAATAAATCTATAATAATAATAATAATAATAATAATAATAATACAAATAATCCTACTCAGGGCCATGCAATTTTTTGTCCATATAATGAAAGTCAAAAACATTTTATTGACAAAAAAAAAATAGACATTTTCCAAAATATCTTCTTTTGATGCTCACAAAAGAAAGAAAATCCTACCGTTTTTAGGGTTAATAAATCATGACAGGATTTTAAATTCTGCTTAAAATATCCCTTTATCTCAGCCAAAGATGTCAAAGGGCTTCCTCACACCAGTAGGAGGCTGGTTACCAGCCTTAAAACATTACCTGCCCTGCAATCCACAACCTGTTATTCCCTTGCTATCCTCCCGTACTGAACACTTAGCAATTACCTTGCAGTAAGTCTCAGCACTTTGGAGATGAGTCCAGTGGCCAGGCCGTTGACGCTGGTCTCGGACGGTGTCTTACACAGCGCCCCGTCCGATCGCCCAAGATTTGATTTCTGCTTCCTCCGCAGCTTTTTGCGGTAAAAGGCCCCGAGCAGCTCCATGGCGTCCTTCGCAGTCTCCCGATAAACTGAGATTAAACCGAGCGGCGGTTGGCAGGGTTTGGAAGGGTTGGTGGGGCGCAGCTTGACGACGCAAAGATCGTTAAAACACATAATTAAGCGTCATTAAAATGACACGATAACAGCTAGAATAAACATCCTGCCCTCGGCAGCACTGGGCGCTCGGGACAAACACATTTCAAAAACGAAGATAGAAGGAGGACAAATGGGAGGAAAAAGCTTCCTTCATGAGATTGGATATTAGCAAGTTTTGGAGTTGGATATAAGAAAGTCCGAAAATAGTAATATAACGCAACACGCAGACAGCTGGGAGCAAATGTGAACATATGATAGCATGCGTTGCGTTCACAACATCAAACAAAGACGGCTCTTTGTGTGCATCTTCCTCTCTTCCTTTCTTTTTCTCCCTCTTCGTCATCATGATCATCCACGTGATCCCAGACAAGTCAACAAGCCCATCAGTGGCCAGAGGGCATTATGGGAACAGGAAGGCCAGTTAGGGTGTGTCGCAGGGCTGCTTTCATGTGCTGGTGACAGCCATCTCCGGGCCAGCGGGGAATATGTGCAGGTGTAATAGCACAGGTGTCTTCACCTGTCCAAAAAATAAGGCCACTGGACATGAGCAGTGTGTTGACATTTTGCTCAGTTTTCGCTTGCGTGCACATCAGAAGAACCTGAGGTTTCTTTCACAAATACATCACAGAGTAATGACACCCGAGTACAATAACTGCGGATTTCCGTGGCATGCCATCGTTCCCAGGAGAGTCCCTTCTCGCCACACTCTCACAGTAACCTGACTCTTAGGGAATCCAAAGGGTCTGACCCACAAAAACAAAACACAAACCGTCTCTCTCGAGCCTTCTCGTCGCCTGCCCGGCTGGGCCAGACTGCAAAGGGTGTGTCCCGCTGCAGAAACCTTATCTGATCCCTGGGAACACGGCCCGTCAACTACACTAATCTGTTTGATCTGAGAGGAAACTGAAATTGGAGAGTTGGATTAGACTGGGATGGGGGTGTTTGTACGGCGGGGTTTGAGAGGAGAATGGGAGATGGACGCTAAATACTGTCTGTCTGGTGTGGCTGTGATTGTTGCAATCTATGTGTGATGGAAATGGATATAGTTAGTGATGGAGGAGGTCACAGGGTGCATCCCAAATTGTTTTCTATTTAATACATTTTATAATGTAATTTATTCCTGTGATCAAAGCTGAATTTTCAGAATCATTACTCCAGTCTTCAGTGTCACATGATCCTTCAGAAATCATTCGAATATGCTGATTTGATGCTCAATAAACATATCTGGTTATTATCAATGTTGAAAAAAGTTGTGCTGCTTAATAGTTTTGTGGAAACTGTGATGCATTTTTTCAGGATTCTTTAATGAATAGAAAGTTCAAAAGAACAGCATTTATTTTTCAATTTGAAACGTCTTTGTCACTTTTGATCAATTGAATGCATCCTTGCTGAGTAATAATTACTTTTACTTACTGAGCCCAAACTTGTGAACAGTTCTGAACATATTGTTTGCACTTGCATGTGTTTGCAACATACACTGTAAAAAAAAAAAAAAAATTACAATAAACTACTGTAGTCAGAAATTTACAGTGAAATTAATGCATGCTGGGTAATTTTCTTACAAATTACTGTTAATCAACAGCAGAATGATGCTGACATCACAGTTTTTTACTTCTTTACTTCTCTTGTTTTACTGTGAATTCACATTATAAAGTTGTCTTTAACCATGCCACTGTAAGAAATTATATTGTTTAGTACTGTAATTTTTGTGAAGTCACCATGATGGTGATCAGTGTTCCATTTGCTTGGGATCTTGGACCTTGTATATTCATATTCAAATTTCTGATCTTTCTGATTAACTCTAAACGAACTTTGTTTGGCCTTTACATTTGAATGCCATCTCAAGACATAAGTGAAGTAACTTTTCTTATATCCTCCATCAAGATGGAGAGAATAAAGAGAGGATCACGCTCAGACCCCACAGGAGATCCCATTACTATCAAGAACCTTCAAACCGAGTGTAGTAAGTTCTTTAAATGAACACGGTTCATCGGAATGAAGACATCCAGGGGGAGATGGGTTATGTTATTAATGCGTGTCACTGTGGGATTATGGGAAATCCTACCTCTGAGTGTGCGAATAACATTGGAATGTTCACAATCCAGGAACATGGATGAAAAACACACATGACAGATGACCTGCAAGTGAACTAGAAATTATTAACGTCCAAAAAGAAGACTCTTCTAAGAACCAATTACAGCATTATGGAGAATCTAAGCAAAACTGAGAAAGTTAAGAGAGAGAATTTAAGATGCAGAGATTTTAATCGTTGCCCCAAGATCCTTCAGACTCACTTCCTGTAAACATTCCATGAATATCTCAATGCATGTGTACGATAACACATACGCATGTAGATAACCGCTCTAAAGTGTTGGGCGGGTCGAACACCATTGTCTTGGATTAATCTTTGTACATTCATTGTCTTTTACACAACAAATTTCTCAAATCCGTCAAATTACCAATGAAAACTCCAATAACTGCAGGGAAGGACCATCTAAACGTATAATCCTTGTCTTGTGTAGCATTACAATGTCTATGATATTCAGAGCAAAAAGGTAAGTGGTCCATCCAAAGCAAAGACTCAAACAAGGTAGGTTGAACATGAACATGGCAACTAAACAGACACAATTAAAACATATTTAGTATCTGTTTACATGAGAGGGATGGGAATGATGGGAAATATTGTGCACGCTATCTGTCTTTGTGTCTCTGGTGTGATCAGCACGCCATCTGTCGGACCAGAGAAATCTACTTGATGCAAAATAAATTACCTTTTTTATGTATTTATGTATTCGAAATTACAGTACAATATATAATGTACTGTAATTTCAAATACATAAATACATAAAAAAAAGTAATTTATTTTATTTATTTATTTTATAACCAAAGCATTTACAAAAAAATCTTTCTGACCCCAAACTTTTGAATGGTAGTTTATCTTATCTGATCAATCTTGTCATTTATTTGATCGAAAAATAAAGTAAAAACAGTAATATTGTGAAATATTTTTACAATAAAGAACAGTTTGATTAAATTTTAAAAAGACACATTTCTCATTATTATCAATATTGAAAACAGTTTTTAATATATATATATGTGTGTGTGTGTGTGTATATATATATATATATAGACACAGTATATATGTATGCACAGTATATATAGGGCTCGACATTAAGCCTTTTCGTGTGCTTGTCATTCACTTGTCCGAGTAAAAAAGTTGCTTATCCAGATTTTTTCCTTTCCTTTTTTTTTGTGTCATAAATATCATTTATTCTGAAGCAATATTCTCATCAGTGTTCAATCAGCTTTGATATATTTAAATCTGCATATTGTAATATCGTCTTAATGAGTGAGTCATTGATTAATTCATTCAAACGCCTGATTCATTCAAGAATGAGACAGATGTTTATGAATGGGTCATTGAATCTTTGACTCAACCGATTCATTCAAAACGCTAAATCATTCAGTAATGAAAACACGGTTAACTTTTCCTGTGAGATGCGCAATGGTTCTGCTGTGATCTTTGTTTGGAACTATTTTCGCTGCTGAAACGGAACAAAAACAGCCAATATTGCATCTAAAAATGTAAATTACTTAATTTTAACTGTTTATTGAACTATTATAGGAAAACTATTGATGATATTCAGGAAACAGGACTCGTCGTGTGAGGTTGCTTAACATATGTAAAAAAATATAAAAACTCCACATTTTGAATTTTTATAGGCAGTATGTTGTTAACTGAGTTTCTTTTGTATGTGCTGCAGTCATTTGTTTAGATTTCTCCTCGAGAGGCTGCACGAGCCTCAACGACGCAATCTTGTTACCGTCAGTAATACATTTATTAGCCACTATTGATTGCAGCTTACAATAAATGTAATAAAATCAGAATCATTCTCTCATCTTAGTCATTTCCTAGTTATTTTTTGTTGTTATTGATCTTCTAATCAGGCTACTTGTCCGGTCGGGCAAGTCAAATTCCTTTTACTTGTCCCTTAAAAAAATCCACTTGTCCCGGACAAGCGTTAATGTCGGGCCCTTTATATGTATATTAGGATACTTTGATGAATAGAAAGTTCAAAAGAACAGCATTTCTTTAAAAAAAATTTTTTTGTAACATTATAAATGTCTTTATGGTTACTTTTGATCAGTTTAATGGATCCTTGCTCAATAAAAGTTTTAATAAAAAAAAAAAAATCTTTTGAATGGTAGAGTACTTCTGAAAATAATGTGAATCACTCACTTTGAATGTGAATTTGCTTGGCCGTGAAAAAATTGCCACCATATGACTTGAGTCCCTTTTTTAATATACGTTTAACCATCTTTTAGCATGTCCACATCAAGCTCGTCAACATCATGTGACCTTTCCATTACAGCCTTATTCGGATGAAAGTGAATTTTCCGATCAGGTCGTCTCGCTATTTATAGCATCTGTATACAGTACTCCAGTTTTATTTACACACAGAAAGAGAGGAAAAGAAGCAGAGAGAAACTAGAAAAAAGGATTCCTTTTGAGCCTGTAAAATTATCCGCTTAAAAGCCTGTAAACAACTCAGTAACACTGGATTTAGAGTAAATGGAGACGGGATGCAATGACAGTCACCCCTAACGGGACCATCAAGGAAAACATAAACCTAAATCCACTTCAGCGCTTCCTTTTCCTGTAAGAGACACGTTTGTTTCCTGTTTACCATAGATTAAAAAATAGAAGTGAGGTTCCGTCTCCCAGAGATGTTCACAAGTCTTTTATCTGGAGTTCGAGTCAAGTCTGAAGTCTTTATCACTGGAGTCCGAGTCAAGTCTGAAGTCTTTATCACTGGAGTCCGAGTCAAGTCTGAAGTCTTTATCACTGGAGTCCGAGTCAAGTCTGAAGTCTTTATCACTGGAGTCTGAGTCAAGTCTGAAGTCTTCATCACTGGAGTCCGAGTCAAGTCTGAAGTCTTTATCACTGGAGTCTGAGTCAAGTCTGAAGTCTTTATCACTGGAGTCCGAGTCAAGTCTGAAGTCTTTATCACTGGAGTCTGAGTCAAGTCTGAAGTCTTTATCACTGGAGTCTGAGTCAAGTCTGAAGTCTTTATCACTGGAGTCCGAGTCAAGTCTGAAGTCTTTAATCTGGAGTCTGAGTCAAGTCTGAAGTCTTTATCACTGGAGTCTGAGTCAAGTCTGAAGTCTTTATCACTGGAGTCCGAGTCAAGTCTGAAGTCTTTAATCTGGAGTCTGAGTCAAGTCTGAAGTCTTTATCACTGGAGTCTGAGTCAAGTCTGAAGTCTTTATCACTGGAGTCTGAGTCAAGTCTGAAGTCTTTATCACTGGAGTCCGAGTCAAGTCTGAAGTCTTTATCACTGGAGTCTGAGTCAAGTCTGAAGTCTTTATCACTGGAGTCCGAGTCAAGTCTGAAGTCTTTATCACTGGAGTCTGAGTCAAGTCTGAAGTCTTTATCACTGGAGTCTGAGTCAAGTCTGAAGTCTTCATCACTGGAGTCCGAGTCAAGTCTGAAGTCTTTATCACTGGAGTCTGAGTCAAGTCTGAAGTCTTTATCACTGGAGTCCGAGTCAAGTCTGAAGTCTTTATCACTGGAGTCCGAGTCAAGTCTGAAGTCTTTATCACTGGAGTCTGAGTCATGTCTGAAGTCTTTATCACTGGAGTCTGAGTCAAGTCTGAAGTCTTTATCACTGGAGTCCGAGTCAAGTCTGAAATCTATTAAAATGCGACTTGAGTCCAAGGGTGCTTCTCATTTCTTATTTGTGCATCCTCGTTTCCTTTCCTCGCTTCCTTTCCTCGCGTCTCAGCTCCACCCCCTGTAGGACGCGAGGGAAGGCTGCAAGGAAAAAAAACGAGGACGGAGGAATTGAATGAAAGCTTTTTGATACATTGGAATACTTGATCACTCGAGCGTCACTTCACTGCGTCATCGGCAGTGCTCAAAGGATCTGCCCTTATGTTGTTAAGGTTTGTTTATTTAAGAAATTCATAATAAATAATAATAAAGCAAGATACCTTGTTGAAATATGTGAGTTGTGTGGTTTATGTAAACTACAAAAGTAAAGTATAAATTCAAATGATTGTGACAGATGTGAAGGGGGAGGAGAATTGATACGTGCGTCATGTTTAGTCGATAAAACTCTTCCGCAAAGGGTACACCTGTGCATCCTCGCTCATAGCTCCTCTGGAAGCCTCCTCACTCCTCGATCCTCGCCTCCTCGCGGTGCAATTAGAGAATTGAGATGTCCTTCAAGATGGCTGAGCTCGATTGGTTTCCGGGTCATAGGATGGAGGACGGAGGAGCGAGGAGACGAGGAGGGATATTGAGAAGCACCCCAAGTCTCTAACTCGAGTGCCCACCTCTGCCTTTCCTAAAAAGTTCCTCTGATGAATGACCTCATGTGTGCAGGGTTATTACAGTTAACTAAAACCATAAATAAAAAAAACATGTTTGTTACTTGAAATAAACTAAATGCTAACTGAAATAGAAATAAAATTAGGGCTGTCACAATTCCTCGATTATTATCAGAACTGTAACATAAATCATTTATAAACCTACCCAAACAGGAGAATACATCAATGTGTTTATAAATATGCGAACTGTTCATCGCGATTTCAAAATAAAAGTTAACCCTCCCTCTGAGTTTGCATGTTTTGATGTCCGCATATTTTTGTTCAAGAAATTACAGCGGCTGTAGCAGTTCTATCGTAAAGAAGTGGCCAAATATTAAAGATTAAGTGGACATTTGAATTAAATGTTGTTTGGGCAAAATTAAACAAGGATTTGATCTGCTGTAAAGTGTAACAACACCAGGCCGTTGGCGCCCTCTGCAGGCATTTCTTATAATACATAATGTACATAAAATGAATGTTTAGGCTATATTATGTAAATTATGTATTTTAACAGTGTTGTTCTATAAAACCATATGATTACTTGCTTTTGATATTTTATTTGAACCAATCATTATTGCCTCATTGTTATTATATATGTATTTTAAGTCATTTTAAAGGCACACTGTGGAACTTTTCAACCTTTATAATATATTACCAAAACCCATTGAGATGGTACATCGACTTACAATAGGTTGAATGACACGTCTGCCGAAGCCTGAAGGGGTCTGTATCGCTTTTACTAGCACTATGTAACTTCGGGTTTCGGGTAGGAACCCGAGAACAAAAAGAACTACAAAATTCGACCGCTTTACGGCATACGCCACTTCCCCCACCACCCCAACTTCCTCAAAAGTAACGATTGCCGGCGTCTGTATGTTGTCGTCATGGCTGAATGATGAATCAACAGCTACTCGGAAGAAAGCGAAGAAAGCAAAGATTTTGTCAGAGGAGACCAAAAAAAGAAAAAAAAGAAAAAGGGAGAGTTTAAAATAAACATCGGCATAAAAGTGTGTATATATAATGTAATATTTACTGCGAATTCGTGTAACAAAACTGATATAAGTCACAACATACTGCCGTATGTAAATGTAAATGTTTTTTTTTCCTTTCAGCTCATATATTTTTGTATTTGTGTAAAAGGAAAAACAAACTGAAGACTACAAATAACGGAAATATGTAGTGAGTTATATCAGTTTTGTTACACGATTTCCCGACTACTCGATTTCATCTCCAACCCATTGCAAAGAGATCCTGAAGACGTTAATTGTTTGCTTCAGGTGTGTTTGATTAGGGTTGGAGATGAACTGTGCAGGACAGACGATCGGCAGGAGCAGGATTGGGCAACCCTTGTCAATGCGACTTACCTGATCAGACATTGTTTTCTGCGTATGCTACTTTTATTCAATTTGTTTTCTTTATAGGATTTATATTATTAATCTTATATTTATATTATTATTTTGGTCAGTAGTGAATCGATTAACTTTCTCCAACATACAAATCAAATGCCGTCTGCACACACATAAAGACACGGGAGGTTGACTGTTTGTTGACTTTTGCGACAATGCTGCGGCGCTTGTGGCCTCTAGGGGCACTAGACATGAAAATTACAGGTCGAGCGCACCCTAGTGGCCAAACATTCCACAGTGTGCCTTTAAAGGCTTGGGTCTATTTTTATATATATTAAAAAAAAATCTGATTACTCGATTAATTGTCAAAATAAACGACCAATTACTCAATTACCAAAATAATCGTTAGTGACAGCCCTAAAAAAAATAAACTTGATTTATTTCAGCAAGTGTCCAAGTAAAAATAACTCATTTTCATTTACTTTAGCTAAAATAACTAAAACGGAAATAAATTTAATAAAACCTATATAGATTACATTTTTTTTTTACAATTTTAACCAAAATAAATATGGAATTAAACTAAATTCAAACTATTAATAAAAAACTGGTGCAGATGCAATAAGGCATGACCAAATACAAAGATATTTAACTTCACACCTGTTTTTGATGCGTAGTTTCACTCCTCCGCTGCATCTGCCGTCTCTGGAAGGACTGAGAGGACGCCGGTCAGAACAGCAGGGACCCGGACAACACTCTCTACAAACACAAACAGAAGTTTAGCTTAGAAATTCACTCTATAAAATCTCAGACAAGTGCTCGTATCGTGGAAAACAGAAGCGCTTTTTTCAAAATAAAACAAAACATGATCAAATGTCCGTAACTAATCAAAACTTGCTGCTCAGTTCAGCCAGAACATCTTTAAACTTGTTCAATTTTGTCAAAAATTGTCATGATTATGACATCACAACCATGAGCTCATTAAGTTAAAAACCGGTCAACAAAAAGTGTGTCAATACGCCTGCATCGTATATGAATGCTCCCCAGGAAATGCATGCGTTGGACATGACTAAACAGCGCTTGACTAGTTGAATGTGAAAATATGTAATTTTGCACATCCCTAGTCTAGACAGTATAAGCTCATTGGTTACTTTGTAGATGATGCGTGTCTGTTTGTCTTTAGATTATATATTTTTGGAATTTGGAGAATCAGTGTTGGTCAGAGAGAACCCATTTAAAAGTTCACGTGAGTGTATTGTGTGCACGTTTGGGATTGACTCAGTTCAGAAGCTGTGTTGTAGTGGCCGTATTCGACAAAGGAGGCACCGGCCGGTCCATTCACCACATGCTCACATGGACGTCATACACAGAGAGTTTCTATTAACCTGAAGGACAGGATATAGTGAAGCCAAATCTACTGCACACTGCTCTGAAGTAAAAGTATTATATATACACACACACATTTCATATTAGTTTGATTTCATATACATGTAAACGCATTTATATTTATCATGGTAGATAGATATCATCTCCTTTCTTCTTCTTCTTATTATTATCACTAGCTATGTTTCCATCCACCTATTTTTATGCACATTTCGGGATATCATATAAAAAAAAATTGTAATAGATGGAAATGCCAAGATGCGCATAAATTCTAAACATGCACATAAAAAAAAACGTATTCGCTTTTATACGATAAGAAGACCTGCACATACATTGCTATGGAAACACATTTAGCGAATAAATCCCTCGATGCACAACAAAAAACTCATGTGACTTTGCCTCAACAGAGGACGTGACTACTGGACTATCCTGCGCAATATATCGAAATATGCATATCGCAACATGAACAAAAGACAAGGGAAATTCACTCCCTGCTCTTGACTGAATAACTTTTGTAGCTTTAATAAGAATCAGGATTTATTTAATCCATACAGTGAAGACTAAGCAGTGTTTTATTTTTACTTTTGATTGTTCAGTTTCTGTTGTTATCTAAATCTAATGTAGGCCTACCTGAAACCCTAAACCCAGTGGTTTTAACACCGATGTTAAAATAACACGTATTATGCTACAGTAAAACAATGCTGTTCACTTTCAGAAGGTGTAGGGATGCTTTCTTCTCACATAAACAATATGAAACATGTAGGTTATACACACTTTAAGCATTATCGTGAATATAATGTATGTATATTGTTGTATATGAGCTAAAAGGTACTGAGGTTTTTACAAAACCCAGGTTCCAATCGGCTGCAAAGGAAAAATGTGTCACAATCAAAGGAGTCAGTTTGTGGAACAGTCTTGATTGTAAAATTAAAACTTCTAAGTCCATTTATGCGTTTAAAAAAGTATGTTAAATTATCAATGTTGCAGAAATATAATACTGCGGAGTAGCAGATCAACTTTATTGATGTAATTTTGTGTTTTGATGTCTTAGGAAAAGAGACGGCTGCATGAGACAGCTCAAATGAACTGGAACTGTAAATGATTTTGTGTTGATAGGGGGCAGACACTATAAGTTTTTACTTCTTTCTGCTCCTTTTCATTCATGTTAAATGCTGTCGTTATATTTGTTTTAAATTAATGAAATAAAAAAATAAATAATAATAAAATAAAAAAATCGTATAGCATACCGAATATCGGATTATTTAATGAGTTATTGCATATCGCATTTTCTTTCGTGCAGCCCTTCAGTGGACCAATCGCACAGCATCTCAATGTTAGTTTGGTCATTTTGAAATGCCTGAGCTAAAGTTTGTCATCAAAATGATTTGGTTTAATTTCCTCCTAGAAGCGTTCTTACACACCAGACCTCCACCTCCGAACACAAGAAAATAACACGACAGCTTTTATTGCGTTTTGTCTGCATGCTCTGACACGCAAGTCATTTATGATGATGTAGGAAAATAGATTTACAGTTTCTTCCCCAATTGCAGCAACTTCCATTTTTATTAGATATTTTGCGCCGGTTTTCCAGGAAGTGATGATTTTGTTCTCTTGAACACATGGAATGGAAAACCTGCTTTATTCACAAATGTATAAAGCGATATTCCAATTTTGCTTTAAATTTAAAGTTAAATTCGCAACTTTATTCACAAATGTATAAAGCGATATTCCAATTTTGCTTTAAATTTAAAGTTAAATTCGCAATAATTGTTGAAAACAGTTATGCTGCTTATTTTTGTGGAAAATAATAAAACAATTTCAGGATTTTTTGATGAACAGAAATATCAAAAGAACAGCATTGGATTCCCTTTTTATTATTAATTAATTTATTATTATTATATATTTTTAAATGGGTGTGAATGTTCCTTTATGGCTCTCGTGTTGGGATGGGAGGGTGTTTCTTTTTTCTCTCTCTTCATGACAAACTTGCCCTGTAAATAATAATAAAAATAGGTTCACAAAAAAAGAACAGCATTTATTAGAAATAGAAATCTTTTGTAACATTATAAATGTTTTACTGTTGCTTTCGATCAATTTAATGCATCCCTGCTGAAAAAAAGTATTAATCTCTTTCTAAACAGAACAAAACAAATCTGACCCCTTATTTTTTTTATAAACTGAATGCTTATTTATTGTAGGAAAAAATATTGCAAAGCATTTTGTGTGACAAGTGCTTTAAGACCATTTTATACGCTGCAACTACAAGAGCTTAGACAGCAAAACAGCAGCCCTCCTCCCATCTCACTGAGGAATGGTGCGAGAGAAACACACGTAATGTTGACACAGCATTCCTATAGTTAGAGACTGTGTCATCACTCCCTTTTTAAAGGCTTTTTGAAAGGTTTAACGCACAGCTAATAAAAGACAACACAAAGACGCTCCAAACAAACCCAACATAAACGTTCACTTAAAGAGACAGTTCAGTCTAAAAACAAAAACAGAAATTCTCACTCAAAACCAAAACCAGTATGAACCACCTCAAAACCAGTATGACTTTCCTTCTTTCTAGCATTAGACATGAAAAAAAAAGATATGTAATATGATTGATTGTGTGAATAGAGCAGCTTTGACATTCTGCTAGATAAAATTTAGATCAACATGAGCGTGAGAAAATGCTATCCCTTTAAAAGTGAACCGCATTCACATACCTGTTTTAAATGTTCTTTCTTTTTTAAAGCTTGATTTATCACTCTCTCTTCAAAAGGGTGTGATTGGCCCGACTGCTGAAAGTATGCATTGGCTCGGAGTCGTTTCAGAAAAGACATTAATTATATCTCTATTAATCACTTCAAGTGGCCTGTGAAATGTCTGGATATTTATTAGAGCGCCGAGTCTTGATATAACATCTCTGATCAACACATTAACAATCCGTGATTTAGATCCCAGCGTCTGCATCTCTAAACTCCTCTGTTCAAATGCCCCAGCATTCCTTGCATACCTGCCCCCTGGAGGACCTTAGTGATCACCATAGAGACGTGACCACCATGCAACTTCCTGTAAACCCACAATGCTGCTCAGAGATACACCTACGTTCAAAAGCCGTTCGAGGATGCATAAAAGTTCTTCTGAACTTTCTATTCATCAAACAAATATGTAGGGACCACACATAATCACATTTGAGGATGGGCTCTTTTGATTTTTGGACAGTAAGGGTCAAATTTCTTCATGAGTGTTGAGGAATGAGGAAAAGGACTCTCACTGACCAGTGAATACACGGAGGAGTTCAAATTCCACATGGCTGTTGTTGTCTGTGTGTGTGTGTGTGTATAAATATTCCATGCCACCCACACGCTTGACCCTTTCCTCACAGATCTGACCTCTTCTCTTGTTTATATGCGTCTCGAGTGAAACGCACCCAACCACAACATCAATCAGCCACGCAATAATAAACGCTGAGTACAGCCGAACTGTTCGCAGAGCACAAGATGAACAAGCGGGTTACTGAACAGAGACAGTCGCTTAGAGGGGGTCGAAGAAGACCACCAGCGCTCGTCCCACCCTGATCTATCATAAGACTGGAAGATCAGAGGTACTTAAAACGTTCCCAAAAAAAATGTTTTGGAGGTTCGTTAAACATCTTCGTATTGTTGTTCGGATGAAACTCTTTCTCCACTGATTTTTGTAGAGAACTACATGGAAATCTGCAGAATAGATTGGTAAACATGGTAAACGTGGTTATTTATATCTGAACATTTCAGCAATTAAAATGCAATTGTAATGGGAATAGTCTGCACATCAGATATACTGCACATCTGCAGGTGCATATACCTACGTTTATATATATACACAGTATATATATATATATATCACACACATACAATGATGTATACAGTACATATACACATTGATGCATATACACACACACACACAGATAAAATAACATCAAATAACAAGTCAAATGAACTCTATAGACCTTATGTAGCCCCGCCCCTTTTCAGCGCTGTGCTCGTTGTCTTTTGTCTTCCGGTTTGTATTTTCACTGCGATCTTACGCATTTATGAATAAACGGCTCGTTTTAAAACCTTCCCGGTCTACTGTCATTTGTTAAGACATCTGCTTTAAACATTACAATCCTCATGATAACTTTCGCTAACTTTAAAATAAGTAAATCCACCTCACCAGGCAATTACTCCTCGACAGCGATGGCATACGACATTGAACACGGAAGTTCAAAGACGATATTCTAAAGATGGGCTATACAGCCGAAAACTTAAATAAACCTTAAAGGGGTCATGATATTGACTTTCTTCTTATTTGAATATGTTCATTGATGTTCACTTATAATGTTAATAAAGTTTTTTGCAAAAAAAAAAAAAATTATGCATTTTCAACATGCACATTAGAAAGTGTTTTGAAAACATTATTACTAGTGCTTTCAAACGATTAAAATATTTAATCGCGATTAATCGCATTAATGTCATAGTTAACTCGCGATTAATCGCACATTTTTATCTATTCTAAATGTCTCTTGATTTCTTTTTGTCCCATTATTTTTTCTAATTTGAATGCTCTTATCAACATGAAAAAGTGGTTCGGCTTGCTTTGTACAAATGTTTTTTTATTGAATACAACATTGGCATATACTGTGTTCAATTTCCCACTAAAACATTTTCACTTGGAGCAAATAATGATGGACAATGTAACACTGTCCATCAATAAAAGGGTGAAAGAAATACTGACGAGGTCCTGATATTGACGAGGGGGCGGAGAATTCGCATCAGCTGTGTGTGTGTGTGTGTGTGCTTGGCCATTTCAGACTGGACGTGCTGCGATGATGATAGCTCAGGTTACAACGACAAAACACACAGATCACTTTGGTCTCGTCAATTGAACCATTTGGCAACTTTTTAAAAGTAAACTTTCAATTCAGAATCTTATTGGCATCCATTTCGGCATCTCGCGCTCGTCATCCACTCAAAACGTAACGTTAACCAACTATTTGGCCAGCTCGCAACAAGTGTGTTTCCGATCTAGCTAGATCCGGTGCTTTCAGAAAGGACGCGGAATGCGCGTTTTCAAAACTTTTTGGATGCCAAAACGTTTCTATTGGCCGTGCTGGTAATCGTCACAACGGCAAAAGTTGAACTATTTTGAATTTTGACCGTGGTGTGCACGCTGCTGCTCTTGCGCTTTGGTCGACGAAGCAACAAAACGTCCTCGTGCGGCGCAAGCCATTGAAATTAATGGGTTTCCTAGCGCCGCGCTTGCCGCGTCCGGTTGCAAAAGCATGTGAAAAAAACAACAAGTTTGCAAGGCCAAAAAGGCCGTTAATCGCGCGATAAAAAAATTAATCGCGTTAAAATGGGTTTGCGTTAATGCCGTTAATAACGCGTTTAACTGACAGCCCTAATTATTACCCATATAAACCAGCACGAGTTGCACTTTCATCATACTTCAAATCTGGCAAACAAGGGGACGTTCCCTTTAAAACATGCCGTTCTCCTTGAACACACCCTTCACCTGCATTTAGAGATCCTGTGAAAGTGTTTAAAGCTAAACCAGCTTGGCCCGCTGCAGGAATGCTATTAACAGCTAAGAGAACGAATGCCGAGAGAAAGAACAAAGAAATGAAAGAATTTGTTTTGACAGATGTCACTTCATCACGTAAAGAAAAAAGAATGACATAAAAGTCAAATATGATTACTTTGTTTACTTTAATAATGCTGGTATTTACATGTGCAACTAGAAATCTGACATTAGTGCTGATCAGGTTATTTGCTCTTATCTCTTCTCCCTAAACAATACAAAGATGAAGAGCTGACCTATCTGTGTATCTGACCAACACAATCAATTTAATCTGAAAGCTTATGCAAAACAGTTTTTTGTTTTGTTTTTTACATGAGACAGCCAACCAGAATAACCTAGCAACTGAATAGCGACACGATAAACAAAACTGGCATCGTGGAGGCAACCCGTGCACAGCATGAACCATTCACATTGGGTCGATATAACGGTATAAAAAGGGTTACAAATGTACAGTGGATTCTCAAAAAGTTTGTGCAAACATGAATTTGTTCTCATTATCATTCAAATTTGAAACCAAATTATTCCAAAGTATAAAGAAAGATGCAGAATCTATTCAGAAACTATGCCAGAATCACTGTAGGGTCAACTATTAATTCAATTTCTAGAAATTTAATAATCTGGGTTAATCAGCAATTTATAATAATAATTATTATTATTATAATAAAATAACAATCTACTAATTATAATATAATATTCAAACTACTTCAAACTTTCTGGTCTGGCTTTACTATGATTATAATATAATCATAGTAAAATCTAATGATATCAGGAATCATCAACAATTAACAATGATCATAATATGCTGCTATATATAATTATATTTATCAGGTATATAAACTATCCCAGTGTTACTGTATGGCCACTTAGGTATTCCATTTTTTTTTTAATGTAATTTATTTGAATTAGATTGAAATTGTCTCCTAAATTTAAGTGCAAATTCATGCTTGAAAATGTTTATGCAAAAGTTTTACGCATGGTTAAATGACGCGATTTTCATCAGAAAATATGAACATCTTGTTTGCATCTTCTGGGCTGCTGGAAGACAGCGTTTCAGTTCATCTCCCCTGCATGCCTGCCCTCGGTCACTGAACACAACCCCCGAATGAAAGAAAAAACCAGGAACCCGATATCAGCGGAGAACAGGAAGAGACCAAATACTCTGGCAGAGGAAGAGAACAAAGGGATACAGATGAAAAATAAGAGATGATAAAAACAACAGGAGCTTTAATATTCACTTTGGGGATTAAGTGCTCCTTACACGTTGAAGCCACACCAGAAGTTCAACAAAGCTTTGCTAATAAATTAAGTGACAACCAAACACGCTGACCTTTAGTGACTCCCCCTAAAAAACAAACACGGTAACCTGACTTAACTGCATTCTGGATGAACACCTCTTCTCTTTATCCTGCATTGGCTCCATCTTCAAGCCTTTCTCTTGCTCTGCGTTTACAGCAGCTTAAAACAACGTGAAATCATAAAAACAATTCTCATTCCTACATGCCAGACAGGATTAACTTGTGCTTTTCGGAGTATCGTGCTGTTCATTATGCAGTGTTTTGCGTTCTCTCGTCTATGGACAATAAACCTCGTGAATTTTGGATCTAGATGCAGGTGCAAAACACATCGTTCCAGACGAGTCAAACAAACGTGCACAGCAATAATCTACCTTACGCTGCTCCAAACACTGTCATATGTTAATTAAAGCAACAGTCCCTAACCTTTTTTGTGTTCAAAATGTACAAAATTTATACGCTAAGCGACCACATCATGAATCCATTTTCCAAACGGTGTTTTTGTCTTATCAATCAAGCTACCCATTTGAAAACATAGTTAGCTACACTATAAATAAACAGCTAGCTACTAATAAAAAAAGCAACACTACTTAAAAGGCACAATATGTATAAAAAATTTGGAATAAAATATACAAAAACCACTACAAATATTTTGTTGACTTGTGTACTTATCCCAAATTTTTCCAACAAAGTTTAAAATCCAGAGAAATCAAAAAAAAAAATTCCAGTGTAACGGCCCGTGTCATTGTGTCGCCTGTCAGTGACATCATACCCGCGTTACCCTCGACTTCCGGTTTTACTTCCGTAGAAACCAAAGACGCTTTAATATATAGTGTTTAATTAGACAGGTGAGCAAATGTTGCGGCAAGCTTTATGCGTGCGTTTGAGCGCTGACTAGGCTATGTGTTATATATAGGCAATTAAAGGCTCATTATTATGATTTAGGGCTTATTAATGTACACGCACGATTAGTCGACTAATCGCTTAAATGAACGACCACTAGGTGACTAGAAAAATCTTTAGTCGAGGGTCCTACAAATTTCAAATATAGTTAATATCGATTTTCTAGTGTTACATTTCTTTAACTTGCGCAGTACTGCTTGAAGTTATTGACATGTAAGAGTGTTATTAATCACAATAAGCCGCGAAAAAGGACTCGATGTGGTGCTCGAGCAGAGCAAATGCACATCGCGTGGAGCATTCATGTAAACACAGTCTGTTATGTCCTACGCAAAATTAAACAGGAGAAAATAGGGTGTGTAACAGTAAATTAGATCCATGCATTCATTCTGAAAGGGACAGCAGCCTCATAAACTGTTGCCGTCTGTTTCATTAATGTTAATAAAAATAAATAAAATAAATCACTCACAGCTTTTGACTGAATCACTTTTTTATCTTTAATATGAGTCAATTTATATTTAATTCATACAGTGAAGACTATACAGTGTTTAATTTACATTTGATTATTCAATTTCTGTATTTCTTAACGTTAAACAAGCCTATAGGCTACTGTACAATTTTATTTGTCCTATTGTTTATAATTTGCTTCTTTATTCCTATTTTTAATATCAAAAATAAAATAAAATTGCCTGCCTTGATTTATTACAGAAGACTGCCAGTCATGTGTGTAATGATTGCAGTTTGCTCAATAATAATATTGGGTTGACTAATATGGGAAGAAAAATAAAATAAAATTTAAGGTTCACATTTAATTCAGTGGGATTTTTTTTACTTCAAGACCAATTAAACTGTCTACCACAGTCAAATAGGAAAAGTAACCCAAAATAGTAAACTAGAATCAAATCAATGCATATATCGAATCGAAATCGAGAAGCGAATTTTAAACGAATCGTGACCTCAAGAATCGATATGAATCGAACCGTGAGGTACCAAAACATTCCCACCCCTTAATGTGAATTTAAGTGATCAAACAAAACTGTAACAAAGTTCAGGGAAGAAGGAGGTGGGAACCTGTAAACGTAACTTTATTCGTAAAATAAAATTAAACAACAAAACGAAAGGAGCGGCAGTGGCCAACTGTGGCTATGCCTTTGTTACGGTTTTGAAATAGCGACCTCTAGCGGCAAAACTTACATACTGTGCCTTTAAAAGGATAAATAAAATAAATATTACTTTTTAAAAAGAATAAAAGAGATCAGATTACATAGATTTATCAGAACAGTATTTATCAAACACAAAAGCAATGAGAATTACGTCTGATGATAACTTGAATTTATGAATTTAGCAACATTGACACTGTTATTGATCTGAACTGAAACAACATTGAACTAAATTGAACTGAATAATGACAACATTATCACTCCTGTTTAACGTGAAGGTGCTTTTAAAACAAACTGTATTGTATACAGTGCTTTATAAATAAATAAATGCCTTTTACCTTACCAAACACAACCATTAAACCTAGAAACTGAGCTGAAAACACAGTGACGAACAGCAACATTTCATTTATATCAGTAAATCATTTTTCGCAGTCTATTCAACACAAACTCAACACAGACAAGCCTTTCATTTGCATATGGAAACAGGGAGTTCACATGCAATTCTATGCAAAACAAAACGACTTTCTCCCAGTAACCAAACTCAGAGCCATCACATCATGATCTCATCCATATATGCAATATTAGTGATCTGTTAAATATTCAACCAAACGCACCTGGAAGCTGCACTAGTTCGACAAATTGTGGGCTAGTTGATATATAACATGCAGATGAACTTTTGTTTCGCAAGATCAAGGTTAAACTTAAGGAAACTGCATATTTTAGATGCCGTAACCGGTTTCTTTTGACAGCTCACTTAATAGTCATAAAAAGTGACTAATTACATTTTTACGGTACAAATATTCCATGTGATCACAGAATTAATAAGGTCATAAAATAGTAATTAGAAAAATGCGGTTTTAAACAGGTTTCGATTGAGTCACTGCTGTCGCTTGCCAGCTACCTATTTATACAATGATATATAACTGAAGTGTGCTTTATTCCAAACAAAGACACATTGTTAGACACAGCAGTGAGATTATAGAAACAACTTCTACCCGTTTTAAATGCATGTGAACGGGATTACAGTACCTGTCACGCTGATGGAGTGTCTGTCCGAGCACAGACCGAAACAAACCTGCAGTCACACATCCAGGGCAACAGGAAATAAATCCCAACTTCACTCATTGAGGTTTAAAAGAGACTGACTCCACATACGGCACACGGACTCCACACTCCTAGGGGAAGAACAACATCTCTCTGTTGCTCGCTCCCAAACATGGGTGACACATCAGAGGCAAACGACTGCGTCCTCTCAGCCAATCAGAGGAGCCGCAGGGCTGACTGAAAGCCACAGCGGTGATGTCACAGAGCAGGTTCCTCTCGTCCTGCTTTCAGGCTAACTCTCTCTCTCTCTCTCTGTTTTTCTTTCCACTTGTTCTGCCTCTTTCTTATCTCTCACTTTTCCTCATTGAAGCTCATGCTAATGGACATTTAAATATTTTTTACCTGTGGTGACTCAACCAGTTTTACATCTGAGTTCATGTCCTCATTTTCACCTTGCATCACAGTTTATGCATTTTGGCTGTTAATTTACACGGCAACGGTGTTTTGGGGACCTGCAAATGCAAACTTTTGAAAACGGGTTTCCAAGTGCAAGTTATCGTCTCTGTGTAAACTACAAAAATGTGGATTTGTGAAAACAGTGACATCATGCACATGTGTAAAGTCCATAGGCATGCCCAACCAAAACAACAATGGTGGTCTACAGGACTGTGTTTGTGCTGCTCAATATACGGTTAATTAACGCTTCTCCAGCAAAGTGTAGATTTACTGCACCACTATTCTAACAATCACCCACTTATTCGAATTCAGACCTCGGGAACTACTGGCCTGGCAGGGTTAACAACTGGCATAACACAGGGTTTTTAGTTGTTTTCGTTGTAATAATACTTAACAATATTACAATTCTTCCAATCTTTTTGATCAAATACTTGCAGCAATTATGAGTATAAGAGACTTCATTTCAAAAAGAATAGTGGCACCTCGCACCTGCCTGCCCTTTTATATATATATATATATATATATATATATATATATATATATATATATATATATATATATATGGCAGGTGGGTGGTAATATCAGGAAAGGCTCTTGAATTGCTCTAACAGGTGGGAATACGGGAAACCCGTCCTATTCCACACCTGTTTTGAATCCTGCGCCCTGCATCTGTGTGTGGTGAGCTGACCGTCACCATAGAAACATACAAACCTTGACCACCACAAAGCATTCAGTCCAAACGAGGGGGTGTTACCGGCTACAAATGTGCTTGTATGTGGGTGGAGGAGGGTGTTCACATCACAGATGGGAGTAAAACGCAATAAAAAGCATCTGGGCCAGTTAGCTAGAAAAGCTCAAATTAAAGCCTGAGATCTTTGCATCAGATGCCGCAGTAATGTGACTCTGACAATGTGACCTATCTAGACACAGCATCACGCATACGTTTTCCCTCGCTGAAAGCAAAATGCTGTGTGAAGATTATAGCCGGTAAGAAGAGATGGAGATCTCTTTTTAGAGATTTTTAGAGATAGAGATTTCTATTTCTCACAGTCTCATCAACAGGACAAATAAAAGGCCACACAGTAAACACTGTTTGTTTAATTTACAAGCCAGTGTCTCTCATTTGTATAGTGGTCTGGCAGAGTGCACCGAAACGTGTTATGCAACAAGCTGTATAACTGCCATAATAATACTGATCCATTTCCCTGTGTTGATATAAACAAACCAAAGGTGTCTGCTAGTATCTAATGCCCCGAGCAGCCTATAATAAAACAGGTCCAGGTCCACATTAGCATGTGATCAGTTTCAGGTGTGTGCTAAGGTTCAGATGTCCTGATGTGCAGTCGGATACACGTGTGTGTGTGTGTGTGGTCAGGTAGAACCTCACCAACTGCATCATGTCTTATTAAACCATAACCCGCCCTTCATGCATGCACACATGCAAATGTTTGATTTAACACTGAGTGGACATAATTAAATCTTACTTTACTGTGGCTTCACGATCAATGTCATACAGGCCAGGTCACACACACACACACACACACACACACACACACACACACACACACACACACAAGTCAGCACATCTCTGGACCAGTCGGGTAGCATTTTTGCCGAATGTGACTGTTTGCAATAGACAACCAACACTGATTTTCAATTGGTGTGTTTAAGTAGTGAGTTTATAGATATTTCTTTAATTTAAGGCCTGGAGATTAAAAGAGAATAAATTAGATTTTCCACAAGAACCAATGAGATTCATTCTCGTGTTACGCAGCACGTTTGAGCTTTTGCAAGAACCAATGAGATTAGTACTTGCGCATTAAGCAGGTTCAGTTGATATTTTATTTTATTTTTATATGTGAATAAAAAAAAATGAAATCTGTTCATCATATAAAGCAATCGAGTCATTACGGACTAGTTTTATGACCTCTTCATTAACTTTCTGAAGCGTCAAAGTTGTAGCTGTCAATGAAGGGACAGAAAGCTCTCAGATTTCATCAAAAGGATCTTCATTTGTGATCTGAAGATGAACGAAAGTCTTGTGTGGGTTTGGAACGACATGAGAGTGAGTAATTACTGACAGTTCACCAAACTAACCCTTCACCTGTCGGACTGTCAGCAAGCTAAAATCGTCTTGGAAAATAAATTGTTCATCTAAATTCCTCCTCCTTAAAGGAACAATGCTACACTGTAAGTTGTACACAAAGTTGTAATTAAAGATTACTGAATATGTCTTTACAAGAAAATCTTTCTACCTCAAAATTTCATGTTTATTTCAGTGTTACCTGCCGTTTCAAGTTTGGTAGCAATTTCTGAGTGAAAATTGTTCCTACATCAATTTTTTATTCAGGTGTGTAGCCATAAAAACTAATTTTGAAGCAAATCCAACACATTCCCTGGTAAATTTCCCACAACGCACTGTACCTGGCCTTCCATTCTGTTTTTAACATCCTTATTTGATCTGAGCGTTTAACAATTGAGACGTGATACAATTTTTTTTTTAAAAATTCTCCCAAGATGATAACTAAACACCCCTGCTGAAATAAACATACAGCACAAATTTACATGACAGCAATGTAGCAAACTAGCGCTTATCTTTGCAGAATGAGTTATCTTTCACATACAATTTTTTAAAATGATGCAGTATAAGACGGTGGTCCATTCAGGACATATCTTGTGTTTCTTATGCCTGTAATTAGTCTTCCAATGAGGTGAGAGAGGAGAAAGCAGAGACCGAGAGAAGCACGCAGGTGTTAGGTGGAGGCTCTTGGCACGTAAGCATCATTTAACAAGACATTGTTAAATATTTACAGTGCTCCTGAGTGTCACGTTGAGACTGACTATCTGTTTTAGTGGTAAGAAAGGTTTATTTCTCTCTATCACCCTCATAAACCAGGTTATGAATGAGAAAAAAGAGAGAGAGACCAAAACAATGTTCTTCCACAAAATGCATGCAGTTTTTTTTGTTTTGTTTTTTCACTAGAGGGCAAAAAGTTACATAATGTACCTTTAAATAAAGGGTTGTCGAAAGTGTAGTTTGTTTACAGCTTACGTTTACTTCTGCCAATTGTATTGGGCTTGAAAATTCATAAAAGTTGTAGGGCTGTCACCAACGATTATTTTAGTAATCGAGTAATCGGTCGACTATTTTGACCATTAATCGAGTAATCAAAAAATGTTGTGGTAAAAATTGACTTGAGCAAAGACCTAACAGTGAGGCAATAATATTTGATTCAAATAAAGTATCAAAAGCAAGTAATCATGGTTTCATAGAACAACATTGTTAAAATACATTATATAAACAATCATCTTATGTAAATTATTAATTATAACAAATGAGGGTATTATTACACTTTGCGATGAACGGTTTGCATATTTAGAAACATTGATATATTCTCCTGTGTTGACGTATAAAAGATTTACCTTATAAATGATGAATGTTGATGATGAAAGTTATAAGCTACCCAAATGCACAGCATATGCAGAGATGGAGTTTTAGACGCGCTCCACGCACGTAAATGATAGTTCATGTGGAGCATCATTTACTGTGAGCGAAGCCACTCAAAGTAACCTACACGCATTTAAATAAAGCACATGTATATTAAACCTGCGGGGCATATATGCCTTTGTGAATTTACAATAGCACTATGCTATAGAATGGTTTTTAAATGGTTTTAATACATTGTGCAGCCTTAGAAAATGGCGTAATAATGCGGTTCATGGATTCACGTCTCTATATGCCCCACTTTCGGTATTTTGCCGGTTACTCGACACGGGTAAATTGGAATCGAGGATTTTTTTAAATCGAGTACTTGAATTTAATCGAGGAATCGTGACACCCCTAAAAAAGTTGCGTTCATTTGTAAGATCATCATGATGAAAAAACATGTAATAAAAATAAAATGTTGTGGGTCACAGAGCTTATTTTCTGCAATAATCCAAAAGACATTGGGAAAATCCTTTAAAGGGGTCATATAATGGTACATGCACTTTTACAAGTTGATTGTACTGAAATGTGTGTTGGCAGTGCCTGTACACAACCATCATATAATGATAAAAATCCATCCAGTGGTTTTGTTTTAATCTCCTTATATGTTTTCCCCTGCCTCAAATCGAGCCGTTGAAAAAAGGATCGGTACCAGATATTCGTGTTCCTGCTGAACCTCTAGAATAACTGAAGTGAGTGTAACGTTTTATTAAACTTTATATTAATATTTATATTAATCTTTGCAAATCGCTAGCTGCACGCTTCACAATGAATGCGTCTAAGGTTTACACTCAGGGTACATTACGGCATGTTTTCTATGTATGATGTTCTCAATATAATTCATAATCCCACGTTTATAATGAACAACGCGTGGTTATTGTGTTATTGTGTTACAAACGGTGTAGCACAGAACAGAGGCGGGGTGAACAAAACTCATTATCATTTAAAGGCATATGCACTGAAACGGCGTGCTGAAAACAGAGCTGTTTTTGACCAGGTAAAATAAGTGTTTTCTTACAATACTAATGAGAATTTTAAATTAAAGTATATTACAAACTTTTAATTTAGACCCTAAAGAATCATACTAGCTTGTACAAAAATGGCATTATATGACCCCTTTAAGATTTTTGTTGAGGGAACCAGGATGAGGCCTACAAAAATATGTCATCACTGCAGCACTCTAGAAAAAGCATTAGCTCAACAAATGGTGTGAGTTTGGGGTGAAACTACCTGTTTTCCGACCAATGAAAGACTAGGGTGTTCGGGAAACCTGTTTGAAAATTTGAGCAATTCTGATAGGTGCCAATATTGGTCCAGAAATTATACGCTTCACCTTAAAGAAAGAGTATAATCTGTTCTATAAAAATTTCTTCTGGAACAGGATTACTCCTTAAAAACTTTTAAATTCCACTTCCAAATTTGCTTACAAAACCCAAACACATTAACCAAATGGTTATTTCTGCCCCTGTGAATCATTCATGTGTTTTACATACCTGGCTGACTCAGCAAACGCCTCTGTATCCTTCATCTAATCTGGACTGAGACCTGATCTCTCCAAGCATTCACATGAGCTTGAACGAACGCTCTTAAAAGTTGTTAATCAGCTGTAAGAGGCTTTAGGCTTGCTTCCACTGGACATAACTAAAGATCTCCACGATCATTTGGACCCAATAGAGTCTGGTCAATTCATAAAAGTGTCTGATCTTTTTATCCTTGGAAAATCGAGGAAGTTGCATATCACTTCACCATCAGCGAGAACTGACGTTCTCAGATACCTTCCCCCTTTGACACACAGTCTCAAGTCCTTTCTCTTGTATAACTCTTCCTGAATGGCGAGGCGATGATGTCATAGGCCACACGGCGACCGTTGCCGGGCCCGCCGGGGCCGTTGCCGAGACTAAGACGGGCTTGTTGGATCTGTCTTTGAGGCTTGACTCTGACAGGCTAGAGAGATCACACAAGGCTTAACAGAGTCAACACAGAAAACGACCACGAGAAAAGAAACTGAAGGAAACCTGGAGTACCAAAGAGTGTGTGTGTTCGCATTGTTGAGCTTTCCTTTGTGTTTTCTTTCCCTCCTTCCCACCGACGTTTGACCTCTGGACTCATATGTAAATCAACATCCTCCTTCACCAGACTGTTCCACTGCTGAGCTGTTCTGACAACACTTCGCTGTATTCTGTATACACTATCGTTCAAAAGTTTAGGGTCAGTACTTTTTTTTGTAAGAAATTAATACTTTCTTCAGCAAAGACGCATTCATTTGATCAAGAGTTAAAGTAAAGACATTTATAATGTTACAAAAGATTTCCATTTCAAATAAATGTTGTTCTTCTGAACTTTCTATTCATCAATTTGAATAGCGGTTTCGACAAAAATATTAAGCAGTTGAAAGGTTTTCAACATTGATAATAATAAGAAATGTTCAAATCAGCATATCAGAATTATTTTTGAAAGATCATGTGACACTGAAGACTGGATGCTGAAAATTCAGCTTTGCATCACAGAAATAAATTACATTTTAAAACATTAAAATAGAAAACTTTTTAAATTGCCATTGCTGTTTTTAACGTGTTCTCCAATAAATAAATGCAGCTTAGGTGATCATAAGAGACTTCCTTCATAACTGCAAACCTTTGTAGTGTTACGTGATGTTTGAGGGTGGGGGTCAATCGGAATTAATTCTTGTTACTAAATGTTTCAAACACACTTGAAAATCTTTCGAAACTTCAACAACACACATCTCAAAAACTTTGGAAAATCTAGCTCTTCCTTGGAATCAATCACTTTAGCAGCTTTGCAAGTTATAAACATTATCCTATTTCCTAAAGAATTGATATAGAGAGATATATCATCCCAAGAGCCAATCAAAACACAGATGTGCTCAAATATACCCAATTTACTTGTCAGTGTCGTCTCTTTTCAAAGACTGATGCAACAAACCAGCTCAAATCAAGCAACTATTTATTCCTCAGAAGCACTCAAAGTAGCAGCTATGAAACTTTTGTTTGTTCCATACCGGTATGGCTTTCTTCCTTCAGCAGAACACAACAAAAAAAAATTTTTTGTTGCCACACTGAAAAACACCAGTGCCCCATGTCTATGGAAATTGCGTAAAGGCAGCCAATCAGATTGCAGCGTCGTGATTTGAGATTGCCCCCAATATCCCCCAAACATCTTGTTTCCTCTCTGTACTTGAGAATGACAATCCCTCTCTTTTTACATTTCCCCATGTTCTTTCACCTCTGATCTGGAGTCAGTTTGTGTGAACGTGACACCAACACTGTCCTCACAAAACCAGGTGTGACACAATGCCTCCCATTATAAGAGCATTATCCAGGCTGAGAGAGGCCCTGTGTGTGTGTGTGTGTGTGTGTGTGTGTGTGTGTGTGTGTGTGTGTGTGTGTGTGTGTGCCTCACTGTGTAAATTGCAGTGTCTGATGTCATTGTCACCCCATGCCAAAGACTCACACTCACTCTCGAAATCAGAAGAATTTTTGGGGAAAAGCCTATTTATATATATTAATTGATTTGTTCATTCTTAAAAAAAATGCATGCCACACAAATCGACGTATTTTCGTAATTGACGTCATCGATTACGTTGACATCTATATGTATGTATATGTGTGTGTGTGTGTGTATATATATATATATATATATATATATAACGGCTATAATGAACGGGTCAACGCATTCGATTAATCTTTTCAGTTTAAAGCGCTAAAAATATTTAATGCAATTAAAGCAGCATACATTTTTTTCGTCATCCTTTGTCTTGTGTTACATTATTTGATAACTCAATTTCTATATATCCTACCTGTTAGACCTACCTAAAAAATCTTAAAGCACTATTTACAAGGTTATATGGGCAAGTACAAATCTGAACTGGTCTGACTGGGACAAAAGAAAAAAGAATTTGCCCTGATTTATTGAAGGGCAGCTAAATGCGACATTGATTACAATAGGGTTGATTGTTTGAAGTTCACTTGAATTAAACGTTTTTTATTTTTAAAGCCTAATAAATGTAAAAAAAAAAATATATAGCTTTCAATTATACTGTAATGCCGAATGGCTATAATGGCTAAAATTTAGAAAATTTGGCCGTAAAAAATAGGATGGAGTTTGTTCAAATGTTTGCTTAACAGTACTAGTGATGGCACATCTTTGCGAATACCAATATATAATTTTTAATTTCTCCACTACGCAGCAGTCTTTAGAAACCTGACAGAACAGAATGCATTTGATGTCAAATTAGGTATATGCATTAAACTAATTTAAAAGGGAAAGTTAACCCAAAAATCAAACTTATGTCATCTTTTACTCACCCTCATGTCATTTAAAACCTGTCTTTTTTGCTTAGTTTTTTTGTGGAAAACACAAGATGATATTTAAAAATGCTTCCTTTATGTCATACAATAAAATTAAGACTTCCAATGTTGATTTTTTGACACCATTAACTTTCATCGTATAGACAAAAGTGGTTGAAACATTGTTCAAAATATCATCTTTTGTGTTCCAAACATTTAATGAATATTAAAATGTAACTTTGGAAGCCCTTATGTATAAACTTTTTCAAAACATCAACAATCAGAGGATCACGTTTAGTCCTGGAAGCAGCACAGGCTTTCACAATCATGTGTGAATCATCCGGTATCATAACTGAACAGTTCTTCAAAACTGCTTCTCTTGACTAATACAGATTATTGTGCCCCGGCCCTGAAACCACAACACATGCAATACTGTAAACCACCCGGCATTTCTCACTCCTGTGAGAACACAGGCGTCTTTGTGTCGTCTGTGATGCTAGTACTCTGTAACCTATATCTGAGTGTGTGTGTGTGTGTGTGTGTGTGTGAACTCTCTCAGGAGACTAACTTTGCTCAGTCCCGCCCCCTAGAGGCCACACTGTACACGTCCACCTGTCACCATGGCAACGCTCCACACCTGTCAGTTTCACGTGAACCTCGAGCCCGTATCATGTGTCAAGCCTCGTTCACATGTGCTTTTTAATGGGTTAACGGTCCAGGAATCTAATGACAGCAAAAAGTAAGACAGCATCAGACCTGTACGCATATGTCTTTATCAGTAGGAAAGTGTTTTCTATTTTTAGCGGTGTCAAACACGTCCACCCGGCTGCAGTAATGTTGATAACGGCAGTGCCAGACTACTTTGTGCAAGACTGTAGACTAAACCATGACCGCATACGAACAAAGCAAAAGTACTGATTGATAAAACTATTTAAAAGTCACCCTGTGGTGAAAAATCAAATGTTGTTTATGTCTATGTGGTGTTTTTAATATGCTTTAAGACTAAATTATGTGCAAATTCATGTGTCAACAGCATTGCTGAGTATTTTCTCTTTAAAACTGCAGTGAACCAAAGACGGTCTCAAAAACACGGTTTGAAATCACTGGTGTTTCTGACGTCACAAACTACCTTGTAACCAATCAGGTCAACGCGCAGGCGGGCTTTAGCATATCATTACTATGCCGTGAAGCAAGGGAGTCTCAAGAGAAGCCAGGTTATCCCGGTATATTTTTCTGTTGATATTAAAAATCGGGTAGATTTAGCAATATAGCGGGTGAATTATGTATATGATGTATATTACGATGTTATGATGAACTGATATGCCTTTCTCCACTGGCGTTCTGAGTTGTTCAAAGCGTTTCTAAGGATGCTGATTGTTAGAAGGCAGCTGCGTGACTCTGAGATGGAGAACGGGAACATGGTTTGTGTAACATTAGCAACACATTATTAGCTGTTTGCTAATGTAGTCAAGCAAAAGGCTAATCATGTTTATTACTTTTATGTGTCCGACGTTGGAAAGACTGATACCATTGTGCAGCGTTTACTACAGTAAAGTTGACTGAGTGATTCTCTGAGCTGGTGTGAGTGAGTGGAGGCGGGGCTAATCCGCATATACTAAATGAAGCAAGGGTGTAGGGTTACTTTTAAGCTATTTTAAGGCATGAGGATTTTTTTTCACAGGAAAACAAACGTTTAAATGTGTCATTTTGGTAATCAAAGATGAGGGGAGAATTAAGTGAGAATTACCTTGACATATTTAACAGGCCAGTATGAAAGTTTGGGGTTAGTATGAATTTTTATGAATTATGAAAAAAACAAAACCTGCTTTTAATGAACAAGGATGATCAGAAGTGCAGTAAAGACATTTATTATGTTACAAAGTTTTCTATGTCAAATGCTCTTTTGAACTGTCTAATGAAAAAAAAAATTCATACTGACCCCAAACTTTTGAACGGTAGTGTAGAAGACTATATATAGAATTTAAAACACTATTTATATAATTCTTATAAAATAAAGCAATGAGCCACCAGAGGACCACGAACCAAAGACATGTAAACAAACCAAAAATGGGACATGTCTCCAGATGAGACCCTGAAAAGGACAAAATGCTGAAGCATACCTGTTTTTTCTCATCATAGTCGTGATGTTGCCCATTACAGTTTCGGTACAGGCATCAGAACCGCGTTTCCTTCGTTCGTGTGTGTGACGGACGGATTCCTGCCGCTGTTTTGACTCCTTTACACATTTTAAGCTCTTCACGAGTTCTCAGCTCCATCATATACAATCAAATGTATTCACATACATCGAGTGCATTTATGGATGTCCGACAAGTTCTGTCGCAAAATATATGTCAGAAAAGCCTTTTTTTTTTTTTTTTCATCTTTAGGTTTGGTTTGGTGTTAAAAATGACAGTGTGAACGCTAAGCGAACAAGGACTAAAGTATCAGGGTTTTTTGGTTGAGTTATAACAGTTTGCAAGAGTTGGATTATAAACACAACGAGGCTGTGAAAGCGAATGAGTAGATGAGTTTATCTGTTCGGCTGATGACGTTTAATGACCAGTCCCATTTAGCCACTTGTTAGCAACTGCCTTTTACAAGACAAGTAAAGACCGGTTTTACTTGTGTTGACCACAGACCTTATCCTCCAACACCCTAGAAACCACACAGAAATGTGTTGCAAATTCTAGCATTGTGGGAATGAGTTTTGCATGGGCAGGCGCCACCACAAAAATGTAAAAATCTACTTAGATTTATGTGAACTGTATGGTTATTAGCAACTTGGTGCATTAATATAGCATCCATCTAATGTTCTTGTATATTTTATAATAGCTTCAAACGTCATCCAGTTCGATTTCAGAGCAGGAACTATTTGATGTATAAACTAATGAAGTTGGAGCAAAGTTCATGACCAGAGACTTGCATGAGGAAAGACTTGCACTAGCCAAGAGTGTTTGAAAATGATCAACAAAAAGGCAATTTCAGGATATACAGCTCTGCGGTCAATAAACTATTTTAAATAACCTTAAATGAACAGAAAATGATCTTCCAATACACAACCATTCAAAGGTTTTGGGCGAGTACGATTTCTTTTTCAAAAAATTAATACTTTTATTCAGCAAGTATGCATTAAATTAATCAAAAGGGACAGTAAAGACATTTATAATGTTACAAAAGATTTCCATTTCAGATAAATGCTGTTCTTTTTAAAGTTCTGTATTCATCACAAAACTGTTTTCAACATTGATAATAATTTTTGAGCAGCAAATGAGCATATTAGAATGATTTCTGAAGGATCACGTGACACTGAAAACTAAAGTGATGATGCTGAAAATTCAGCATTAACAGTTATTTTAAATCTTAATCATTTTTCATAGTGTATTCCTGTTTTTACTGAATTTTTGATTAAATAAATGCAGCCTCAATGAGCATGAAACTTCTTTTAAAAACATTTTTAAAAAAAATCACACAGACCCCCAAATTTTGAACGCTAGTGTACATAAATCAACTGCTTTTGGTCTTACCTTCGCACTGTGAGCCGCAGGGTTTTGTAAGATCCTTTAACGAGTGATATGGCCTCCTGCCTCCATCCACTCAACTCCACCTCATTAATTATGACCACCTCATCCCCCACCTGCAGGGGGTGCTGCAACAGAGACGCCTTCCCGGCCTCCTCTACCTGCGGGACGTAAAGAAAACACACACAAACAGACCGTGAGCGCCCTGTGCGGTAACAGATAGAGGCTGCGAGGGCTCTACGAACAAAATTAAAAACACATGCATGCTCACGGACGCACAGAGCCCCCAGTAAAACCCGCCCAGAATTCGAAGAATGTTTTCTTTGGACCTTTACGCCTACACATTCGCAGAGTCTCTTGACACTAATATTTTGGTCACACAATCTCCCGTCCTGATCGGATGGAGTCCCACGTTACAGAAAGCTCAGCAGCATCCAGACAACATAATGTCAATGTGCACCTGAGAGGACTCCATTCACTGCTCCCAAACAATACAAAGAGCACAAGGCATTATTCATGCGCAGGAAATGTAATGTTTAGATATGTCAGCCACAAAAAAAACCCAAGTAGCATCTAACTGTGGACAAAAAGACAGAATTGGTTAGATAAGATCGGTTAATGCACTCTTTTCTTGTACTGGGTGTCTCGCACTTAATTATTCTGACAACGGATTTACAATACTCTAAAGAAATGTCCTGTGGTGTGACGGACAATATTCCCCCTGGAAACATGCATTTATGTACAGTATATGTGACTGTAGCAATTCAGAGGAATTGTCTGCACTTCAATTACCCAGATTGTGAAGTTTAAATGGAGTTTCTCACTCTTTAGACTTTCTTTGTAAATATATCGTATTGTTCCAAATAGAAGATAATATGAGTTTTTCTTGTAAATACATTTTAATTTTTTAAAATAAATATCTTATATTCAGGGTCTAGACAGCGCTTGCCCTCTGACTTCCGGGAGAAACTGCTGTCTTTTCAGGGCTATGTGAATGGCTCAAGGAAAAAACATTCATATCCCCCCCAGATAAGATAGGTATTAGGTAATGCGGATCAAACACACGCCAACATCTGTCACTGCATAAAAAAGGTGAGAAATCAGTCATTGTGAAATCTACTGGAAATAAGAACTACAGGTTATTTTTATGGTATGCAATAAAGTGTATATTTTGAAACATGATTGTTGGTACATTATACCCGTATATACCATATTTTCAATAAAAAAAAAAAAAAAAATTGTCGTTCAGTTCTTTGCATTAGTTCTGTCATATGCATTGTTAGTACTGAAAAACAGCATTTAAATTGAATCACAAGTAAGGTCATATTTATTTGTGAGGTGCTTTTCACACTACACATTGTTCCAAAGCAGCTTTTTAGGAAGTTAAATTGTAATAGGAAGTCATACTGTAGTGTCTATAAAGTTCCTACTGAATAGTTTCCATCAATACTTGTGTGTGTAACTTGAAATTACAATGTTTCTGGCTGTATTTAAAGCTGTAAAAGCTGTCGGGGGTGGGGGGGTGGGGGGGGGGGGGGGGGGGGGGGAATGTATGTTTAAATAAGTGCTGTGTTGTCAAAGTTCATATTGTGGCTTTAGACACTTGCATTATACACTGCCCGGCCAAAAAAAAGTCGCTGTTTGGATTTAAATAGGCAAATGCTTAAGAGTCTAATATGATTAGATCATTATTGCAGTGATTATTATGTTTCTAGCATGCTACAGTTCTTCTAACCCATGGACCCATGTAGCTTTTCATTTTTTAAACAACCATGTATGACTTGACAAAAAAATGTATGCACCTCTTGATAGAAATAACATCACAACACTTATTTCCATCAAGAGGTGCATCAATTTTTGCTCGAGATCTTGTACTGTCAATGCAAGAGTCCAGCACTCTGTAAAGTCTCCTCCAGCACATCCCAAACACTTTCAATAAATTTAAGATCTGAACTCAGAGGAGCCGATTCATGTGTGAAAATGATTCTTCATGATCCTCCCAACCATTCTTACACAGTCTGAGCCTGATGAATCTTGACATTGTCATCCTGGAATATGGCCATGATGTGTCTTCCTACATGGTTGTTTAAGAAATGAAAAGCTGCTACACACTCCATCAATTAGGGTTAGAAGAACTGTTGCCAAACATATAACATGTAGAAACATAATAATCACTGCAATACTGATCAAATCATAGACACTTAAGCATTTGCCTATTTAAATCCAAATAGCAATTTTTTTGGCTGGGCAGTGCACATTTCATAATATTATTAACATTTGACCAAAATCAAGCTTAAATGGATAAGATTTTTAACCAGCGAAAGTCAGACATATTTGTTTTGTCCGTCCGCCATTAGAGCAGGCGCATCTGAGGCAATAAGTACATCGCATTACATTTCATCATTACAGGTTATTTACTGTAGCTTTGTGTAGTTTTTTTCTGTCGTTTGGCCAAAATCTCATGTTATAAAAGATGAAGTGCTATTTAAAGGGGTCATGAACTCATAATTAAAATTTTCCTTGATCTTTTGACAGTTAAGAGTTCATTATACAATACAAATTTACATCGTTTCTCTTAGTAGGATGAAAATAATCTTATTTAAACTGTGATTAAAATATATACAGAAAGCAATCAAAGAACGATCCCTTTCCAATCGCCCAAGCTGTCAATCACACAGCGAGAGTTTATCTGGACACTTGCCAAAACTCGTAATGAAATCAATGACGCTGTTACACTGCACAACGAAGCTCTTCCTGTATTTACATCGTGTTTGCATTGTTGTTTGGTGAAAGCATTCGTGAGGGTGCAGAAACCGTGTTGCAATGGTAAGATCTTTTCATTCACGCGATCAACAGACTGTCTGTCATCTGCTCATCACTGTCACCTTTTAATGTGATGGAATAGATCAAATAAATACTTTAAAAACCTCTCACGATTCGTTAATCTCGATAGCTGTAATGGTAAACAAACACGTGGTAAAACTATTCGAGAGAGTTCCACATGTAATGCTAGCTATTTCATATGCAAACATGTCAGCCAATCACAGCAGTGGGCGTTTACACTGAAGTCTCACACAGACACGCCCCTTCTAATCAGGCTAAAATCAGGCTTGGAAAAATGCATTTTATTTATAAAAATCTTTTTTTTTATTTTAATAATCAAATTTTTGCAAAAATCATACTAACATTATAAGGGCACACCAGGAAACATAATAAAATAATCCAGTTCATATTGTCTATGACTCAAGGACAAATGCCAGTCTAAGACACTCTACTCTACACTTCAAATACATAAAACATTAGCCTTTATATACAGTTTGAGTCACAAGCTATTTTTAATACTTTTCATTGGTTAAATATTTGCAAAACCCACAGACAGACGTAAAGAGGGTGACTAATCGTAATGATTTAAGAAAAAATAAACATACTGAAATATTGAGATAAGGTTTCCGCACAACAGTGACAATGAGTAACTTTTTAGTTCCTGGGTCACGCCTACTTGGAAACAGTGTTATTATTAACTGAAAACTAAAACTATCTAAACATGACAAAAGCATGTAATATAAAATGACAAAAACTTTCAAATTAAAATATAAGCTAATTCGAAATATATGAATAAATACTCTAATAGTACATAAGTTATACTAAAATAACATGCAGACTTTGTGTTAGCAGCCTAGATGCATGACCTGTTGGATTTCGCCACATTATAATTCGGCTTCCCAAACAACTGAAAGCGACTGTAAATTGCTTTGAAGGAAAAAAAAAAGTGCCTGCACAATGATTAACAACTAAACGTACAGATGTGTATACCCAAGCAAATTCGAACAGAATAAGATTCAACCTCTGGTTTATTGTTAGCATTCCTTAACTGCAGACAGATCAGTGCCAAACAAAATAAGTCCTTCAGGAAGCCCTTTCAAGATAACACTCGCATTTCATTCTCCTTCTAAACACGTGCATTTGGGAAGTGTCCCCAATTGTGTGTCGTTTCCTGTTAAAACCTGTCTTTCGTTTGGCTCTTTCCTGACGGCGCTCACCCTCAAAAGCCCGCCGTGAGCCACTTTCCTCCCAGCATTCAAATCAGGACATATTCGGAATAATCGTACGAGCAAGCATGTCTTCCCTTTCACCGGTTATTGAGCGCAAAGCCAGGCGACTCAAAGAAAAGACGGCTAGCGGAGATTTACTTAACACTCGGCCTCAGGGCCATGAATAAGAGTGTTTAATTGTGGATGTGCCGCCAAGCCAGTGACAATGAATCCATTAATATGTAACAAAGCGTCTAATTCTCTTAACCTTATTTTAACCCCCCGACTTCCTGGGGTTTAGGTCGCTCTTAGCTCGTCTTATATTGCCGCCACACTGTAAACAACACGCCGCATTCTGAGACGGACGAATAAAAGAGCAGCTCCACAGAAGAGGCTGAATCAGTATTCAAGACTACATAAAGTACGGTTGGAATTGCAATGTAGGTTTTTTTTGATCATCTCGTTTCTTTTGTTGTTTTCCAGGCTAGCGAGGCTCTCGCGAATTCCGTAGCTGACATTCCCCTCTCTCTCTCTGTTGGGTCTTTGCCAGAGGCCTGGGCTTTATCCTGCCCTGTATTTGCCTGCTCTCAAGGAGAAGATGAAGGGGTAAGAACAGTGTGGGGGGTAAGAGAGAAGAGAAATGTTTAGAATAAGATACAACAAGCATTGCATAATGCATATTACTCAGAATGGCATTCTCATACTATTTTTTACAGTATGCACAGCTAGTATCTGTGTTTAGGAAGCTACTTAGACGTCTATCTACATCTATCTAAAGTGAACTTAAAGGGATACTTCACCTCTGGAAAGATGAATGTGTATTTAAAATGGGTCATTTATGTAGAAGAAATGTGAAATTATTTTTGAATTTGGAGCTTTCTAGACCGAGAAAAGACAGAAAATATATTTTTGGCTTATGTGGATGAAAGACAACAACTCCCAGAATGCACTTGCTTCGCTGCCCTAGGAGGCCACGCCTACCGGTAACAGAGCGCAGTAGTTAAACACCAAGTCTAGGGTACTAGTGAGTCTCCGTGACGAGTCTGCCCGGGATTTCGAGATCGCCCAAAATGTCTGGGATTCGGCTTTTGCGTTCTACAGTCGCCATTCATCATGTTTACTGTGGCGAGCAGGACGAGGCTGAGGGCCGTGGGAATTTTCTTAGCAATGTTAAAACGCACATCAACCGATCACTTGTTTAGCGTTCATGTAAACACTACATTCAGATTCACCAATTGGAATGAATTCAGTTAGATTGAAACAAAATGTGTGCATGTAAACAATGAATCTGAAGAAAGCAAAAGCTGAATCCCGGACATCGACGTTTGATGGAAACACACTTTCACCAGCTTTATTCGCGAGAGGTTTTTTTTACCGAACTTCATATAATTCGATTGACAAGTGGATGGAAACTTGGCTACTGTTTCCACACAAATATTAAGCAGCACAAGTTTTCAACATTGAGAATAAGAAATGTTTCTTTTGAGCGCTGTTGAGTAGAATCGTAAACACCTCTGATTGGCCATTGTGCTCTTTGATTGGCTATAATGATCAGCGCTTCAAAAACATGCTGTTAATATACATTAATGATGACACTCTTTACCGAGTGCTTACACAGATACACACGGGAGCGTTTGAAAACAGGCGTCTATCAGCGGACCGTCGCCTGCTTGTGCTTTCAAAGAGCTTTCAAACACTTCTGTCTGTGTGCTCTCAAAAGCTCCCGTGCGTTGATCATTGTAGCCAATCACAGACAAATCTGATGAGCGCATGAACACAATGTCCAATCAGAGGTGTTTACGATTCTGCTCAACAGCGCTCAAAGCGTCACATTTTTTAAATTTCAGTTTTACTTTTGACAACACTATTGTTGCATGTCCATATTCTGCTCAACAGAAGAGCAGAATATGGACCTGCAACAGTTTAAAACTTCTAAGTCCATTTATGTGTTTAAAAAGTATGTTAAATTATCAATGTTGCAGAAATATAATACTGCGGAGTAGCAGATCAACTTTATTGATGTAATTTTGTGTTTTGATGTCTTAGGAAAAGAGACGGCTGCATGAGACAGTTCAAATGAACTGGAACTGTAAATGATTTTGTGTTGATAGGGGGCAGACACTATAAGTTTTTACTTCTTTCTGCTCCTTTTCATTCATGTTAAATGCTGTCGTTGGATTTGTTTTAAATGAATGAAAAAAAAAAAAAATTAACATATAGCTAAATGCATTTGCTTAAAAATCATAATTAACTTTTAGCTTCATACATAAAAAAAAAAAAAAAAATCAACAAAGAGAATGCCACAAATGTCCACCACAAGCAGTACATTTTTCTAAAAAGCATGAAAAAAACCCCAGTGCACTTACATTTTTAATCTTGCATACTATTTAGGACGGATAACATGCGAACGAGGATACAACCAGGCAGTTTCATTAACCCACAGTTACTGGTGTTGACACTGCGACACACACAAGAGAAGATCTGAGTGTGAGGCGCTGAAAGAAGCCCATCGGTGACATTTACACCACCCATAATCCCCGAGACTTCGCTCCATCTCCCCCTCTCTTCCGTCACTGTCCCTCTGTATACTCCTCTGTCTCTCTTTTCAGATAAGAGCAGTTCTCAAGGCCTATAGCTCCTCTTCATCCTTCCTCCTTATCTCCCGTTTCGTCCGGGCGTCTTAACCGCGCTCCGGGGCCGCATTGTTGCCGTGGTAATGGTGACAAGCTCTTAAATGGGGAGTGAAGGGCCGTGGCTGTTGTTTGCGTCCTGCTCACTATTCAGCACAACACACTTCACATCTCACTACAACACACAACACACTACTCACCATTGAAAACAAGACACTGCTCTACAGCACGCAACAGAAAGCACGCTATTCAGCACAACACACATTACTGCACAAAAGAGCCACATCAGACATTATGAACCAAACCGCAGCACTCTGTTAGCTCACGCTCTCGGGACTGAAGACACAAACTACAGACAGATGAATTATGTCTCCTGTTGAGACAAGTCCAGATTTCTTCAGTCTGCTTTTGACAGTAAAAACGTTATAAGTTTGCATCCCAAATCACATATACTTACTATTCTCCATATTGTATGTGCTTTGCTGGTGTTAACACTGCCGTTCAAAAGTTTAGGCTCATTCATGTTTATGTAATACTAATATTATACGCTGCTAAATGTTACCATTTCAAATAAATTCCTTAACTTTCTGTTCATCAAAGAATCCTGAAATTGATCATTGTATCATGGTTTCAACACAAATATTAAGCAGCACAACCATGTTAAACAATAATAAGATTTTTTTTCTTGAACAGCAAATCAGCATATTAGGATTTTCTGAAGGATCATGTGACACTGAAGACTGGAGTAATGATGCTGAAAATTCAGCTTTGCATCAAAGGAATAAATTGCATTTTAAAATACATTAAAAAAGTGAACAGTTATTTTAAACTGTAATAATATTTTACAATATTACTGTTTTTACTGTATTTTCCATCAAATAAATGCAGCCTGGGTGAGCATAAAAACATTTAAAAAATCTTACAGACCAAAACTTTTTGAATGGTAGAGTACTGTACAACCAGTATTGGGATAGTCTACCATGGAATAATGTTGTGTACACCATAGATTGTACTTTTTGCATTAACATCTAGACAAACATTATTAATAATACTTAACTTTTAATTCAATTTTAATTTAATCATCTCAAAATTGACAAAACTCAGCCACTATTTCAGTCTATCACAACATTTCCGACCCATAAATCATACATACAGATGCAGTATGAGAAAATATTCTAGGCAACTTTGACATACTGGTTTCAATGAACTATGAATTGGGATGCATTAACCCTAATCTTGCATGCTATTTAGGACAAACAGAATGCATACTGGGATGAAGCCAAATGGTTTATTCAATCTGAATGTAAATTATGTGATCTCTATAGACTTTGAATTCAGGATAGACTGAATTTGCTTTGGTATGCAATTCCGGTTTAGGGATTGGGTGTACAGTGTACAGATCCTCATGCTTTGGAAACATCTGTTTCCAAGCAGAAACCATCATTGTAATCAATTCCTGTTTATGCAGTTGAACTAAACAGGTACTGTATACACAAACTCAGGAGTGCAAGGGATCTGGGATCCCATTGTCATGGCAGCAACGAATCCACAAACTATCTAGATATTTTGTGTTGTTTTTCTGAGAGGCTAGAGAGAGAGAGATTGGAGTCGGGCAACAGAGGACATTACTCAAGTACCAAAATCCACAGCACCAAATAAGGCAGGACGAGGATCTCCTCTGCTTTTGCCTGTTTCCATCCAATAATTACTCTCCGTTTAAGAAAAATACCTCCAAACAAATACAGCCATGCATTTTAATCAAATGAAACTTTCATATCAAGCTGTAATCAAAAATGTTAACAATTTTCACACAACCAAAAAAATGCAGGCATACAGTCTTGAAAAGTGGTTATTACAGAGTTTTTAGTAGAATGTTTATTATCTAATTCTCTTGTTCCATCAATGTACTGATGCTTCAAAGAAGCTAGAAACTTAAACACTGATCTAAAGAACCTATGATGACAATCTCCAAAAAAAAAAAAACATAGCATCTCAGGGAGCCAAAATGTTTTTAAGAGGGTTTTTGCTGAAAAAAGCATTATTAAATCCATGCAAAATACTCTAAACATCACAGTAAAGACATCATAAAAGTAAACCATGTGACTCAAGTGGTTTACCCTCAATTTTATGAAGTGTTTTGTTTGCACCAAAAAAACATTATTTACCACTTTATTCACAAAATATTAATATCCAACATGCGTTAACGAGAGCACCATGACGTATGTGTTGACGCGAGAGCAGAAGTTGTTCTGTCAACGCATGTTGGAGATTAATATTTTATTAATTTTATGGGTTTTTTTTTTAAATTCACGAATAAAGCACTCGCGTCACTTCATAAAATTGAGGATAAACCACTGGAGTCACATGGATAACTTTAATAGCCGCGTTTCCACTGCCGGACCAAAAGCGGTTCCACTGCCGGACCAAAAGCGGTTCCACTGCCGGACCAAAAGCGGTTCCACTGTCGGGCCAAAAGCGGTTCCACTGTCGGGCCAAAAGCGGTTCTACTGTCGGGCCAAAAGCGGTTCTACTGTCGGGCCAAAAGCGGTTCCATTGTCGGGCCAAAAGCGGTTCCACTGTCGGGCCAAAAGCGGTTCCACTGTCGGGCCAAAAGCGGTTCCACTGTCGGGCCAAAAGCGGTTCCACTGTCGGGCCAAAAGCGGTTCCACTGTCGGTTCCACTGTCGGGCCAAAAGCGGTTCCACTGCCGGACCAAAAGCGGTTCCACTGTCGGGCCAAAAGCGGTTCCACTGCCGGACCAAAAGCGGTTCCACTGTCGGGCCAAAAGCGGTTCCACTGTCGGGCCAAAAGCGGTTCCACTGTCGGGCCAAAAGCGGTTCTACTGTCGGGCCAAAAGCGGTTCCACTGTCGGGCCAAAAGCGGTTCCACTGTCGGGCCAAAAGCGGTTCCACTGTCGGGCCAAAAGCGGTTCCACTGTCGGGCCAAAAGCGGTTCCACTGTCGGTTCCACTGTCGGGCCAAAAGCGGTTCCACTGTCGGGCCAAAAGCGGTTCCACTGTCGGGCCAAAAGCGGTTCCACTGTCGGGCCAAAAGCGGTTCCACTGTCGGGCCAAAAGCGGTTCCACTGTCGGGCCAAAAGCGGTTCCACTGTCGGGCCAAAAGCGGTTCCACTGTCGGACCAAAAGCGGATCCACTGTCGGACCAAAAGCGGTTCCACTGTCGGACCAAAAGCAGTTCCACTGTCGGCCCAAAAGCGGTTCCACTGTCGGGCCAAAAGCGGTTCCACTGTCGGACCAAAAGCGGTTCCACTGTCGGACCAAAAGCGGTTCCACTGTCGGACCAAAAGCGGTTCCACTGTCGGGCCAAAAGCGGTTCCACTGTCGGGCCAAAAGCGGTTCCACTGTCGGACCAAAAGCGGTTCCACTGTCGGACCAAAAGCGGTTCCACTGTCGGACCAAAAGCGGTTCCACTGTCGGACCAAAAGCGGTTCCACTGTCGGACCAAAAGCGGTTCCACTGTCGGACCAAAAGCGGTTCCACTGTCGGACCAAAAGCGGTTCCACTGTCGGGCCAAAAGCGGTTCCACTGTCGGGCCAAAAGCGGTTCCACTGTCGGACCAAAAGCGGATCCACTGTCGGACCAAAAGCGGTTCCACTGTCGGGCCAAAAGCGGTTCCACTGTCGGGCCAAAAGCGGATCCACTGTCGGACCAAAAGCGGTTCCACTGTCGGACCAAAAGCGGTTCCACTGTCGGGCCAAAAGCGGTTCCACTGTCGGGCCAAAAGCGGATCCACTGTCGGACCAAAAGCGGTTCCACTGTCGGGCCAAAAGCGGTTCCACTGTCGGGCCAAAAGCGGATCCACTGTCGGACCAAAAGCGGTTCCACTGTCGGACCAAAAGCGGTTCCACTGCCGGACCAAAAGCGGTTCCACTGCCGGACCAAAAGCGGTTCCACTGCCGGGCCAAAAGCGGTTCCACTGTCGGGCCAAAAGCGGTTCCACTGTCGGGCCAAAAGCGGTTCCACTGTCGGGCCAAAAGCGGTTCCACTGTCGGACCAAAAGCGGTTCCACTGTCGGACCAAAAGCGGTTCCACTGTCGGACCAAAAGCGGTTCCACTGTCGGACCAAAAGCGGTTCCACTGTCGGGCCAAAAGCGGTTCCACTGTCGGGCCAAAAGCGGTTCCACTGTCGGGCCAAAAGCGGTTCCACTGTCGGGCCAAAAGCGGTTCCACTGCCGGACCAAAAGCGGTTCCACTGTCGGACCAAAAGCGGATCCACTGTCGGACCAAAAGCGGTTCCACTGTCGGACCAAAAGCGGATCCACTGTCGGACCAAAAGCGGATCCACTGTCGGACCAAAAGCGGTTCCACTGTCGGGCCAAAAGCGGTTCCACTGTCGGGCCAAAAGCGGATCCACTGTCGGACCAAAAGCGGTTCCACTGTCGGACCAAAAGCGGTTCCACTGTCGGGCCAAAAGCGGTTCCACTGTCGGGCCAAAAGCGGATCCACTGTCGGGCCAAAAGCGGTTCCACTGTCGGGCCAAAAGCGGATCCACTGTCGGACCAAAAGCGGTTCCACTGTCGGACCAAAAGCGGTTCCACTGTCGGACCAAAAGCGGTTCCACTGCCGGACCAAAAGCGGTTCCACTGCCGGGCCAAAAGCGGTTCCACTGTCGGGCCAAAAGCGGTTCCACTGTCGGGCCAAAAGCGGTTCCACTGTCGGGCCAAAAGCGGTTCCACTGTCGGGCCAAAAGCCGGTTCCACTGTCGGGCCAAAAGCGGTTCCACTGTCGGGCCAAAAGCGGTTCCACTGTCGGGCCAAAAGCGGTTCCACTGCCGGGCCAAAAGCAGTTCCACTGTCGGTCCAAAAGCGTGCGTGCTAGTGGATGCCAGGGCCAGTTGCGTTTACACTGTCACTTCCGGGGATTGATCGAGGCTCTTTGGGGCTTCCTCTGGGCAAACCGCCAGGGTTTTCTGGCCCGCCTAATACCTTGGTCCAAAGCGGCCAGCTCGGGCCTGAGGAGTGGTCATAAACAGAGGCGGAGTTTTTATCGGAGTTTATCTATCTTAATTTAAAAAATAATTTTAGCTCAAAACTCACTTTCAGAGAGCAGCGAGTGCTTAAAATAACTTCTGTTTGTGATACGATGTGGATTCTACGGAAGCGTATTGCATTCACTTGAGGAAAAAAATCTACTCTGTCTTTCTAAATTAACGAGTTAATTATCTCAGAGTTACGAGAATTTTTCATAGAAAAAAAGTTTTTGCTCTGTTTTTCTGAATTAACGAGTAACTCATTAATTCATAAAAACAGAGTGAACATTTTTTTTGAAGAAAAATGTATCTCATAATTCTGAGATATTAACTCGTTAATCCAGAAAAACAGAGCAAAAACTTTTTTTTCATGAAAAATTCATCTTGTAATTCTGAGATAATTAACTTGTTAATTCAGAAAAACAAAGTAGATTTTTTTCCTCAAGTGAATGCAATACGCTTCCGTAGGATTCTGATCAACGTAGAAGGTAGAAAGATTAATATGAGATGCAAAAGACGCGCTAACCATTACCATAAGTGGTAAATACGGCCGCTTGAAGAAATCAGACAAATCATAAAGGTTATCACAATCGTGTATTTATTTTATCTGTCAGTGCTACTCGTCTCCTTATACCGGACTGTCTGATATCCATATTTAGCTCTGGATGTCATAAAATAAACCAACTCCTGTTTTTTCCGGAGCTTCCTCTGTTTTTCTGACTGAAAATATAAATGTATTGGGACTGTTACTGGAGAGAGTGCTAAAGCTCCTCAGGTCGTATTTTTGTAGAAAATTTGTAGAAATGATCATTCTTTCTAAATGTGATGTAAACATACTTTCCTGTGAGTGACTACAAATAAACAAAAAACAGATGCGACTGAATAAGTATTTGTGTCCTCTCTTTCTTTTGTGAAATAATGGTAAATACCACTTTATTTCTGTGTGACTAATGAGCAATCTTGACACAAATTAATTAATTATGATCAATGTATCACTTATTATTGTAAAACTGTGGTAAACCATAGATGTTTGGGTTTTAAAGTTTTGAGTAAATAAACAAAAATGCCAGAAAAACAGCAGCTTTTATCATGTTCGTTTTAGGATCTCGATAGTTTCCAGTGATTTCTTTCTGTTTCATTTCTGATAAACTTCCATTTGTTGGTGAAATGATGGGTTTGTATGATGTTGTTCCAGAGAGGCGTGTTACGGGTGTGTTTTAGTGAAGCGCTGCGTAGCTTCTGGCCCGACGGTGGAAACGCAGTGTGGTTTTGGGTTCGGTGCCACCGGCCCATTGAAAGCCCAGGCTCGCACTGGCCCGACAGTGGAAAAGCAGCTAATGATGTCTTTACCTTTCTGGGGCTTGAAAGTGATAGCTGTGCAGACTGTCAACGGAGGGACAGAAAGCTCTCAGATTTCATCAAAAGATCTTCAATTGTGTTCCGAAGATCCATTATTTTCTACTTCTCCAGTTTTATCGATGCTTCAAAGAACCTAAAAACCAAAACATTTATCTGAAGAACCAATAATGACTATCTCAAAGGACCTAACACAACTCAAGAGCACTATAGAGCCAAAATGTTTTATAATAGGGTTTTTGCTGAAAATAACCATTATTGAGCTCATGACTGGATGAAGGGGATAAATTATGTGATTAATACCCCAGAAAAAGCGAAGTCTGAGGAAATTAATATTCCTACATGAGATCTTCCAGTATTAGTCACAAAACAGCTCAGGGAATCTTGCTCAATTTCATGATTGTAAGCACCTGCTGAAGTTCATGCTAAGTCTAATTATATTATTTTTTACTTCCCAGAAAACAAGTGTAGTTTCCCCCCATTGGTCATTTGCCGTCTACCACAAACATCCTGCCGCATGCTAACTTTGGACTGATTTAAGCGTGATTCAAGCGCTCATAATCTCTTGTACAGCTAGAACTCACAGATACACACTCACAAACACAATGCACTGCCGAAGAGTGATAAAACTCTTATCAGTTTCAAGAAAAAAGCGTTTAACCCTTATGATGCCAACAATTAGTCTCCATTATTCTCCAAAGCCATACTTTCTCTGGGTCAGAGTATCTACACATTTAAATCATATATGAAGTAAGAAAGAATAAAGCAGGAATGATCCTGTGAGGCCTATTTACAGGCATTTCACTCTCTGGCCTGTGAGGTTTTCGTTTCATTCCCATGTGTCTCCCTGACTGTAGTGCACTGATTAGCCGACATGACTGATGAGTACTGATCCAGTACAGTGCGAAAGAGCTCATTCTGATCACAAGATCAGAGATTAACCACCAGTTTAATCAGCACTGACACAACAGACCTGAATAGATGAATTAGTTCTGATCAATACAACAGAAGTGTCATCCCACAAATTAAGCACCATGAAGAACACCGGATTTTAATTAGAACCCTTCTTTTCTTTGTAAACTTGAAAACTTAAGTTGCGTATTTGTAATGCGTTAATCGAATGCGACCCGATAAGCTTACTGCTTCTGTTGCTTTCCTTCTTAACTGGGAAGAAAATGAGTTATGTTTCCTGTTTCCAAGAAGGAAAAAAAAATACATGGGTCTGGAATTTCCAATTAATTCCATTACCGTCCCCATAAAGATGATCTATTGATTCATCGGCAAAGTAGAGGTCATTAGCAAGAAAATCATCACAACTGTGCTAATACTTAAGGTTAGTGAACTATTCATTTATATTAAAACCACTCCACTTTTAGACATGAATGATACCTTAAAGGAGAAGGCTACTTTAACTTCACCACTGGAAAAATGGGCTTTCAATAAAATGTGGCTGCCTAATACAGTAGAAAGGAGAAAACAATTGAAATCGATGCTACATGACAAGAAAAAACAAAGAAAAAAAAGGTAGGAAAACTTCAACACCCATAATGCACTGGGCATGTTGCAGTCCAAGCCCACTCACAGTCTGCTAGCTTGACCAAAGTCAAATACTACCTTGCTTTAGTTTCAAATACTTCTAAGCAAACTTTTAGTCATAATGGTGTCGACTTCTTATTGTTCCCTGGTGCAATAATTCAAAGAGTAAACTTTTAGCAGTGAAGGATCCAGCACGTTTTAAGCAGTTGACCAAAGGGATGAGAATATCATAAAGACTAGCAACCACCAAAAATAGCCTATCAACCACATAGCAACATATTAAAAACCAATCTGAACAGTGTAGCAACCTGCATTGACCACCACCATCATAAATGTAATAGTTCTTTAAGCAAGAGAGAATATATTCCCCTTCAAGACGGCTACAACCAATCCAGTTTAATACTAAAACTAACTTACCCAGATGGCCACCAAAGAATCTTGAGCTTAACAGAACTACAATGGATTCTTAACTTCCACTGTCTATTAATTTTTATGCTCAGGCTCCAGCCGTGTGGGAGAATTCAACAGGAGCATGTGAAAAACTGTTTTATGAATGTAGCAGGTCAAAATCTGTTACTTACGCTGGTCTGGGTGTCGCACCAAGAATCTGACCCTGTACTCAGCAATTACCGTCTAGATGCCTGAAGGACGCTCCTTCTCATTAAGAAGTGTGTGTGACATAGAGACCCTATGGTCTGCATTTTACCTCATGTGACCTTCATATGTGAAATCCATTTCCATAATATGACTAGCACTGAATTCCAAGCGAAAAACACATAGTGGCCCCAAAACATATCTGGACACTTGAAATATCTGAATTTCATTGCATTAGAAATAAAAATCAAACCAAGTGGCATCTGAAAACATGTCTTATATTTTCTCAGAGCCATTTTAACAATGACCTTTAATATAACTGACACCAAAATTATTTTTAGTGGATATAAGAAGTTCAGTGACAGTTTTTCTTTTTGCCAGTTAGAAAGTAAACCTGGATCAGCATCACTCAATCAGAATGATTTGGAAAGGGGTTCAGTAAGGGCCAAGTTTAGGGGCTTGTAATGTACACCATTTTCTACCTATCATTTCTCTCTACCGTATAAATGGCCAGGGTTTTATTTTAACAATGATTGTTTGATACAACTGTTGCTGATGTTGATCCAGCAACATCCCAGTGACAGAAGATCACACAGGTGTCCAAGCCAAAATAACCATAACCACAAGTGTAGTCATCGCATTAACCACATCTAGGCTATATAGACATGCTCCACTAACATTTGACTATCAAAAAGTGCCAAAATACTGTTTGTATTCATTTTGAACATTGATTTATCTTTTAAAACGTTATTTACATGAAATGTTTTGCTTAAAGTGTGCTTGTGACACACTTGGTATGACATTCGCTATATCATGCAGTGACATTAAAACATTTTAAGTGACTTAAGTGTGCATCACACAGTGACATCACGCTCTCTGGCATCTCACATTCATAATTTCCATTTCACTTCCAGCCAACAAATCATGACACCCTCATTATGTTTCTCTCTGGGGTATAGAATAACATGCTGACTGACGCTTTCTGGCCCTTTTAGGGCTGTAGTTGTTATATTCAGGTGACAGAAACACATTCATCATCATATGAAAGAACAGGTGAGTAACGTTAAGTTCAAACTGTACCTTCGATATGATTAACGGCTCGTCGTGTTCGAGCCCACCTTTGAGCGTGAAACCCCAAGGCGCTCCACCCTGCAACTGAGCCTCGACGAACACAAACTTTCCCTTTTGGATCACGGCACTGCTGCTCCCTGGAAAACTATTATCCATCGCTGGAATGTTGGGGAAAAGAATGGACGAGGACGTCTCTTAGTTACTCAGTCAACCAATAAACTCCGCTAGGAACACGGCCAAGGATGTCCTAGATGTTTCTCCTTCTCAGTCAAAACTTCAACGGTATGATGGGTCATTTCCTCGAATTAAGTTACTTCATTTGGGATCGTAGCGTAACATAACAATCCTGTTTCTAGCACCTACCTTACATCCCTACCTGCTAGATATGAAGGAACGACACGAAAACTTTTCCAGCCTTTCAAAGAATTTACATTCGCAAATAAGCAGGCAAATTTGATTTTGTGTACCACTTTTCCAGGCAGTGGTCTCCCTTTTAAACACCGTTTGTCAGCCCTTGCTCGCTTCCGACTTCATTTTTACATCACAATAGAATTTGATTCATTTCACTGCGTCCGCAGAAAGACTGAGCGCTCGCGCGCGCCGAGATTTCCCTCAGCGAGTCCTGTCAGAAAGAAAAAAGCGCCTTTACGAGTTTCCAAAATCTTCAATTCAGTGCGAACCCGCGTTTCCGCTTTTAAAATACATAGTCTTTAAGTTTTCTTTTCTTGTTGATGAGCTGAAACTCTCCCAACCATGGATGAGGGAGTCTGTGGTCGACCCCCCCACCACCACCAAACTCCACAGTTCATCGGGATGGTTATGCGCATGCGCGAACTCTGCAAACCGCTCTACCACAGTGAACTACAACAACTCTCGAAATCACAGACTAGCAGTGCCTCTGACCGAAACTGGCTGACATAATCTAGTCAAATCACCACCTTGTCCTCCCACATCATGCACCGAAAACATACAAACACACGATTTTAACAAGTTTGGTCAAGTCATTCAATTCAATTCAGTAGAATTCACGCATTCTACTTTCTGTCATGGTGCTTATTGTATCAAAACACAGTACGAAGGGAACATTTAAAGAGCTGGATGAATACATTTGACTGAAGTCCTTACCAGCAGTTTAGTTGCTCAAGGGACTGGAGATTGAGTTCTTGCCTCAAATAATCTGGATATTTAGGTTGGATATTTCTTTCCTCCCAGTGGCCTTAAAGATTCTGTAGACGATTTGTATTAAATACCATTCTTAAATTGTACTTGTTACCGGACAGATGTCACTGTAATAATTGTCTCTTATATCACCTGTTATGTGATAGCCATCTGTAAACAGCAAACTAGTCACAGTCAGAGCAGCGGGCCGGCGTTTTTTACCCAATCACAAACGCCCTCTGCCTGTCAATCACTGACATGAGCTTTGACAAGATTTTTGTGGGCGGGGTTTTGAAAAATGTGTGTGGCATCAATCATGGCGTCATTTTGTAGGCCATTTTCAATACGTTTTTAGGATAGCAGTAGCACTAGCAGTTTTGCATTCATTCTTACAAAGGCTTGTGCTTAACATTAGTCAAAGAGACTTTCATGTTTTGTTCTACCTAAACTACGCACACACAGCTATTCCTAAAATGTGACCTTAAAAAAAAATCACATTTGGGGTGTAATTTATAGGCCTATGTTGTAGGGGGAAAACTGTTTTGGTTGATCTTAAATCAAACTGCTAATCTAAAAACCAAAGTCCCTTTCAAGGAAAGTTTGTTCACTCGGCGGCCATATTTCCAACGCCTCCTGGCAGCTATTTCAGACATCCAGGACCAAGTCCTGTCTATTTGAATAGGGGGAATCCTGAACTTTCAAAAACTGCTTGCCGAACTCACAATTAGCAGTAAATAAATGTGTTTCAAATCAGCAACAAAATCTGACATGACCTGTCCCATAAATGTTTTTGCGCGTTGCAGTTTCTCCCATTCATAAGTACTGACAGTTTTATTCAAATCGATGTTGACATTGTTCAGTAGAAACATGCCGGAGAACTGTTTAAAAGTAAAATATGTCCTTTCTGGCCAACCCTGACCTGTTAATCATCACCCTAACCTGTTTTTACTTGTCTCTATACCAGCAGCTGCAAGGCCTGACCCCTATTGTAAATGAAATTACACTCCCGTGGGGCAAGTTTTACTCATACTAAATTTGAGCCTTCTTAGAGTATTGAGTGAAATTTGATTATTTGCAGGTTCAACATTAAAAGCATGATCAGTTTTGTTTTTAGGGGTGTTGCAGGGTCCGACTCTCTTCATTGGCAGCATGTTCCTCAAGAAAAACATTTATTTTCTTTAAATGAAAGACCATTTCATGGACCCCCTCGAAAACGAGATGTTTCATCTCAAGGGGTTATCCTCAACAATAAAATTCAAATAAATAAATAATAAATTTAAGGACAATCTACCTGTGCTGGTCCACTTTAATTTAGAAACTATACTAAAAAATGATCATCCCTTCGTCTTTCTAGCAAATGTACACACTATAAAAGGCTTGCAAAAATGGTGCAACCAACATGAGCTGAACTTGATCTAAATGTGTCTTTTTCAGCCTTCGTGCAATGAACACAATATGTGAGAGCCTCTAGTTATTTTAAGTACATGATTGTGTTTTTTTTCCCTGGAAAGAATTCAAGTTCACTTCAAAACACATAAATGGGAAAAAATCTGTCTCTGAGTTGGTTTCTAAGTAAAACATTTCCCTGTCCCGCTTTCATGATCACTGAAAGCTCCAAAGGTGCCTTTCATCATTACAATAGCACACCTGCGGCTAGTATAACAGGTGTGGCCACTGTGCTCAGCCTCAAGACACATCTGAACATGTTTACCAATGACATCATACCTAGGTCATTTCCTGATATCTAATTTATTACAGAACTATGGGGAGATTGTAAGAGGGGAAAACAAACAAAAAAACAAAACTTTGTACATGAAGTTCTTCAGCGCAAGCACACAAGCTAGATGAAATGCTCATGCTGGATTTTTGCAGTATAACTCACATAAAACACTGTCTACTCGTTGGTCTATACTCTTAAAGGCTTAGTTCACCCAAAAATGAAAATTCTGTCATTAATTACTCTCCCTCATGTCGTTTCAAACCCGTAAGACCTTTCTTCATCTTCCGAACACAAATGAAGATCTTTTTTATGAAATCTGAGAGCTATCTGTCCCTCCATTGACAGCTACGCAACTACCACTTTGACGCTTCAAAGAGTTCATAAAGAGATCGTAAAACTAATCAATTGAACGGTTAAGTCCAAATTTTCTGAAGTGACATGGTCACTTTATGATGAACAGATTGAATTTGGTCTTTCATTCACATATAAACATTGATCAGCAAACATAAACAGAAGCTCAACAGAACCCGCATGACACACAAAAACAAACCTCTTAATAACACGAGAATGACCCTAATTGGTTCTTATGTTTATATGGGAATAAAAATTCTATCTGTACATCATATAAAACGACAGTCTCTTCAGAAAATTTGCACTAAACCGCTAAATTAATATGGATTAGTTTTACGATCTCTTTATGAACTTTTTGAGGTGTCAAAGTGGTAGTTGCGGAGGGACAGAAAGCTCTCAGATTTCATAAAAAAGATCTTCATTTGTGTTCTGAAGATGAACGAAAGTCTACAGGTTTGGAACGACATGAGGGTGAGTAATTAATGACAGAATTGTCTTTTTAGGGTGAACTAACCCTTTAATAAAAATGCCATTCTGGATGGTGTTCTCTTTTGTTATTACAATAGTGATAGTGAGAGTTTTTTTTTTGACAATAAACAGCCTAAAGACACTTTAGACTATTGCACTGATTAAAAGTATAAGCCCAAAAATGTTCTCTGGTTAGTATTGAACTAATAAATAGAATAAAATGTTATCTTAAAGATTAAACACAAACATTCTCCTAGACCTAGACCCTGTCTGTACATGAACCCGGCCTTGATCTCATTTGGAGGAAGAGGAGGTTTGAGTTGCCGCATATACAACAGAAAAAACAGTATGAGTGTTAGAACATACTGAGACCTTAAGAGGGCGCTAAACACACACAGAAACTAATTCATTCCAGTTTTGAACTTTAAAGAGATTTAATAATTGCAGGTTGAAGCATCTTCCATGAGCCAGCACACCAGTTTCAATTGTTTTATCCAAAATGTGTTCACTGAAAAAAGTGAACACGCAGAGTTTAATTTTCAAAATCTGAACTGACCTATAAATGTCTGGGTGGTCTCTTTACACTGTCTAATTTTAAAAGAAACATGTTTTCTAAATGTTTAAAGTGCATAATTAAATTGGGCTTTGATGTTTAATTTGATTTAGATGTTTATGAGTGTGAATAATAAACAGTGGCGCTATAGCAGACAGCTTGTTTTTCCTGTATTTATGTAATGCACACAACGTTTGCATGCTGAGAAGTGCTGAGAGTTTGCCAGTAAAATAGCATCAGTGTTAAAAAATAAAAGCCATTTCGTAGACACAGTATCGTCTTTCAGTGCCATAATAAACAGTATAACAAACAAATACACATATTTATCCATATTAAACATGCATATATCTCATGCGTATATACATACGTGAGTAATTATAAACATAAAAGAGTTGAAATAAGTGGATAGACCTCCTCTCTCTTCTCTTCCATCACAAAATAAAAATATATATATATATATATAAAATTTATTTTTGATTAAAAAAATGCTGCCTTGGTGAGCAGAAGAGACTTTACCGGAAGTGACCTGGGGAAAAACAATCTGCGCATGTGGATTTGTGGCCTTTACCCCGATCTGCATGTAAACACCGTTATTCATTGTGTGTGTAAGCGAGCATGCCTGTTTGCTTTGACATCAAAACGAGAGGAAAACAAGATCATTTCAAATCAAATGGTTTTCTTGTGTTGTCAGGTTTATTGACTGAGCTGATTGCTTTATAATTATCATCAGCTTGCAAACACACTCACACAAACCCATAGCGGCCAATCACTTGGTTAAGAGCTAGTTTCAGTGTTCACGTGATCACAGTGTGCTCAACGAGTCCTTATCAACAAATCCACCTGAAACCCATCAAGTCAATGAACTTGCTTCCTGTGAAATGATGAAATAGCTGTACATCTTCTTTCTTTTTTTTTACTTGGAAATTGCTTCAACGTACCCGCTTCTAGTGCATCAATAATGAAATAAGGTATAACTAGTCTACATTTGTGCATGGAAGTTCTGCACTCTAAAGTGGTGATGGTAAAAAACGTGCTGGAATTACATAATTAAAGATAAATCTTGCAGTGTAATCTTCTCCCTTTACTGAATAAATGGAGCAGGTACGACAATGACACATATAGCTCACTAAAGGCCGTCAGCGCTGTGGGCTTGCCATGTTGTCCAGGCTATTTCTGTGGTCTGGCCTTTCATTCACATGCTATCCTTTTATAGCGTGTCTGTTGAAGGGCAACAGCAGTCATGGGGCTATAGCAGTATGAGAGAGAGATATGTTTTATTAATAGTCTCAAGTGCAGAGAATATCCATTAAAGCAGTAATGCTTGAGTGTGTGAGTTTATATGGAGGCACATCAATTTTAATGTATGTGTGTGTGTGTGTTTGTGATTGGGGATGAGCATAAGGGTGATGCAGTATGGATGTCTTGAAGCGGCATATCTGAATTAACACAAATTAGACTTGAGAGCTACAATGGATGGAAGTGTTTTTAGCAAATAATAAAGTAATTGTTAATGGGGCTATGTAAGAATTTCATGCATTAATCATATTTTTGTTGCCAATGTGTGAACCGCTTGTAACAACTTAAAAAATGAGACCATCCATGACTTCCTAAGTTGTATAGCCAATACTGATTTTTTATGTGAAGGACTCGGGACAATTTTGTCAGGAAATCAAAAGGAAAGTGATGTTTATCCTCGCTCCTGAGCCTCTCTTCCGTTCAATGACACACAAAATGTTTCTACAATGTTCAGGATAATGCAGAGAGAGCTGTTCTGTATGCAATGTCAATGTGTCATGCAAAGAAAAGGGATTCATTCAAACTATAGTCTCCCATAGCCAGTATAGCTAGTTTCAAATATACTTATTAATCAAACTATCATTACAGTGTAATTTTAATGACCTCTTCTGTCGACATGACGTCGGTGAATCGCAGATCTAGTGCAGACAGATCCACATCTCTATGCTCAGATACTTTCTTAACTGCTGCTTTCTCACCGCTGTCATTATTGTTGTGTCTATTTTGTTATTGTGAGGAAAGCGTGCAGCATATTAAATATTTTTTCTCTAAACATTGCTCTCAGTAAATGCTCTCAGCAGTGTGGACGGCATCTGGATTGTTTGTTAACAGTATATCGATGCAATTTATTTCCAAATTATTTTTACCCTAAGCGAAGAACAAAAAAGAATGTTTATATAATATAAGAATAACAATGGTTTCTGAATTCTACATGTAGCCCTCTAATGGGCTGTATCATTTTAAATTAGCTATAATAATTCCAGTTGGCTACTCTTTTTTTTTAAGTGTCACCCCCCCCCCCCCCCCTCTTTTTTTTTGAATATATAAAAAATGCACATTTCGAACTTAAATGGTTGTAATTCAAGAATGCTTTTGCAATATAGACGTAAGATTGGTCTTATTTTAAAGAAGACATTTGGCAGATTTTTGTAGAAGTAAAATAAATTAAGAAAGTGAAACAGAAAAAAAGTTATAGAAGTTTGAGTTTATGAAAATGTACAATGTAAAAAAAATGAATTATATATATTTTATATAGAATATATATATTCAAAACCTGGGCTACTCTAAAACTGCAGAAAAATCTAAGCCAAAAATCTGAACAAGTTGTGTTTCAAATTTTAGGTTGATATCGCAAAAAATGAGCTTTCAGTAAGATTTTGTTTGGGCGCAGTACCAAACTTTTTCACTTGGTCACAACCAGACTCCATTACTGCCCATATAAGGGTTCCATATGTGTTTTGAGTGATATGAACCATTATTTCCACAGTTTTCATACAATTTATGAAGTAGACATCCTATTCAGAAGTAATATGAGAAGTTTGGCAGATTTTGATATGAATTCAACCTCAAAGAACAAGTATGTGCGTTATATGCTGATTTCACGCAGCCGCCATTTTGAAATCGCTCCGGTGGGAAGACAACCGGAAGTGTCGCTTTTAGGAGAGTTGCGAATGTACATACATTTCTTTCATACTTTAGACTATATACAGTGAAATTCATTTATAAATAAAAATTTTTTTTGTATATAATTCAGAACGCAAAAAAAAGAAGCAGGAACGAACTATATTCATACCCTATATTGGATATTAACATCCAATAGTGTAAATCGCGGCAGCAGCTTCAGGTTGGTAGTCCAAGCATTGTTGTCTATCTGTACTTCCGGGGTTCTTCCCACCGGAGCCTCGCTTTCGATTTCAAAATGGCGGCAGCGTGAAATCAGCGTATAGCTCGCTGCCACACCACAAATGGTGAATCTATTATCTTTTTCTTTATATTTAAAAAAATTTCAGACCTTTTTTTCAAAAATAATTGAATGGATGCTACTCTTGGCATGAAAACAAACTGAGGTTTCTTCCCTTCTTTCATGATCATTTTTAATGTTCATCACTATTTCAAAATAAAGGTCTAAACACGCCTCAAGGCTGATTTATACTTCTGCGTCTGCCCTACGCCGGAGCCTCTACGCTGTAGACTACGCGATGGTTTTAATTTATACTTCTGCGTCGTTGTCCGCGTTGACGCACGCAGAGGGAACATGTGAAACCCGAGGGAGCGGTTTTAGCAGGCCAATCACAGCGCTTGCGTCCGCGTAGAATTGACGCACTGTTACATTTTTGGAGAGGTGCACGTCAGGGTACGCCGAAGGGTACGCGCGCTACACACAGCCTACGACGTAGCTACGGCGGGAGTTCCACACAGAAGTATAAATTGGGCTTTAGGAGTATGAAAATATTCTTGTTGCAAATTGATAAATTACGGCTCCTCTGTAATTTATTTTGAAAATCAATCACCAAATATGGAAACTAGAGATTTTAAGCTTTCAAATGATATAAAGTTTATCAAGATTAGCTTAGGTTTAGTAATGATATTACTGTTTTAAAAGTGTAATGGATTTGGGCCCACCGGTGGGCCGGTGACAGTTAAGAGGAGGTATGCTAAAGTGTACTTATTTTTCACATTGGGAGGGGCAATAAATAACAACAGAAGTTCTGGTGTAAACTGTTCCTTTAAACAATTGTAGTGTTGTGTTGACACCCAGTGCACTTGCTGCAGGGACAGTTCCCCTGGAGCCCAAGGCCACAGTGGTGATCAGGTAACTGAGCAACTCTTCAGTTCATGAATCATCCTTTAGCAGGGCTAGAACTGAGGACCGTTGGGATACAAGGCAGGATTGTTATCCCCTAATTCATCACCAGGCCTATGATAGGATAGACCTAACTAGTCACATTCAAGTCATTTTATTCAGCAAGGAGGATGCATTAAAGGAGAACTCCGGCGCAAAATGAACCTTTGGTCTAATTACTCATTGTTACCTAGTCAACCGTTATCTGAGATTTGTTTTCATGATTATCGAATGTAAATAGTTTTATCTCTAAAAACAGTTTAGCCTATAAAGCTAGTATAACGCTAGTATATTGGGCATAGTGTAATGACAAATAAAAATCGCTTGTTAATACCACTAACAAGGCTGAAAATAGACCCACACTAACACGGTAGCATAATGAGGGTCCCTACCTTCAACCCGAAGCATTGAGAACTTGGTAAGTGTACAGACAGTTTAATAAGAAGATATTTTAAACATACAGTCAACTTCGCGAATACAGGCAGAAGCCATCTTTGAAATACAGTCTTTACCAGTCGATCTACGAACGCCGATCCAAGCCTGCTGTTCGCGCTCACCTTATCATTCTCACCAGCGCACTTGGATCGGCGTTCGTAGATCGACTGGTAAAGGCTGTATTTCAAAGATGGCTTCTGCCTGTATACGCGAAGTTGACTGTATGTTTAAAATATCTTCTTATTAAACTGTTTGTACACTTACAAAGTTCTCAATGCTTCGGTTTGAAGGTAGGGACCCTCATTATGCTACCGTGTTAGTGTGGGGCTATTTTCAGCCTTGTTAGTGGTATTAACAAGCGATTTTTATTTGTCATTACACTAGCATTATACTAGCTTTATAGGCTAAACTGTTTTTAGAGGTAAAACTATTTACATTCGATAATCATGAAAACAAATCTCAGATAACGGTTGACTAGGTAACAATGTGTAATTAGACCAAAGGTTCATTTTGCGCCGGAGTTCTCCTTTAAATAGAGCAAAAGTGACAGTAAAAAAAAAAATATATATATATATATAAAAGCTGTTCTTTTGAACGTTCTATCCTAAATCCTGAAAACATTACAATAATAAGAAATGTTGAGCAGTAAATCAGCATATTAGAATGATTTCTGAAGGATCATGTGACACTGAAGACCGGAGTAATGATGCTGAAAATACAGCTTTGATCACAGGAATAAATTACATTTTAATATATATCCAAATACGACACAGTTATTTTAAACTGTAATAACATTTCACAATATTATTGCTTTTGCTGTATTTTTGATCAAATAAATGCAGTCTCGATGAGCAGAAGATATTTCTTTCAAGAACATTTAAGTCAAATATGATGTGTAAATACTCAAACACAGCCCATAAATCATCTATGGCTCACAGGTTATCAAGCCCTATACCAGAGATGTATACAGAGAGGTCAGAGGTCAAACCCTGCAACACAACTGCAGCTTTGCATATCTAAAATGTCACACCTTGTCATATGATACATAAACTCCCGTTTGGCTGTAGCACATTTGAGTAAGTCCCTTCTCTCTGGTGTCAATGGGCTGTAAATTTGTTTGTCATAGAAACTCACAGGAGAATATAGTGAAGCCTGAAGGGTGTAAATGAGATTTCTATTAAAAGCAATAGCAACTCTTTCTGCTTAACACACACTTTAACACCTTTAAAATAAACACACTCTAGAGTATCTGAACTGCATGCTGATCCAACAGAATAATGCAAACTACATTCAAACTCCCCTAATACATAAATTAATACAGATACTATACACACTCCTTACCAAAAGTATTATTACCATACAATTTACCATGGAAAATGTTTTGGACGCTACCATATTGGTAATGCCACAGATTTTTTGAAGTACCATTGATGAACATGAATATGGCAATAAAACACTGGCATGGTATCACAGTTTTTGTAATGGTCAATGTGCACCATCATACCTGATTTTAATAAAATATAGTATGCAATGCTTGAAAGATATAGTTATGTAAACAAATGTTATCAGTTAGCTATCTAATCTGTGCTTTGAACTAAACAGTTTGCATCACAGCAGAGCTCTTGCTATTTTGTCTGTTTGTTTAGCATCATGACTGGAACATTGGATTGACCAATCAGCATCCCGTTTTCAGTGCCCATTTTAAAAGGTGCATTGAGTCAAACTTACGGTAGTTATCCTGAAAACAAACAAACAAACAAACAAACAAACGAAAAAAGAAAAGAAAAAAACCCCAAGATGCTTAAACTAGCCTTGAGTATATAGTTTGCTGGTCTTCCAGTGTCTAAACAAAACAATAGACCAGTCTGACCAGTGAAAACAAACTTGGCAGCAAACTACGGACACTTTAGGCTGGTTTAAGCTTTTCTTCTGAAAAGATAAACTAGGTCACAGAAAGCCAAACCTGTTTTAGACTAGAGTCAGAAGTCCGTTCTCTCCGAGGAGGGCTGGGATATTCAGAGATGACCCCCTTTCTATCTCTGTCTGGAGCCTCTTCAAAACTACATTTAGATGACTTGGTGTATTTACTGTCGCAAGGCAGTTTATAAGTTGTTCAACAAAGAATCCTGAAAAACGTATTGCGGTTTCAACAAATATATTAAGCAGCACAACTGTTTTCAACACTGATAATAACCAGAAATGTTTCTAGAGCATCAAATCATCATATTAGAGTGATTTCTGAAGGATCATGTGACGCTGAAGACTGGAGTAATGATGCTGAAAATACAGCTTTGGTCACAGGAATAAATTACATTTTACAATATTCACATAGAAAACGGTTATTTTAAATATAAATATTTAAAATAACCGTTTTCTATGTGAATATTGTAAAATGTAGCCTTGGTGACTTTTTTTTTTTTTACAATAACAATCTTACCGACCCCAAACTGAACAGTTCAGATGTTTAAGATTTCCGAAGACTGCATTGCATTTGCTTTGACTGGCATTTAATTGTGTAAGCCAACTGGTTTTCATTTTAGGCCCTTTTATCTCTCTTTTCTAAGTATGTCAGTTTTCTGACCTTAAATTACTTCTCTTGTGGTCAAATGAATCATTTACAGGCCTTTGGTGCACTGGCAAACTCATGACGACGCACATGCAAATCATGCTCTCGATCTGTTTCTATGTCACACATGCATAGCAAATTCTCTGAGGGGGGGAAAAATAATACAAGGAATGAAATAATGTCATGAAGAAGAATATGAAATCTTGTATTGCATGTTCCTTTGAACCCATAAATGTTTCATGATCCTGTCAGAGGCCAAAGTCACTGTGTGTTTGGGGTAAAACAGCAAATACTGAAACAAACAAGCACTGCAATATAACAGTCAGTGAAGACGACATGATTCATTCCCTTTCATTTTCATTAGGACAGCAACGTTGAGTTTGTGATTACGGTATCATATTGTCCGCACGTCAAGGACACCAAGAATCATTCGCATTCAAGCCCAATTGTATGTTCAGACTTGGCCAAGAAAGTATTGATTTGAGCAAGTTTTGACAATTGTGTTCAAACTTTATAGACATATTCAGTGCTTCTGTAATCATCTCTTCGACCTGTGCTGGGAAGATGAATACAATCTAATCCAAAAGGAAGATTAGTGTGCCAGTTCCACAATTTTACTCATTTTGCTCATAATCTTTACCCTAAGCAGCCATGTTGGTTTGAATGATGCACCTCTTGATTGAAATAACATCAAAACATTTATTTCCATCAAGAGGCACATACATTTTTGCTCAAGATCTTGTATTGTCAATGAGTCCAGCACTCTGTAAAGTTGTCCTCCAGCACATCCCAAAAACTTTCAATGAATTTAAGGCCCTGTTTACACGAGAACGCTCGCGGGTGAAAACGTAAACATATTTGATCGGATGTGCCTTTCGTTTACACGGCGACGGCGTTTTTGAGGCTTAAAAACGCAAAAAAGTGAAACCACCCTCCAGAGTGGAAATCTTAAAAACGCTCCACCGCCGCGTTCCCGTGTAAACGGTAAAAACGCAAATGTCTGCTTGACAGTGAAGGTTGTACGCAGGCGCGTGGACTTGGTGTTGTTATAGTATGCACTCCTTGCCACCTGGAGTGCATACTACATTGAATTTCACACACCTTTGCGTCACCATCTGCACGCGGATTTCCCACACAAGCTTGTCTAAACGCAGAATAAAAAGTTTGTCTAAACGCAGAATAAAAAGTGATGACGCAACGCCACTTTTGCGTTTTCTCTTCAGAATCGTTCCCATGTAAACATAGCCTAAGATCTGAACTCAGAGGAGCCGATTCATGTGTGCAAATGATTCTTCATGCTCCTCCCAACCATTCTTACACAGTCTGAGCCTGATGAATCTTGACATTAGGCTTGTTTGAGATGAGCAAAATCTGCGCAGAACCGATCACCGGTGATCAACGCGAGATGCATGCCGGTTAGAAATGTGTCCGAGTGGGGTCCGCCTTGCTCTGATGTCATGCTGACGTGAGTCAAAAAAGTCTCGCGACCGCAAGGCGCACGTGTCGGATTCTGCAGTCGCGCGCAGTTGCTCTCCACCGACTGCGCTGATCAAAAGCATGATGGGAAACGACTTGCTGACGGCACAGCTTAATGCTCATTGGTTTAAACAACCGTGATGTATTGTTCTCTTTTAAAATGTTTGATTTTAAAACTCTGATATCATGTTTTATGTGTATATATTATGTGTGGATATCCCCAAACTCTCAGACAGTGCGATCTATTTGATGTATTTTTTAAAAAATAAAAACACATATCTGTAAAGAAAAAAAAATATTCATAAACATATAGGCCTATTTAAAATGGAATTAAATAAGTACTTTGAGTGTCTTGTTCATTATATTTATTTTCATATTCAAGCAACAAAACTTAAAATACATCCAGTTTATTAGCAACACCGTGCACGAGTGTGAATCCCGTGAAATCCGCCTTTGATCTCACAGGTGTCAGATCCACTGCGAGAAGAGCGATCTGTCCGGCTTGCCTGCGCTTTTTTCACTCCTCCTCTCACTGCAGCCGCCTACTCTCGACTACATTTCAGGCGAGGCAAGGCACATCTCAAACAAGCCTAGTGTCATCCTGGAATATGGTCACGAAGTGTCTTCCTACATGGTTGTTGCACGAGAACGATTCCGGGTGAAAACGTAAAAATATTTTATCGGATGTGACTTTCGTTTACACGGCAACGGCGTTTTGGGGGCTTAAAAACGCAAAAAAAGTGAAACCACCCTCCAGAGTGGAAATCTTAAAAACGCTCCACCGTCGCGTTCCCAAAACGGTAAAAACGCAAATCTGCTCACGGTGGCTCTCGTCGCGTACGCGTTTACGTCACAGGCATGCGCTAGTACAGGAAAATAACAACCAACATGTCAGATTATTTCCATACGTTGGACCTTCAAGTTGCCCTAGCAGCTCTGAAAAACATACAAGAGTCTTTTTAGCAGTTGTACAAAATATTCTAAGATATTGGTGTTGTTGTGTGGCAGTGCTTCACATTGCCACCTAGCTTCCTGGAGTGCATACTATATCGAATTTCACACACTTTTGCGTCACCATATGCACGCGGATTTCCCACCCATAACGCTCGTCTAAACGCAGAATAAAAAGTGATAACGCAACGCCACTTTTGCGTTTTCTCTTCAGATCGTTTCCGTGTAAACATGAAAAGCTACACACTCCATCAATCAGGGTTAGAAGAACTGTTGCCAAACATATAACATAATAATCACTGCAATAATGATCCAATCATAGGCCCCGTCCACACTACTGCGTTTTCGTTTAAAAACGGAGACCTTTTGCTACGTTTGCACCTCCCGTCCACACTAAAACGGCAAAAACGGAGAAGTTTAGAAACGCTGCCGGTCCGTTTTTCGTTTTGAATCTGAGGGCGTTTTAGTGTAGACGGGTCAAAACGGAGGACTTTAGAAACGATGACGTAGTAGAGGCTCACGCTCGGCTCTATGATTGGGTGTCATCAGTCATGGCGTATATCTTTGCTAGCAGCTGATGTACAAGTAAATTCTGCATTTTACTACGCTATAACTGCCTACATGCGCCGGAGTCAAGCTATTATTTGAGCGATCTGTGACAATTCCCGTGTGCAGCGGCGGCGTTGACCGTACATGGAGCGTCGGTTTGGGGTTAACCCAGAGCATGGTGGGATAATTTTATCAATGAAGTTGTGTTTACACCGTCACGCGCATGCCCAGTGTTAGTGAATGGTCACGTGATCCGCGTTTTCAGTCGTTTTAATGTGGACGGAGATAAATTCTAATACGCAGCTAAAACGCTGGTGTTGACGGAGATCGTATTCGTTTTAATTATCCGTTTCTAAACTAAAACGCAGTAGTGTGGATGGGGCCATAGACATTTGCCTATTTAGATTCCAAACAGTGACTTTTTTTTTGGCTGGGCAGTGCATACTGTATATATAGGCCTATATATATATTATATATAATTTTTACAGTATTTGTCCTTAAGTGAAAGATGTAAAATACAGTGAGCAACAAATTGTTAATATAATAATTTACTTTATTGAATTAAGTCATTTGCTGAGTGACATTTACTGATTGACAGTTAAACATACGTTTAAAGGTCAGAAACAGTATTACAACTGAATTTCACAGAAAAAGAAAAACAGCCAACAGACACATAAACATGTTTAGTCAAAAGTGTAAGCAGCAAAGGTTTTAAGGCAGTCGTTGTGAAACAATAAAAACATATTCACTTTTTTTTTTTTAGAATTCATTGCTACCTAAAATGAAAATTGTGTTCAACATGCAGTTGACAGTGATGGCAAACAAAAATCTATAGTGATGTTGTCAGCAGGAATGCTGATGCCATTGTCACATATTTAATTAATGTAATAGAATCAAGGGTACAGCAGCCGTTTAGCTTATAGAGAATGGCTGTATGCAAACAGTCCAGGCTGGGATTTGTAAAGAGTAAGCTGATTTTTATGTCAGCATTTAACATATTAGAGTCAGAGTATAGGATGCCAAACTGCTACAAAGAAAACTGTGGTTTTTGGCTGGTGGGTGTTCTGCATTGCTCAAGCAGTTCACAAAGCATACTTGGACAATCATATCACAGGCCTGAAAGATACTCTATGCAAGTAAGTAAACGCTAAAGTTTCAATTCAAGCTAAAATGTGTCCGCCAATTAAAAATGCAGTATAACTACATGTTGTATTCTCACAATGCTTCCCAAATCATTCTGTATAGTAGTGTATGAATGTGTGTAGTATGAATGAATTTGGACGTACTACATCCGTCATGTTGTTACTGTCAGTTGACCTACCGGGTCGCTTCACTGCCATTCATAAATCCTCTCCCGTGGCCTCATGGGATAGTGAAGTGTCTATTCAATACAAACTTCAGAATCTCGCCGGAATTTAGTAGGTCATCCGGGGACTTTTCGCCCAATGTTTTTCGCATACTATGCATTCGGACATACTATAGACCCCTTCACGGTTGGGAGGGATCTATACTCTGTTGGCGTAGTGTTTTTCGCATACTATAAAGAAGGGAAGTATTCGATTTCGGACACAGGGTCAGGGTCGCCACAAGGGCTGTTAAAGCGGAAATTGGCACTTATTGACTTCTTCAGAATTCAGTTTTCTCTTTTAGATTAACACTTAACAAGGTTAAGTCAAAGTCAACAAGTGCCTAGCTAGAAACCTGAATAACAAATTCAGTAATATTTGAAGGAAACTCCACCTGAGAACTGAGGTTTCTTATATGTGCACTGAGACTGAATATTTGCATAAACCAAGCATTTATTCATTAATTCATTCATTCAACCTGGCGTCTGTGCACTCGCATAGAGTATGTTTCCAGCCTAAAGTTAAAAATAAGAGTGACATCATGAAAAGATCAGTGTGATTGTTGCAACATTATAGATTAAAATAATACTGCACACACAACACATTCTCAGAATGGAGATACACTTCAAAAAATATGTTTTTAAACCTCTGGAAGCATTAGGATTTTCCCCTTATGCATGAAGGAATTATTTGTGGATTTTCTCAATTTTGGTACAGCGCTGTTACAGGATTATAGTTTTCAGTATACAGTTGGATATATAATCAACACACATATAATTTATTGAAGTAAAAAAGTGCATATTTGAAATGTTATAATATTATTGCTATAGTAACAGTTCCACAGCCTCATGCTTTATTAAAATAATTCATTAACAATCAATAACATTATAATATAATCTTACATACTGTATTGGATTTCAATAATGCACTAAGGATTATTATTGCTGTATAGAGTTGGAAGAAGATAGTAAGGCTGCACGATTTGGGGGGGGGGGGGGGGGGGGGGGGATTCTGTGCTTGTTACTGGGACTGCACAATTTGGCCAGAATTTCAATCAATATTGCTACAAAACAATTATAATATTAGAATGATTATTATTACTAAATCAAATTATTAAACATACTAATTAAACCAATAAGAAATGAAAGTATTTAGATAAAATAATATAATAATAACAATTTTACAACTGTTATAAAATTACAATACTGATATTTCCGGCTGCCCTAAAGTTTTATTTTCAAACATTAAACCAATCATTTATTTTGACGGATCCCCTCAAAGTTTGTCTTTTGTTGAAAAGCGCTTCTCATTACAAGTATGGTAAGACTGGCGCATGCTGCTTTCCAAATACATCATGTTAAAGAGATCCAAACACAGAGCAGATGCAGAGATGGAGATCATGTGGAGCAGCCATATTGCAGTCATACTGTGATTTCTTTTTTTTTTTATCAATCGTGCAGCCATACAATCTTAAAAATAAAGGTTCTAAAGGTGGTTTTATATATAGCAATGCCATAAAAGAACCATTATTGGTTCCTCAAAGAACCTTATGATGAACAGTTCTTAAAAAAAAAGATGCCAAAGATACCAATAAAGAACCTTTATTTTTAAGAGTCTAGTAGATAGTCACCTCTGAGTTCAGCAACATCCCCAGCACTTGTCAAGATAGATTTCTTCATCTTGGCTAGTTAAAAAGAGATAACGGTTTCCACACTCCTCCCAGCGAGAGATCCTTCCATCTTCCACCAGGACGAACTTCCACTCCACCTGGCTCTCCACGGGGAGGGTGATCGTGTTGGCCCAGAACCCGTCCTTGGCTCTGTGGAGTGGAACGAAACTCTTCCAGGCCCCCAACTCCTGCAGGCTCCCGGTAACAGCCACCAGCTGGCTAGGAGAGTATGTGATGTAGTGAATCCTGAAGGTTACGTTAACCACTTGCGACAAAGGCGGAGCGGTCGCTACTCTTTTATTCGCTGTTTCTTCGTCCTCTTTGGCTAAACCAGTCTTGACTTGGCCTTCTTGTTCCAGCTGCGTTTGTTTTTCTTCGGTGCTGGTTGCAGTTGGCGTAAGCCAGGGAAGATCTCTGAACTCTGATGCACCTACGATCAGCCACTCGTTATTGTCCATAATGGCGTCCATGATGCTGATCTCATTCTTTTCATGATTCTCTTCAATTGACGCATTTTCTTCATTGGTTTTCTTCTCACCAGACTCGTGTGAGAGGCTCACCTGTGTTGAAGACCCAACGAGGAAGGTATTATCAGTGTGGAAACCCAAGTAGTTGTGGAAGTCAAACCTGTTGCTGTGGTTCACCATAGTCTTGTTGTCATAGCAACAGCAGTCGAAGTTATTCGTTGGTGGAAAACGGCAGTCATGGTGATCTTCAAACTTCTTGCTCGCTTCCTCCACCGTTGACGTCTTGTTGTCTTCCTCTAATCGGATCTTAATAGGATTGGATTGTTTAACCGCTTGGTCTGAAGAAGACCTAGTGACATGACCTTGATGATGTCTCTGATAAATGAACTCCTGAGCGCTTTCAGTTTCAGATGGTTCATCTGTGTCTACACTCAGTCCTGTCTCAGATTTGTTGAGATATTCCTCAATTTCCTCACGTTGGCAATCTAATTGCGTCGATTGTACACTCACATCAGCCAAAACCTCACGTCCACCAGCACCATCATCGTCCTGAATATGATCCTCACATTCTGTGTTTTCATCAAGATCCATTTCTACCCACTGATCTAGATCAGAATCCGTTTTGTCTCGCATTTCAGGTTCTAAGTCTGTTAGAAGCTCATCTGTAATCTCCTCCAAGTCCTTGAGAGTGCTTTCGTTCAGGTCTTTCTCTGATATCTCAGTGGGAAGGAGCATGTTGTCTGTGTCTGAGAGGTTACCGGATTCGCTGCAACGCTTTCCATCCTGACATTCACCTAAAAGAGAACGAAAATGCATTAGCCGCGTCACACGTGCTTTCAACTGATCAAACATTTATATGGGAATTCTTTTAGGAAAGAACGTATAATCTTTTCTCGCTCTTTCCATCTTTTTTTTTTTTACTTAAAATGTTATTTGTGGTTACGGTTGTTGAACACAATTTTTGTAAGGGAAAAATGATCGGTTAATGGGAAAAGTGCATGTCAAAATAGTCAATGTCAATATGACCTTTGGCTAGAAGTAGGTTACTTACTGATAGACCTTGCACAATGTTTATTCATCTATTAATAAATCAATCAATTTAACCAGCAATGTAACCAAGCAAATGTCAAACATTTGTAAAGTCACAGCTGAAAACCATGACACTAGAGCCTGAAAACAACGATTCAGATCAACAGGATTGAGCTTGTGACTTTAGAACTTGGTATACCAACTAGATTTGCATTTCTAGAAAGAAATACCATCGCTTACAGTGAGAGTGCTCTTACAAAAGAGTGCTGTGTAAGTTTACCTTTCAGGCTTTGGCTCTTTGAAATGAAATGCTGCATCAGAGCTGCCTTTAACTTTGCACTTTCTCATGACATTCAGTTCATCTTGTATTTTGGCAGCTAAACAAGAGAGTCACTGTCAAACAAGATTGTGGAATATCCTAGCCAGCAAAGGATGTTACGCAAACATTCGGACAAGCTTTGTTTTGTTTTTTTAACCTATGCTACACGCAAAGATAAAAATGATCAGGTTTTAGACATATTTAAGATATAGGCTTCTTTGCTAAAGAATGGTATAACCTAGATGACTTAATAGATGCAAGAAAGAAACGATGAATCACAAATCATTATGCAAATAAATGCAAGAAAAACATCTTATATTGACATCTTACAGTAGCTGAATTCTAAGAACACAAACCCCAACGTTGCAGGTTTGCAGGAAGATACACATAATACACATAGACAGATAGTACCGGTCAAATAAACACCTGTCTGTAAAATGCTGTACATTTTTTTTGCATTTATTTGATAAAAAATACAGCAAAAATACTACTATTGTGAATTGCTAAATTTCAGCATAGTTACTCCAGTCTCCAGTGTCACATGATCCTTCAGAAATCATTCTAATATGCTGATTTTCTGCATTTCTTATGATTATTATCAATGTTGTCAACAGTTGTGCTGCTTGAAATTTTTGTGATTTTTTTTGTCTTAAATCCTACTGACCGTAAACCTTTAAATGGTAGTGTATATTTACACATTTTTGGTGATGTAAAAGAAAAAATGATAATAATATAATTAATTATTTATTAAAAACAGAAGCTTTAAAGCGTGACATCATATCCTGTTTGTTGCCGTGTCCAAAGAAATGTTGCATGCTCAAAGTAGAGTGTGACCTAGATTTAAGGCTAAAATTATTTCCAAACATGATTATATAACAATTAATAACATAATTTATGTACTAAACCCCGCCCTCCACATTTTTTTTTTAAAGAAAATGTGTAAACGTTTCTGATTGGCTAAGTTTTCAGACTGGCCGCTCGCGCTGTTTCTTCGAGACAGCTTTTCGCCGTTTAACCATCAATGGCTGTCACGTGTGATTTATTTTCCCATTACCGTGATATCTGACAGATAATAGTGATATTTTATGTGTGGTATGGTATCCCCCCTCAAAAAAAAAAAAAGAAGAAAAAAGTCTCACACATGTGCGCACCAATATTTAACCTACTATGCTTCAACAATTGTCCGTTTTTACCTGTTGACTCGGTAGGTCGACCGTCCCTCTCTCTTTTCCTCCTCCGAGCCGAGCTCGCTTCTCCTCCCGCCGTTTCGCTCCCGTTATCCTCGTCACTCTTCCTGCGCTGACCTCTAAAGGATCGGTAAATGAAGAACGCGGCGCACACCGACAGCATGGCAATGATCCCCACGGCGACTACGGCACCGGAGCCGCCGATCAGATCCAGCAGGGAATGAATATCGCGGTCCAGAGCAATCGGTTTGCTCTTCTTCATGGTCATGCTGTGGGTGAAAGCTGAACGCTTCAGTGTAGATGTAACCGTGCAGGTGTCGCGATCACTTCATCCTCGGCGCCGCGGGCGAAATGACCCTTTGATGCGGCAGAAGATGAGAAGAAGCCCCGCAATCAGGTGAACACGCTGCCAATGGGCTCTCTCTCTCTCTCTCTCTCTCTCTCTCTCTCTCTCTCTCTCTCTCTCTCTCTCTCTCTCTTAATTCAATTCAAATGAGCTTTACTGGCATGACGTGTAGACTACAGTATTGCCAAAGCATGAAGAAAATAATATAATACATAAACAGAATGTTAATAAATCAATAAAAAAATACAATACATTTTTATAAATCAGCAACAGTAGTTTTATATACTTAAGTAGCCTATATGTATTTTCTTTTTTTTTTTAAATATTAATTCATCAATTAATATATATTAATTAACATAAGTAATATATAGGCTATGGTATTAAGTATATATAGCCTATAGCTATATACATACTTCTTTAATATACATAAATACATTTGTATTTCTTTTCTTTCATAATTATATTTGTTAGATTTAAAAAATTTTTTTTATGGTATTCTTACTTTTTTGTATATATTTTTTTATTATTTATTTATATTTGTATTACTTTTATATAATTTTTTGTTTGTTTTGATTCTACTTTTTTGGCAATTTTTTCTCCATATATATATTTTTTAGATTTCATGGCTTCTGTAGTGTTACATCTAATATTGTTCATACTATGCATTTGAATTAAATATATTTATGAACTAAATGTAGAGCTACGTCAGAGAAACACAGGCAACTCCAGCTCACTAAATGTCATGGTCAGTGCTGCTGATATTTTGGGTCTTTTGCTCTGAATGGGACTAAGTCAATTTAGTCAAAGTTCAGTTATTGATTAAACAGCGAACTCACTCTAGATTTGAATAAATCAGCACAAACATTTCTGATAACCTCTAATTGATTAGGTTTTCTTTGGGGTTTTGATTGAATAAGAGACGAAAACAAGACGTTTTTAGAAATCCGTGCGATTGCTGTAATAGGTGTTTAATATTAATATATTAATATATATTGTTCAGCTTGTAGTTTCTATTTTCTGGTGACTTCTGTGATTTACGATCAAATTTAACAACCAATAACAATTGCAATTAATACATTAATACTGTGACAATGTATACAACATAATTGTGAAATAAAAAAAATCATTTTGCATTGAGCTAATGTCAAGCAGATGCAGTGTTATTTTGGTAAAAAAGAAATCATATGCTGCCACCTGCTGATACATGAGGCTAACTGCAGTTATACACTTTATTTAAACCACTGTTATACAGTACAACACAACAGTTCCAAAAGAAAAAGTCAAGTAGCTAAGGAAAAGTTATTATTATTATTTTGCAATATATCTTTTGAAGTTCTTGAGCATTACTCCAACCCTTTTTTTTATTTTTATAGTTTTATTTTCAGTTATGATTCATGAAACAAAACATATATGCATAACATTACAGTTGTCATTTTTCTTTTACAAAACCAAACTATATAACAAAAAACAACAATAAACAAAAATAACAACGCAGTTCAGACCTCACTTATTTAGCTGTACTAATCATTAATATAAAAACTAAAAATAAGGAATGTCATTGCAATTAATTTGCAATAAGATAAGGTAAATGCTCCAGAAAAGATCCCCAAATTTTTCCAAAAGTCTTCGGTGATTTCCTGACATTAAAAAGGATTTTCTCAGGGGTGAAATATGAAATGAGTTTATTGATCCATTTTTTTCTTGATAGAGAATGAGTCGACTTCCAGTCCACTAATATACATTTCCCACCGCAGTTCCTGCCAACAGTGTGAAATATTTTTTATGATGAGAGGAACCTTATAAATCAGTATCTCCTAATATCCAAATTCCAGAATCATAATTGTGATACCTATAACATTTAAAGATATATCAATTATATATTCACAAAAGTCATTCAATACAGGACAATTCCAAAGCATATGGAGTTAATCAGCATAAAGGGATAATTTGTGTTCATTAGTACCAATTTTAATTCACTTTATTACAGTATGGACCTTATTGCAATAGCAAGAGTTTCAACAGCCAGGGCAAATAATAAGGAGATATAGAGCAGCCTTTCCATAATGTAAAGGTTCTTGACATACCTGTAATACTGGTGTATATTTGTGCTTTAGGGGAATTAAAAATACTTTTAGCTCATGGTTTCTAGGATTGCAAAAAGAAAAGTAGGCTCAATTCTGTCAAAAGCCTTTTTGGCATCCATAGACAGAATAAACGTAGATAATTTCTGCTTTTGAGCAATATCAATTATGTAAAATAGCCTTCATAATATTATCGGATCCCTGTCTATTCTTAACGAATCCTGTCTGATCTGGATGTATTATTTTGTTTTAACAGTTTTCAGTCTTAGGGTAAGCAATTTGGTCAACTTTATAGTCAGCATTAAGACTTAACGGCCTATAAGACCCATATTTTTGCCTATCTTTACCTGGTTTAGGAAGTAGTGTTATTGTTGCCAATTCCAGGGAGTGTGGAAGTGAGCCTCTCTCGAGTGATTCTTTAATCATGTTTGTAAAAGGAGTTAATACTATATTTGAAAACGACTTAAAATACTCAATTGGGAAGCCGTCTGGTCCAGGGGCCTTATTTTACAAAGCATTAATGGCTCATTCTCAGTTATGTCTGAATTCAATAGTTTATCATCTTCATCATCAATCTTATGTAACTGTATTTTATTTGAAAATAAATTAGCATCAACCTTTTCCTGACCTTGATCAGTTTTATATAAAGTTTCGTCCTTGAATAAAGTATTCATTTCTTTAGGGTCTTTTATATATCTTCCGTCATTTGATTGTATCATGTGAATATATCAATCTGATTCTTCTTTTGTAATTTGCCTTGACAATAATCTGCTAGTCTTATCTCCAAATTTGTAGTAATGATATTCTGTTCTTGCCATAATAGACTCTCATAATAGCAGCACGTTATTATATAATACCAGTTTTTGAGCAAGTTGTCAATTTCTTCATTGGAATTAAAACATTCAATAATGAAGAAATTGACAACTTGCTCAAAAACTGGTATTATATAATAACTTTTCTTTTTCTAACTCTGTTAAAAATGCTCTCATTTCGTTTTGTTTATATGCCCCGTATGAGAGAATATGTCCTCCCATAAATGCTTTAAGTGCCTCCCATATAATAAAACATGAGGCTGAATTAGCATTAGCCTCAAGAATTTTTTTTATTTGAGTTGTCATAAACCGGATAAAGTCTGGGTCTTTCAGCATATAAACTCTACATCTCCAGTTTTTAGAGTAGGGTAAAGCCACTGTTGGTTCCCAAGCTTGACAGGGTTGTGGTCAGAGATGCATGCAGGAAGAAAAATGCAGTCCTTCACTTGGTAAGCTATTGTATGTGATGCTAAGAAGAAATATGTTCTTGAGCAAACATGTACATTTGAATAAAATGAGTAGCCTAGTCCGTTTGATCTGGATAGAGATTGCGCCATACATCATACAGCCCCAAGCCAGTCATTCATTGACTTCGAATAGCTTCTGCTTTTGATTTAGGAGATTTTTTTGAGGATCTATCCTTAAGACAATCTAGAACTAGATTAAAGTCACCTCTAACAATACAGTTGCCCTTAACAGTAATAATTTACTAAAAAAAGATTGGATCATCATGGTTTGGACCATAGACATTTACCAAGGTTATATGTTCTCTGTTCAACTCACATTCAACAATTACATATCTCCCAGTATTTTCAGAGTGTGCATTAATCAGGTTAAATTGTAATTTTTTTGTGGATTAGTATTAGTAATGCTTCACACACGTCGACCAATAGATGAGAATGATGAGTAAGCTAATAGACCTGACCAACCCATACTCTCTTGAGTTTTCTATGCTCCTGAACTGATGAGTCTCCTGAATAAAAGCGTGGCTATAGCAGTGTTAACCCTTTTCAAATATGAAAGCACCATCTTTCTTTTAACTGGATTATTTGAACCCATAACATTCCATGTTACACAATTTAAAAATACTAGCCATTCGACATGAGCTTTAAAGTAGGCCTAACCGAGAGTAGGTTTCCATTAACATAATGTTGTGCTATTACATGATATAATTGTGAATAGGGGTCGATATAGTTGATTGGTGGAGCTATCGTTATCGGCAAAAATCCACACCGATAGTTGTTCCGAGTTGCGTCCGTTGCTGAAGCGGCTGAGAAGAGTTGTGCTGCCATTACACAGAGCGAGAGCGGCCTCTAGAGGCAGAATAACAAACTATCACTGGCAGAGTTGTGTACTTTCACACGTGAGGCTGCGCGCAGCACGGAGAGAACAGGCTTCACTTCAGATGCGGATTGATTTCCATTACACGAGAGTAGATGTTAAAACTTCATGCTGATTTGTACTCGGCTTTCGCCAAGATAAGCAACACTAAGACGTAGTTTTACAGTAAACTATGCTTCTCCATCCATACTTCTTTCCATATGGTGGTGTGACTCCCCTTCTGTCCGGCGTTAACGGTTGCAGTGTACTTGTCGCGTCAGCACACACGACGGCTGCAACTACAGTGGACCAGCACGACAACCGTCTGGATTGAGCCGAGTAGGGGACATCTCTAGGCTCTTCAAGTGGGGACCTTCCGTCCTCAGTGTTTCGTCAACTAGCCCACGACACCTCAAGAGGGCTCGACAGTGACTCTGGCGTCCCAGAGTCACCCCCCTCCGTCCCCCACTCAACTCAGCCCAGCTTACTGACCTTTACATCCCTCCTGCTGCTGAGACCTAACCACAATCTCACAATCTCTCCGCGACCCAACCATACGCGCCAACCCGTTGACTAAGGCTGTCGAGCCCCACTGGTGCGTTAATATGCAGTTTCAGTGGCAACGGTTCCGTATGGCATACCACCTACCACCGAACGTAATGACTGTAAATACTATACAACCTATACAAATAAACCAACAGACTCAAGTTTTTCAAGAACTCTACGAAACCGTAGCGTGGCGGCCTGTACACAGCCAGCTAGAATCTTTCCGTCTCAACCACAGCCAGTTGCTGCTCCTTTCTGCTGCTTCAGATAAGTTCTTTACTGTGCGACGCAACTCTTGGCCACTGAATCCGACGTCTCTGAGGAACCGGGTTGTAGAGTGTGCCACAAAACCTCGGCAACCCACTTCCACTGGATAAACCTGGACTCTCCATCCTCGCTGTTCTGCTTCAGTGGCCAGATGAGCATACCGCAGTTTCTTCCTCTCATATGCCTCATCTACCGCATCCTCCCATGGCACTGTTAACTCTATCAGTTGAACAATGCGTGCTGATCCAGACCACAAAACAATATCTGGTCGTAGGTTAGTGGTGGCAATCTCAGGTGGAAAAATAAGCCGTTGGTCAAGATCAGCCAGCATCTTCCAGTCCCTAGCAGCTTCCAGTTGTCCTGGGCGAGAATTGGTGTTAACACCTTTTCTTGGTGGTTGCTCGCCTGGGCGGAGGAATATTGTCTTCTGCGTGTAATGTTTTGCTAGAACAGGCGGCAACTTATTGGTCATACTACGCTTGCCTTCCAATGCTAAAGCCAAACATCGCAGTACTTGGTCATGGCGCCAAGTAAACCGACCTTGGCCAAGAGCCACCTTACATCCTGTCAAAATGTGCCTTAATGTGGCAGGTGATGAACACAAAGGACAAGAGGGATCCTCTCCTACCCAGAGGTTTAGGTTCTGCGGTGATGTGAGAACATCATATGTTGGCCTAATAAGGAAACTGATCCTACTCTCTTCCATTGACCAAAGGTCTTGCCAGCCCATCTTACATTGTTCCACATTCTCCCATCTCATCCACTCTCCCTGCTTGGCCTGGGAAATGGCCTTTATACACCTCATCCTCTCCTCCTGCTGTCGCACCTCGTTGACTACCAGCTTCCACCTTTGAGCTGGGCCTGCCTTGTGCCATTTAGGAGGAGCTAAACTGAGCCCAAAACCCCCTCTTCCATGCTGTACCTGTCCCACGATATCCCCAATTTGAAGGGCAGCCTTTGCCTCTACTACAGCTTTCTTTGCTGACCACTTTCTACCAGTTTTTAAAGCATTTAAAACATCGATAGCAAAACAGCATGACTACAGAAAACTAAAGTAGCCTACATATTGCCATATAATACAGTAATTCATTTGTTGTCTAGATGCTGCATTAGCAGAGAAAGAACAGAAGTTTGCTGTCGAGTCTGAGAGGAATAGCATATAGTGGCTATACCTCAAGCGGTTAAAATGTGACAAAAACACACGCAAACCTCACCCAAATGTTTTATGTCGCAATTGTTACCATCTATTTGCTTTAGTTAATGTCCAGCTGGTCACTTTTATGCATTCATTAGCCGAAGTTGCATATTTAAAGCTAGTGACGTGATTGCTTTCTCAACATTAATTCATGCAGCCGACAGAAACATAAATCAGAAACGCATTCGATTTCAGTCCTTTTTTTAATCACTACAATGCATATTGTTATTTTGATCAAATAATCATCAAGTGTTCTAAAATAGAAGCAAATAAAGTGAGAGACTACATGTAATATAGGTCTACATTTATGTGGTCTGCATTTATGGGTCTACATTTATGGGTAATATAGGTCTACATTTATGCTCTGGCCTTTGCAGATATTTAAATATGGCCATCTTCTTTAAGTGTGACTCTTTGGATTTATGAAATGGTAACTTTACAATAAGATTACAATTTTAGCATTAACTAAGGTTAATAAATGTTGTACAAGTCTATTATTCATTGTTAGTCTGTTAATTTCAACATTTAGTAACTTTTTATTTGATCTGTTATTACCTTAGTTAAAGGAGAACTCCGGCACAAAATGAACCTTTGGTCTAATTACACATTGTTACCTAGTCAACCGTTATCTGAGATTTGTTTTCATGATTATCGAATGTAAATAGTTTTATCTCTAAAAACAGTTTAGCCTATAAAGCTAGTATAACGCTAGTATATTGGGCATAGTGTAATGACAAATAAAAATCGCTTGTTAATACCACTAACAAGGCTGAAAATAGCCCCACACTAACACGGTAGCATAATGAGGGTCCCTACCTTCAAACCGAAGCATTGAGAACTTTGTAAGTGTACAAACAGTTTAATAAGAAGATATTTTAAACATACAGTCAACTTCGCGTATACAGGCAGGAGCCATCTTTGAAATACAGCCTTTACCAGTCGATCTACGAACGCCGATCCAAGTGCGCTGGTGAGATGTGAACGAGCTATAAGTTGTGATAAGGTGAGCGCGAACAGCAGGCTTGGATCGGCGTTCGTAGATCGACTGGTAAAGGCTGTATTTCAAAGATGGCTTCTGCCTGTATACGCGAATTTGACTGTATGTTTAAAATATCTTCTTATTAAACTGTCTGTACACTGACAAAGTTCTCAATGCTTCGGTTTGAAGGTAGGGACCCCCATTATGCTACCGTGTTAGTGTGGGTCTATTTTCAGCCTTGTTAGTGGTATTAACAAGCGATTTTTATTTGTCATTACACTATGCCCAATATACTAGCGTTATACTAGCTTTATAGGCTAAACTGTTTTTAGAGATAAAACTATTTACATTCGATAATCATGAAAACAAATCTCAGATAACGGTTGACTAGGTAACAATGTGTAATTAGACCAAAGGTTCATTTTGCGCTGGAGTTCTCCTTTAATGTACTATGAACTAACATGAATGATCAAGGTTCAATTGTATTACTCAAATATTAATACATGCATTAAAAACGTATATTACATAATGCATAGTTCATGAAAGCTAGCTAATACATCATTGTTACCAAGTGTTACCAATGAAATTTACATAGGCTATATGTTTCTAGGTTATAGCTAAAGAAACACACATTTGACTTGTAATATTTTAATGTTTAAATTAGAGTTCTGTAGAGTTCGTCCTGTATAACTTTTCATTTATACTGTTTATTATTTTATTTAGCACATTTCAGTTCAGCACTGTTTTACTTGGAGTGTTATGTTTGTTTTTTATCCCAGTGTCCATTTAAAAAAATATCGGTTGAATAATCGGTTATCGGCATGTACGGTCAAACCTAAATATCGGCATCGGTAAAATCCACTTTCGGTCGACCTCTAATTGTAAAAGGTGCATCTTGTTGCATGAAGAATAAAAAACAAAAACAAAAGTCACCCGAGCTAAAAAATAAATAAATATTACAAACTAGACTAGAGGAACAGTCAACAGCTGTAAATTGTGATCTAGCTTCATTGTTATTTGTTGTGGCCTTCGGTCGACGAAATAAAAGAAGAAAATTAAAGTCTATAATCTTAACTCACATGTGATCTTTATATGAAGGCCATTAGAGAATAGTGTCTCAGTTCTCATTCAGGAGTAGAAGCTTCTGTGTCCTTGCTATGTGAATCAATAAAGTCTTAACCTCAGATAGAGTTGAGAAGATCTTTGCTTTACCCATGTGCAGTATCCGAAGCTTGGAAGGGTATAATCAATTTCCCGATCTCTCAACATTCGCTTCACCTCCGTGTAAGCTTTCCGATCATTCTGCAGATCCGCGCTAAAATCAGGGAAGAAATGAATGCGCCGGTTTTCAAAGCATACCTCCTTACGTTCTCTCGCAAATTGAAGGATTTGGTAACGCTTTAGATTACAGCCCGGAAAGTACTGCGTAATTAAAGCGATTTTACAGCGTAACCTTCGGTAATTATAGTGTACCTATAACGTACTTACAATATAAGTATAAGGGAACAATATTTTAAGTTTGGGGAATAAAGGGGTAACATATAAAAATATTTATACTGTAAGTATTATAGAACTAAGGGGTACTTATTCTACTTTTATGATATAACAGTCTTACATTTGGGAGCAATTTAGTAAGAACATACCTTTTTGAAATAATGGTGAACCAGTAGGCCTACATACTGTATAGGCTTTTTAAAAATTGCAGGGTACGTATCTATGCATTTATAAAGTAATCTTTTAAAAAAAAAAAAAAACGGAAAACGAAAACTATTGCTTAAATATTGGGGAAAGACACTCTTGTTTCATGTAGTGGTACTTGTTACTCTCTTGTTTCATGTAGTTACAGGGTAAGTGTGACATTGCGGGCTGTAAATTAAAGTGGTGCTTGTTCCCCTCTTGTTCCATGTAGTTACAGGGTAAGTACAATGGATAAGTACAATAAAAATGCTTACACAATCTTATATCACTGACTCGGAAACCTTTATTTATTATACAAGCACCACTTACCCTGTAACCACATGAAACCAGATATATTTCCCAGTATATTAAAAAAATTGCAATAGTCTTAGCTTTTCTTGCATTGAAACATGTTAGCCCAAACATCTGCACTTTTGCTATATATAAAAAAAATCATATATATATATATTTTTAGAAATGCATACCTGTCATTTTTAAAAAGCCTATACAGTATGTATTGCCTTGGTACACAATTATTACAAAAAGGTATGTTCTCGCTAAATTGCTCCCAAATGTAAGATTGTTGTATCATAATAGTAGAATAAGTACCCCTTAGTTCTATAATACTTACAGTATAAATATTTGTTTATTTCTCCTGGTTGTTACCCCTTTATTCCCCAAACTTTACATATTGTTCCCTTATAGTTACATGTAAGTACTTTATAGGTACACTATAATTACAGAAAGTTACACTGTAAATTCCTCTTAATTACACAGTACTTTCCGGGCTGTAATCTAAAGCGTTACTAAGGATTTTCTTCTTTTCTCTTAAGTTCAGGAGTTTCGCCACAATTATCCTTGGAGTCGTTCTGTTCGACGAAATATTTCCCGTTCTGTGCACCCTCTCAATTGCCGGAGGAGATTGAAAGTTTTCGGCGGCCAAGGATCTCTGGGATAATGCGTTCCAGAAACGAAACCATATTTCCTCCCTCTGATTTTTCCGGCAAGTATACGATACAAATACGAATGTTAGATCTCTTGCTTCTGTTCTCCAAGTCTTGCACTTTATCTTTAAGGTAGGAGACATCCTTCCCCAAACAACTGCCTGTCGAAGAGTGTCTCTCAAATCCTCCTCTGTGTCGCTATAGCTTCCACCTCGATGTGATAGATTTCCACTGGAGGCAAGTTTGAAGAGAACCCAAGTGCAGTTTATTTACAAAAACGTGATCAAACAGAAAACAAAGGCATGACATGACATGAACTCAAGACAAAAACAAGAACATTGACATGGTGCTCACCAACAGTGCTTGACAGACACATAGCAAACACGAGGGCTTAAATACACACAAGACTAATAACTAGTGTGGTAGATCTTTCGCCTTCGCCCCTTACTTAGGTTGAACCGAGTGTCCCTGAAACCTGAAAATATTATACTCAGTTGAGTTCACCTCTTACTGCTCAGGTTGACGCCTAGCTATTCTGACCGCATAAAATGCCTAAGAATTATAGTTACCTGACCGCAATCTAACCCCGCCTAAGAGTCGAACGACGTCTCGTTCCGTTCGAACACTATCACTTGGGAATAAGGTCTCTAGTGTTCTTAACCCGCTCCACACTATCACTTGGGAATAGAAGATCTCTAGTGTTTCGCTTAATAACTTGTTCCACTAACTAACTTTGCGGCGCAGCAATAATAAACAGACAGACTTCAGTCAATGTCCTTCAAATGCTTTAATCACGGCCGGGAGAGTTCTCCAGCATTTCTCAGAGAATCTCTCTCAAAAAGAAGAATAAATTGGTTTTATAGGATAAAGACAGACATAACAATAAGATCAACATGACTAACTCATGACTAAACTCATGTCACCTTCTTTCAATATGATTGGTTTAATTTGTGTAAGAGCAAGCCCCCCCCTTTACCCTCTGTTACTGGCATGAGCAAAATTATCTCAAATCATCAGAAATAAATAGAGGAAAGGGTTAGGAGTTCAGTTGATCACTCAATATCATGAGACTATTCTAGACAGTATATTTTTGATATTGTCATGGTCAGCACTTCAGAATCTTCCATGGACACCAACAATGTTCATTTTGCTCAAGTGTTAGAATGTTAGGCCTAAAAGGGAAGTAAGGTTTAGATGTTGGAATCATGGTTAGTTTAAAGGGGTGCCATTGATGCCATTTTTGTACAAGCTAATATGATTCTTTAGGGTCTAAATTAAAAGTTTGTAATATACTTTAATTAAAAATTCTCATTAGTATTGTAAGAAAACACTTATTTTACTTGGTCAAAAACAGCTCTGTTTTCAGCACGCCGTTTCAGTGCATATGACTTTAAATGATAATGAGTTTTGCTCACTCCGCCTCTCTGTTCTGTGTGTACACCGTTTGTAACACAATAACACAATAACCATAACGCGTTGTTCATTATAAACGTGGGATTATGAATTATATTGAGAACGTTGTACATAGAAAACTTGCTGTAATGTACCCTGAGTGTAAACCGACGCATTCATCGTGAAGCGTGCAGCTAGCGATTTGCAAAGATTAATATAAAGATTAATAAAACGTTACACTCACTTTAGTTCTTCTGAAGGTTCAGCAGGAAGACGAATAGGTTCCGATCCTTTATTCAGGTGCAGCTTCTTAGCAAAACCAGCTCATACTGACCCTCCTTTATAAAGCAGTCTGGTGAGAAATGATTCGCGCAAACATGAGAGCATTGACGTTGCTCGTGGGGAATATTCCCTTCGAAAGCAAACTCAGCCACTGCGTCTTCAGCGGTTTGGATTTAGGAACATTAAAATGACTGCTGTGTTCGTTATTACACCCAAGAACAGAACACCACAATCGCTTAGACGCCATTCTGCTCATAGACAGTGCTCCAGCATATCATCAATGACCGCGCTGGTCTGCGCAGACTATGATTGACAGCTGGCTCACGAGCGAGGGCGGGTCTGTGTTGAAACGCTGCTGTCAATCAACACTCGTGGGAGGGGCGTCCGAGCGTGTGACGTCACACGGTCGAACGGCTTGATTTGAGGCAGGGGAAAACATATAAGGAGATTAAAACAAAAACACTGGATGGATTTTTATCATTATATGATGGTTGTGTACAGGCACTGCCAACACACATTTCAGTACAATCAACTTGTAGAAGTGCATGTACCATTATATGACCCCTTTAAAAGATCGTTTACTATATTATCTATTAAAAATCCAATGACAACATGACAGATCAGACAAGTGAACACATGGCACACAGTAGGGTTGTGAATCTTTGGGTAGACAGGTAATCGATTTGATTTACGATCCATAGGTTTTCGATTCAATAACGATTTTTTTCTAATTCAGAAGAACTATTCAATTCGAGACGATTCACAATACAATTATATGTGATCTGATTAACTATTTGATTCCGCGTTTTTTAAAAGTGCATTCACAGGATTATTTAAATGTTTCCCTTAATGTACTAATCTGGGTGTGAATTATGCTGCGTTCCAGGCAGGTTTTTGAGCACGTAAAACACGACTTCAAACCACGACTCACGACTTTGTAGCATTCCAGGCCAGTCACGCTAAACTGAGCGCAAGGAATTGTGGTAGCTAGATGTAAACAAACCAGCATGGCGGACCTTATGGGGCTTATGCGCATTTGTAATAATTTCTGTCGCCAAATGTGCTTAAGTTACTCCTTGTTTATTTGAGGGAAACGGAGGAGGAAAAACGGCGCAAAAGGCAAGATAAGCTGTTATACCTTTTATTTTACTTTATTTGTATATTTGGAAATGTATTTGGTATTCATTTATCTTTGCACTCAATGGACTGAAAACTAGTTAACGTTATATTGTCCTAAAGTGTATTCTCACAGTGTACCGCCGGCAGAAACACTGCATCCGTAGGGGCTGCCATTGTTGTTTTGTATGGTTTCGCGGGCTAATTGATGTCAGAGCTCGTAACTGGAGTACATCGATCTAGTACGAGTTCACGGGTGGGAAGTCAAGGGTTTGACTGCCGTTCCAGTGCACTTTCACGGGTATAAGGTTGGAAAAACACGGGTTACAGGTTGCCTGGAACGCGGCATTACACAACCTTCGTGGGGGTCAGAGAGTGGGGGCAAAATTTTTTTAACTTTTTGTCCATCTTTACATGTTATAACTAGCCTGGGTTTCCCCATACTGCCTTTGCGCAGCGCGATTTTATTCATGCTGCTAGGCAGTCTGGATACCATGGACCAGATTTTCGCCTCAGCGAGGGGACCAATCACAGAACGGGGAGGGAGCAGCAAGACGATGACGACGTCTATGCGACACACCGAAGCAGTTTGTTTATACCTATGAATCCAACATGGCAGCCGACTCAAAGTTACCTTTCGATGCAGCCTTAGATATATTGCTCTAAGTAGTTTAGAACGCAAATAAATCTCTGACCCATCGTCTTCTTTCTCGTCTAATTTCTGTCGCTCTACATACGTCATCTGGTATAATTGAAACGATTGGCTATGAGCTACGTACAGGCGCATTTGATAGACATTCGTAGCACCCAATAAACGGCTCTGGGCATTCGTAAACCTCACCTCAAATACGAGAAAATGAACATGTGGTTCCCAGACCACGTCTCAATGTCAATGAGACGTGGTCTGACGTTAGCCAGGCTATGTTATAACATGTTTAACATGTTAAATCATGTTAGTTTTTAATGATTCTTATTTTAAGAAATTACATAAGGCAAAATTTAAAAAGGCTTTAAAAGTATTGTTACCGGTAGTTCATGTTAATTATTTTTTAGGAACTTATTACAGTGTTCCAGGTACATAAACATGCACTGCTTCTATTATTATTATAAAAAATATATATTTAATGTAGTCTCTCATTTATCGCTATAGAACTTAACCCAACTATGACGACTTCCGCTTCTGAGACACCTGGAAATGTGAAGGGGCTATTGTGAGAGAGCTGTCATCTGCTCATATGATGGTCCATGTCCCAAATTACACACTTTATGCGCATTTGTGGTCTTGTGGACTTATAGCTGCATACGTCAAGTCAAGTCAAGTCATCTTCATTTATATAGCGCTTTTAACAATGGAGATTAATTCAAAGCAGCTTTACAGAGATAAACATACAATTTACGGTAACAGAGATTGTTTTGGCTTTATAGCGATTTTTGAATAATGTTATTTCCAGCTAAAGTTAGTTTTGATTGATTCACCTCCAGCAAAATGATCATTTGTTATTACATTAGGGTCCGCTAAGATGACGGCATTCTCTCTAAACAGACTTTAAACGCGAACCTGTGACCTGATGGCGTTCACATGCGCATTAAAAATTGATTCTATAGTTCGTTTGAATATATGTGCGCAGGTTTGTAATTTCCCTACAAACCATGCCTAAACAAACTACTTGTCTTGCCTATAGGCCTACATTTGATAAAGAATTTTGTTTTATTTTATCACTTCGGGGTACGCGAACCGGTACGTGGGGTACGTGAGTCCATTAAGTTCACAAGACCATTAGTTAGTTATAGGTTTCAGAAGGGTGCTTGCTTGAGCCCCCCTTGCAGCATAATGATGCATTAAGAGAACGCGTGAATCCTTACACTCCTATACCTATAGTTCACTGAGATTATCCCCCCCTAGCAGCCATCAAAATTTCAAAACGGTTATGATGTAACAAAGTCTCATTTACTTAAATCATGTGACTTTGGCAGTTTGAAGTGAGCCCCAAATCACTGGTTCAAAACGCAAACCCTGGTTGCAAAGGTTTCAAAGCTGCAGAAAGCGTGTTTAGAAAGCGTCAGTCACAACCGTCTGCTATCTCATTTGCATTAGCCTTTTACAGCTATCAGCATCGTGGTGATGCTGATAGCTGTGGTGATGTGTTGAAGTCGATCATTTCACGCGGTTCTGGGAATATGCAAATGAGCCCTGCCTCCTTTTCACTAATTTTATGTTTTAAAAATAAACCCAGAAACAAATGCAAAGTTGATCATTACACTTTATTTCAGTGATCGTTACATTTTGTTTAATATTTCATAAAATGTATATATATATTTCCTTCAACTAATCAGATTTTCTATATTGTTTTAAGTTCCTTACACCAGGTTGAATCTTGTACTGATAAAAACTCAAGCTATATATTCAGTACATATTGTAGAATATGAAGATCTGCTGTATTCAGTGCATCAGGAAGTAGGAGAGCAGAGAACAGCAGAGGAACAGGACGCTGTGGGTGACACTCTGAGCCCCGTTACACAGGTTCCCCGCACAACACATGACGTTCCCAATGCCAACAACACTACTAACTAATGCTGGGGCGTCACAAAATGATTTAGAGATGCAGCCTTTTACAACCAGTGTCTGATTTGCCAAAGTCCCTAGTGAAAGAAAAGAAAACGGAAGTGGATTCATGAATGAAAGCTGAGGTGTCTAAGCGGGTTATTGGTAAAACTGTATCAAATGCATAAGATTAAAAAAAGATTTGAAAAAAATCACTTCATCCTTCTCACCTGTTGATGTAATGCAGCGGTCTTGACTCCCTGAACAGCTCAATACTTTTGAGCAGTTCAGTCCATCACAATAGTAACATTTGTTTCCATTCGGGGGATTAGAGGGATCTACAGGAAGAAAAAAAATAGCTTTCTTTACCTTGTTCAGGGCTGCGTTTCCGGAAGCCTTCTTAACGCTACGTCGTTCTTAAGTTTTACCTGTACCTTATCGTTAATACGCGTTTCCCGAAACGTTCTTAGTTAAAGGTTCTCTAAGCGATCCTGGGTGACGTCACTTCTTGTTGACGTTTGAACTATTGTCAAACAAAACAGAGGCTAGCTAGACCCTCCCTCCTCCTCATCCGCACACTAACCCCCCAAACCCCGCCCCCAAACCCTTCTTGTCGGTCATTGGCTGGAACAGTTTGTTATGTTTCGGGGAGCGGGTCGCCGCAGTTTGTTTTTGTTGCTGTTTGTGGAGCCTGGGCTATCTACAGAGATCGCGTTTCTTTACAGTGTGTTCAGGGGACAGGCAGCCAGCGGATAGTGAGGAGATGTTTGCTGTATGTGACAAAAAATGTTTTGGCCTAAAAAACGCGTGACATCGCTTAGACTAGAGCACCTTTAAGTAGGCCTATACCTTCTGTAAGTCATACTTAACAGGTGGCCACCACGGCAACAACAAAAAAATAAAGAAACGTCTTTACATCTCAGTATACGAATATAATTCTGAATATACACCCAGTGTTCATTTAGGCTAATTCAAGTGGCCTATTTCAAGTTTGTGGTAAAAAATATACTAAACTATACTATACTAATATACTGTCATTGAACCGTTGCGGAGACTCTCTATTCGTTCTCATAGGATTGTATGGTATTTTCTTCATTTACAGGGGTTAGTCTGTGATTTTACTGCTGTGTTCTTCACTATTTCTGAAGTGATTATTTTATAAAGAACATCGTTTTCTCACATAACGCAGTAAAGCAGCCCCTGCGTGAGAGAATAGTTGATTCTCGAGCCATCGATATCAACAAATTCAGCAGCATCGCCACGGACAGTACCTGGTAACGTCGCAACTAAGAAGGTATATCTTAAGCAACTTCCTCAGGTATGGTTCGGGGAACACGCCTAGAAATGGTATACCTTTTGTAAGTTACACTTTAAGAGTCTTCGTAGTGCGCTAAGAGACAACGTTATCGGGAAACGCAGCCCTGGTCTTATTGTGCACACAACATAGGTGCTCATTGTTCCATAATCTTTTGCAAAATTGGAATAACTGGCTTCTATGTTTAGATGTCTTTGGCCCGTGTTGCTTTCATATTTCAGTCGAGTCTCACCAGAGTTGGTTTGGTGTGGTTCATTTCAGCAGTCTCGGTCCGCTTGTTTGGCACCAGAGCTCAGATGGCAGCGTTCACACTTATTAAAATGAACCGCACCAACAAACACACCAGGTGTGAACAAACCCAAATTCTCTTCCGACATCACAGTCCCCAATAGAAAAAGTTCCATGACAGTTATTTCTTGGAAAATGTTTTATGAATGTAAACTGTTGACTGTAAGTACAATACCTGAAGCATCTTGGGAATTACACAGGTCTGTGTTACAGCAGTAAGTAGAAAACTTATAACTGCCGGTGTTGAGGGACCCAGTTGTACAGTTACTTGCTGAAAAACACAGTTTATCTGGCGCTGGAGAAGTATCGGTTGGACCTGCAAAGTAGGACGAAAAGACAAACTTTGTAATGTAATATGACCATTAAATCTTTTTTTTTCTCGTTTAAAAAAATATTTAAAATGTACATATTATATTATGGAATAATGAATTGAGGGAAAATAAAATTCATTTTAGTATATTATATAGAACATTTTATGCATGGAGTTGTAAATTCCTTTCAGAAAAGAAGTAGCCGTTCTGTGACGACTAACAAGTTCAACATATATATGACCGTAGACCACAAAACCAGTCACATTTTTTCAAATTGAGATTTATACATAATCGGAAAGCTAAATAAATAAGCTTTCCATTGATGTATGGTGTGTTGTATAGGATAATATTTGGCCAATATACAACTATTTGAGAATCTGAGGGTGCAAAAAAAATGGAAACATTGAGAAAATCGCCTTTAAAGTTGTCAAATTATGTTCGTGATTGAGCTGCATTTACGCACAAAAATAAATATTTTATATATTTACGGTAGGAAATTTACTAAATATCTTCACGGAACATGATCTTTACTTAATATACTAATGATTTTTGCCATAAAAGAAAAATTGATAATTTTGACCCATACAATGTATTGTTGGCTATTGCCACAAATATACCCGTGCGACTTGTGACTGGTTTTGTGATCCAGGGTCACATATTTACATTTTGCAGCACCAATAAATTATAGCAAATTATATAATCTGTTGAAACATTTGTTTACTTTATACATTTTTGTGTATTGTTTCATTGTTTTTAAATGTTCAGTTCTTTTTGTTATAAGAGATACATTTATTAAACCTATAGTATGACCATGACAACACTTTTTTGCAACTTATTCAATATCATGATAATACCATATACTGTGATAAAAGCTGCAACACTGGACTTACCAGCACTTAGTGAACTGAGGCAGTTAGATCCACTGGGGCATGTCGTCTGTGCACAAGCGCCCAACAGACACACATTACAGCTGAGAGAGTGTCCTTTAGTAATGAGAGAGAGAGAGAGATCAATGACCTGTATTTGTATTCAATAACATTGAAAAGAAACGTTGCTTGTCTTTGTACCTGCAGTGAACAGAATGAACAGAAGAAAAACTGAGATTTGCAGATCCATCTTTGATCAGGAGGAGAATGAAATAACTTGCCTGTTTCAGCACCCATTTTATAGCTTCTCAAAAGAGGAGGATCTTCATGAGAAAATGAAAGTTTAACACAAAAACACTGATGTAAAAAGAGTAGATATTAAATTATTTACTTGCAATATTACAACTTCAGCAGAGGGCTCTAGTATGGAAATGAATCTTGCTCTTTATTAGAAAAGTATACTTACAGATAGTTAATCTCTAAAAAAAATTTTAATTCTATCATCGTTTACTCACCCTCATGTCATTTCCAAACCTGAAGATATTTGGGCGGGGAATATTGCCAATGGTTCAATTTTATTTTGGACCCAAATCCTTTCATAATTTGGTAACACTTTATTTTACAGTATCCTTGTTACATATGTTACATGCACTTAGTGGAAATAACAGTAAATAATGCCCATAACTACATTAATATTACTCAGTACTTAAATATGTAATTACACTGTAACAATGACACCTTAAAATAAAGTGTAACCCTGTATTTTAAGGTGTCATTGTTACAGTGTAATTATATATTTAAGTACTGAGTAATATTAAGCAACTACATGTACTTACTATAGGGTTAGGGTTAGATTAGGATTTGGTTTAGTTGCATGTAATTATGCATAACTTACTGTTATTACTATGGGAAGTACCATGTAACATATGTAACAAGGACACTGTAAAATAAAGTGTTACCAAATAAAGTGTAACCCCCTTTATTTTACTTTCCTATTCTGCATGTACAATAACAATTACAATAAATTAACAATAACTGGTTAATAGGTACTAACTCTGAACCTACCCCTAAAACTAACCTTAACCCAGTTACCTTTTATTACCTATTTACCTTAGTTAATGTGCACATACTGTAAAATAAAGTGCAACCCATAATATCTTTTGTGTTCTGCAGATGAAAGAAATTTATACGCATTTGGAACAACATGAGGGTGCGTAAATGATGACAGAAATGTCATTTTTGGACCATAAAATAAACATCTTCACAATAAAAGATATAGATATACAATAAAAGATAAAGTCCTATAAATTGTTTTGAATGTAAGAGAATAGCAGAGTTCAAACAACTATAACGACAAGAAACTTTCATTGGAATCTAGTTCAGAATGATTTTTTTTCCAAAAGATGAATGATAAATACATTGACAGCCAATCAGAATCCATCCTGGTTTAAGATTGAGCTTGAGCATTTCAAAATATTGGACATTAATATAGTTAGCAACTTATTCACAATGTGACAAGAACAATGTACATACAGTAACTAAAAATAATTATTTCCTTTGGAACTGATAAATAGCAGCAAGTACAGTATGTGCTGGTGTTGATTTCCTTCCACCATAAACTACTATGCTCAAGGTTCAATATGTTTTATATATTTTTGTTTTATATGAAGATCTTTAGTTAGAAAGAAAAGCCCATTTCGTTTTCAGATGGTGAACAGCAAAGTTGATCCACCAGCTAGACCATGCCTTAAACCAGTTAAAAACTGCCTGAACAAGGAATTATACATGGTTTTGTTTTCAGCAGAGGGTATTTGTGCTTGCTAAGTCTTTGGAACGGACAGTCACGCACATAATAATGCTTAACGTACAAAAAAGTTAAAAAATGTTATTGAGAAACCAGTCTACGAATAGTTCACATTCTCTTTTCACTCAAAGAGACTGTTTGTCTCGCAACTGTAGCCAAACATGAAGGAATACAATACATTTAAGCATTAAAATGATGATGTGATAACATGGGAGTATTATTTTGGGGTCTTTTGTAATTTACTTGAGTCTGAGTTCAATTTAAACTGAAAACTAGTGCTTTTACTTAATTACATTTTCAAAGATTTTTTATTTTTTACACCTTTCAATTTCATTTTGACTACAAGTACTCGTTACATTTTTACAGTGGTGTTCTCAGACTTTACGGAATTACAACTGCAAAATTACAACTGCAATAAATAATGTTATGAGATTGATGTTTTAAATAAATGTTTGAATATACAAATAAAAAATGCAATACTTAAACATGAAACTAAACCGTCAATAGGTGGCGGCAAGTGATCGTCTTAATTAGTGAATCATTGAGTCATTCATACAAAAGATTCGTTCAAAACGCTGAATCATTCAGTAACAAAACACCGCGCTGCTGTTGCTTTCCTTTGGAACTATTTTCGTCGGTGAAATAGAACAAAAACATTTAATATTGTTTGTGTCTAAAATGTAAGTAGCTTTTTAATAAATATTAACTGCGCTACTTGTTTATTGAACTATAAATTCAATGTAACATTTTCAATCGTGATGATAATCCCTTAGTTGTGTTATAAATCATAGGCCTAATGTTATAAATAAATAAAAAACAATTTGAATTTTCACCTCAGTACATTCTGTGAGTTTTCTGTGTGCTGTTTCACTCTTTTGTTTTCTCCACGAATGTATCTCTAACAAAGAGCCTCAACGCGACTGTAGGAGCCAGCGTAAGTCTCCTGAAGTCGCTGGCCTTCATCTCGCCGCCTTCAGTCGCCGTCCTGCTACGCTATCCGGCGTCTATATCATTTACACTCTGCAAAGTGTGTGCTCGCCGTCGCGACTCACTCTCTCTCTTTATCTAAAAGAGCAGCGTCTTTTTTGAAGATGCTTCGTTCCTGTGGCTCGTGCCGAGCCGCACTCAGCGACGGGGACCGCCATTTCATCTGCGTTTCCCGCCTGGGTAAGGATCATGCAGCTCTCGCGCTCGCTGACGGCGGCTACCATCATTGCGAGCTGTTGCCATGGTGATTCTGAGGACTCGCCTGGCATTTTTTTCTCCGAGTCTGCACTTCCGGCCGCTGTAGTGCCGCGCCGTAAAAGCGCCGTATTCAGCGGGTCCCCGAGCCTTCTCCAGCCCGTGAAAGCTCGCCGGTTCGCCCGCCAGCTTCACCAGCTTCACTCGAGTCGCTCACTGACGGACAACGGCCGCCGCGCGCCGCCGCTTCCGCCATTAATGACGATGAGATAGCTGCATCTGTAGAGAAGGCCAGCTGCTCTATCCTGGCGTCGGACAGTGAGGATTGGGCAAGCTCTGTGGACCTCCCCCCTTCTGTCCGCGAGTCGTCAGGGAAACGGGCCAGCATCAAAACTGCGGGTAGCTTTCTTTACGTTATAAGAAAGCTACCCCGCCCCCGCCCCCCGTGGGCATGCGTCACCGGCGAAATGAGGAAAGAGTGTGTTTTAGTCCCGCCGAGGCTGGACCAATCTCCATTTCTCAAACATTTCTCAGCTCCTCTTAGTTTGAGCGGCTGAAAATGTCAATTTTGCAGCAATGAGCCTAGTGGCTCAGTGGCGGAACCCAAAGCCTTCGCGCGAGAGACCCGTGTTCGATCCCGGCTCAGTCAGCAGGTAAAATTTAGTCTCGCCGCGGCCAGACTTCCACCGAAACTTTTCGCTCGTTCAGTTCCAGAAAATGCGACTGTTCCAGTGTATTTTGCAGTAAACAAGCCGGTACCACGGCCCGCTTGCCTGCACACAAATGCCGTTTCCACGCGACCCAGAAAAATCATATAAGCATTGTATTTTCTGGTATTCCGGCCTCAGCCGATGGTGTTATGAGTGTAATAAAATGCCCACAGCCCAGTGTTCATTTCTACACACAAACACAGCCCGCCACGGTACAGGGCTCGCACAAATGAAATCGACGCATGTCAATTGTGCATTAAATGTAGTGAATGTGCCCACAACCCAGTGCCCACAAACACTACACACTGCATGTACCACGGATTTTATATCGGTTATGATATTTTCTATTGCCAAACCCAAACCCTTCATCACAGAAACATGCGCAAAACACGTCTTCCTAGCCTCCTAGGAAAACGACGGTGTTTAAGTCTCGCCGCGGCCAGACTTCCACCGAAATTTTTCGCTCGTTTAGTTCCAGAAAATGCGACTGTTCCAGTGTATTTTGCAGTAAGCAAGCCGGTACCACGGCCCGCTTGCCTGCACACAAATGCCGTTTCCACGGTGACCCAGATAAATCACATAAGCAGTGTATTTTCTGGTATTCCGTCCACATTTTTTTCTGTCCCGTGCCCACATTCACTCACAGACATGTTAAGCCCCACGGGGCTCGCCCCCTCGCTCTCTCTCAGCAAACTGCTATAAGGGAAACGAGCGCGGCCAGGCTGCCCGCCGCGATCGGCGCGCCCCCCGCCTCAGTCACTGCAAGCACAGTGTTTGCGTTACAGCACACCAGAGCTCCCTTGTTGCCACTATGTCGCAACCAGAGCCCAGATCTCATTCTACCCCTAGCTATTCATGCAAACGTGTGGAAACAGCTTCCCGGGGTATCAGAATGGGTGCTGAACACTATAAAAAAAGGCTATTCGCTACAGTTTGCTCAAAGCCCCCGCCGCTACACGGCGCGCGTCGAATCTACGGTAAAAACCGAAGTAGCCCATCTACTTCGAGCCGAAATAGCGACACTATGGAGCAAAGGGGCAATAGAGCCTTTATCTCAAGCTCAGAGCGAAGGGGGTCTGTACAGCAGATATTTTCTGGTACCGAAAAAAGACGGGGGTCTCAGACCCATTCTAGATCTAAGACAGCTGAACAAAGTGCTTATGAAACGCCGGTTCAGAATGCTCACAACCAGGAAAATCCTCGCGCAAATTCGCCAAGGGGACTGGTTTATGTCAATAGATCTGAAGGACGCCTACTTCCAGATACAAGTAGCGTCACATCACAGGCGATTCTTGAGATTCGCCTTCAAGGGCCAGGCATATACCCGTAAATTTACCATGTGCATGGACACGGCTCTCGCACCCCTGAGACTTCGGGGTTTTTGAGTTTTTGAACTACTTGGACGATTGGCTGATTCTAGCTCGATCTCATTCAGAGCTCATAGAACACAGGACCATATTACTCGAGCACCTCGAGAATCTTGGTCTCACAGTCAATTGGGCGAAAAGTTCGCTGTCTCCCCGTCAGGAAATATCCTTCCAGGCGCAGAACTGAACTCGCTGTCTATGACAGCGTGACTGTCGCCAGAGCGCAGACTGAACATTCAGTGCATCACGAAATCCTTCCGCTGCGGCACTATAGTCCCGCTCAAGAGGTTTCAGAAAATGCTGGGTCTCATGGCCTCAGCATCATCAGTATTCCAGCTGGGTCTGCTTCGCATGCGCCCACTGCAGTTATGGCTAATAGCACGAGTACCGCCTCGAGCTTGGGCCTCCGGTCTGTTTCGCCTCAAGGTCGATCAGAAATGCGTCACAGCTCTGATACCTTGGAGAGCGACCGACTGGTACCAGTCAGGTGTAAGCCAGGAGACTTCCTCGAGTGTGCAGGTGGTGTCCACGGACGCCTCCACCTCGGGATGGGGAGCACTGCACGAGGGCAGACCGTTCTTCGGGCAGTGGTCAGAACGAGAGAAGCTCCTACACATAAACTGTCTTGAAATGATGGCAGTCGACAGTGCGTATAAAAGGTCCCCGTATAAAAGGGCACCACGTCTTGGTCCGCTCGAACAACATGTCGGTGGTAGCCTACATAAATCACCAGGGCAGCGCCAGATCCCGAAACCTTTACAGGCTGACGGAACGCCGCCTGGTCCGGGCACTTGTGTGTAGAAATGACCAGCACATGTGCCTGGTCGCCTTAATTTGGGGCCAGACAGACTGTCCAGAAACAATGTTCCAGCAGGAGAATGGTCTCTGCACCCGCAGACGGTCCTTCTGCTGTGGGAGACATTCGGCAGAGCGCAGGTAGACCTATTTGCGTCCCGAGAGAATGCTCACTGTCCAAAGTTTTTCTCCAAGAGCAGGGATGCGCTGGCCCACGTCTGGCCCCGCTGCCCGCTCTATGCTTTCCCCCCAGTTTCGCTCCTGCCTCAGGTGCTGAAACGAATCAGGGAAAACGGATGCTCAGTGCTCCTTGTGGCTCCGCTCTGGACAAACCAAGCTTGGTTCCCAGTCCTGATGCAGCTGACGAGCACTGCCCCATGGCCAATACTGATGAGGAAAGACCTCCTCTCTCAGGCCAAGGGCTCGATTTGGCATCCTCGACCGGAGCTGTGGTCCCTGCACGCATGGGCCATCAACGGGTACCCGCAAACCTCCCAGAGGGAGTATTAAACACGATCACGCAGGCTAGAGCGCCGTCTACTAGACGACTCTATGCCTCGAAATGGTCAGTGTTTTCGGGCTGGTGCAGAGCAGGAGGCTTTTCACCCCCAGACTGCGGGGTTACGGAAGTGCTTTCCTTCCTTCAGGAGCTGCTGGATAAGGGTAGAACCCAATCCACGCTCAAAGTTTATGTGGCGGCCATAGCTGCGTTTACAAAACCCGCGACTGGCCAGTCACTGAGGAAAAATTATCTGGTCATCCGCTTCCTAAAAGGAGCTAAGAGACTAAATCTTCCCAGACCCCCCTCAATCCCCATGTGGGACCTTTCCACGGCTCTGGAAGCCATGAAAGGTGCCCCGTTTGAGCCGATCCATCTGTCGGACATGAAACACCTGTCGTTCAAGACAGCGTTTCTTTTGGCTCTCGCTTCAGTGAAGCGCATAGGGGATTTGCAAGCGCTCACGGTGAGCGCGACGTGTTTGGAATTTGGGCCAAATGACTCGAAAGTCATACTCAAACCAAGACACGGATATGTGCCTAAATCCCTCAACACACCGTTCAGGGCCCAGGTTATTTCCCTGTCCGCCCTGCCGGTTTATAACAAGGAGATGGACGCGAGTTTACTTTGCCCAGTCAGGGCATTAAGAGCTTATGTGTCTCGCTCGTCCGTTTTCAAACAGACTGAGCAGCTCTTCGTTTCGTTCAGCGGCCGTGCTAAGGGACTAGCTGCGTCGAAACAGAGCCTATCCAGATGGATAGTTGACGCCATAGCGCTGGCATACACGTCAAAGGGCCTTAAATGCCCTTTAGCTGTTAGAGCGCACTCCACAAGAGGCATGGCCTCGTCGTGGGCTTGGTCTAGCGGGATTACCTTACAAGATATCTGTATGGCAGCAGGCTGGGCCTGGTTTTATAACCTAGAGGTTCCCGCCTTACAGGCTAAACTACTATCAGTATAAAATCAAGTACTGTTTGCCCCGCTGCTTCGGCGCAGAATGCTAAAATCGCTTGAGCACCGCTTGCTGACCGATAAAATTACCCCATGGGCAAAAGTAAGACCCATACTGTTACACAGTTCAGGCCGACTGTTTTCACTCTGACTGTGTGAAACACTGCAACAGTGATTAGCTCCCTTTGGATGCTAGCTTATTGGGAATGACGCTGTTAGCCTATCTTCTCAGTCTATCTGTGAGTCCTTGGTGATTGTGCACTATATGAGCCCCGGGCACCTGCCCTTGGGACTTTGGTGTTGGATCCAAGCATGCACGGCGTTTTACACTGTGTTCCCCTAGCGTAAGATATTACACAGTACGAGACAACCTCTCGTAAGAGAATGTACTCGGTTACTAACGTAACCTCGGTTCTCTCTAGAAGAGGGAACGAGCACTGCGTATCTTGCTGTGCCTGCAACATGCTCTGATTCGCTTCGGCGATGAAAAACCAGTGATATCAGCCCATCGAGCTATATTTATAGGGCTAGGCCACACCACCCCGGCAGGAAGGTGACACAGTGGGCTCGAAGCGCCCCCATTGGACTGTCACCAAAGGGCCTCTCTCGATAGGCTGCTGCAGTTGCCACAGGGCAGCCAATAGGCACGCAAGCTGCCTTTGCCTATGTCTGTATGCCGCCGCAACGCGTTTTACATTAATGCAAAATTAAGGATAATTTTTTGGCTTCAATATCTCGAGGAAAAGAGGTTTTACCCTAGCGTAAGATATTACGCAGTACTCGTTCCCTCTTCTAGAGAGAACCGAGGTTACGTCAGTAACCGAGTACATTCTTCTCATCTTGATGAAAAGGAAATGTAGTCTGAATGTAGTCAAAACCCAGAAACGAGTTCCATCGTCCTGAATGGGTTTTTTTAAAAGTTCTACATTTTATAATTAAACTTTTTTGGAGTACTACTTTATTGCACACTTCTTAATATTAAGCCTAAAGTGTGTTTAATATCACTATTAGTAAGAATAGCATGATCACTGTATAATATCTCGAGTGAAAAAATATATAGGCCTACTAAAATGTATTTGAAATACATTTATTTTGTGCTAAGTAGTTACATATTTATGTACTTAATAAAAATACCCGTATACTTTTGGAATACTAAATTGGTCTACTTAAAGTCTGCTAAATTGGAACAACTCATTTTGCAACAAAAGTACAATTGGAGGTATTTTTATTAAGTACATAAATATGTAAATGTGTATGTAGTATATACTTAGCATAAAATAAATGTATTTATATATTTTTTTGTATTTGTATTTATACAGAATTTCGAGGTAAAAAAGCAGATGTGGAGGATTATAAAACACACGAAAATGAAAGCCTTTGAATAATGCACTTGTGAAGATTCACTCACTTGTTATAAATGGTCAAAGGGGTTTCAGCAAAACATCATTTGTGTTTTGAGAATTTCTGTTCCAAAAGTATGTAGATACACCCTTTTAATGTTTTTAAAAGGGCGTGTAATTCAAGTTATTCAAGTCTGATTGATGACATTACACAGAATCTGGTGTGGAAGAATGTGACTGGTGTCACAGACACACAATCGTCAGAACCAGACCTCCACACTCCGCCCACTCGTTCCGCATCCCCTGAATACTGATCACCTGCACCTGTCTTCATCACCTGCTTGCAATCTGCACTCACTTCACCCTCACCTTAAATACACTACCAGTTCCCTCAGTTCAACGTCTGGTCTCGTCGATACGCCTGGTCTCGTCGATACGCCATCGACTTCCTGACTCTGCATTAAAGACGATCCCCTAGTCTTCAATCAACAATTGGAAACAAACAAAATAACCATAACAAAACTTTGTACTTTTTTATAGTGATGGGCAGATCGAGGCTTCGTGAAGCAATGAAACAGTTGAACCAAATGGTCCATATTGTTTCGAGGCTTCGAATCAATCCGACACCCGTCTCCACTGTGACACCTAGTGGTCACTTGCGGGTGTTGATCTGAAACAACCTTGACGAGCCATGAATATTTTTTTTTTTTATATAATTGTACTTTTCTAATATGTGAATCTTGCAACCTATAGGCTCCTCACTGTGCATAATGTTATTTTGGTCCTGCAAAATGAATATTAATAAAATAAATCAAGCCACAATGTCTCACTTTTTTACATATTTTTATTCAAAAATATTAATTTCTCTGCTGTGGAAGGACTTAGCCTACTTCTTTTTTTTACAGATAATTTTTCCAGCCTTTGAAAAAATCCTCTCACAAGGGACACTTGTTGCTGGCATGCAAATATATTTTTTAGCTAGGACATACAAATGAGGAAAGATTACTGCTCTCTCTTTCCAGTAAGTTAGGGGATCATGAGTTCTGGGCAAATACGCATCGTTGATGTATTTTTTCACTTCCACTGTGGCATCAGCTGTAGCATTGTGTATCATCTGGGTTTGATGGATACGAGTATCAAAAAGTTCCCATAAACTGTGCTGTGTTTCTACTGGATGATGTATTGTTGCAGTAGGCGAGCTGCCGATCACAATACACACATCTCACTTTATTTGGGGTTTCTAAATGGAAATGCTCCCACACCACAGATGTATGGCATCTCTTCTGGGGAGCCTCCATTTTATCTATCTATCCAAATCTATCTAGATATGTATCTCTAATCTATCTTTGTAATTAGATATACACTCACCTAAAGGATTATTAGGAACACCATACTAATACTGTGTTTGACCCCCTTTCGCCTTCAGAACTGTCTTAATTCTACTAGGCATTGATTCAACAAGGTGCTGAAAGCATTCTTTAGAAATGTTGGCCCATATTGATAGGATAGCATCTTGCAGTTGATGGAGATTTGTGGGATGCACATCCAGGGCACGAAGCTCCCGTTCCACCACATCCCAAAGATGCTCTATTGGGTTGAGATCTGGTGACTGTGGGGGCCATTTTAGTACAGTGAACTCATTGTCATGTTCAAGAAACCAATTTGAAATGATTCGAGCTTTGTGACATGGTGCATTATCCTGTTGGAAGTAGCCATCAGAGGATGGGTACATGGTGGCCATAAAGGGATGGACATAGTCAGAAACAATGCTCAGGTAGGCCGTGGCATTTAAACGATGCCCAATTGGCACTAAGGGGCCTAAAGTGTGCCAAGAAAACATCCCCCACACCATTACACCACCACCAGCCTGCACAGTGGTAACAAGGCATGATGGATCCATGTTCTCATTCTGTTTACGCCAAATTCTGACTCTACCATCTGAATGTCTCAACAGAAATCAAGACTCATCAGACCTGGCAACATTTTTCCAGTCTTCAACTGTCCAATTTTGTGAGCTCTTGTGTAGCCTCTTTTTCCTATTTGTAGTGGAGATGAGTGGTACCTGGTGGGGTCTTCTGCTGTTGTAGCCCATCCGCCTCAAGGTTGTGCGTGTTGTGGCTTCACAAATGCTTTGCTGCATACCTCGGTTGTAACGAGTGGTTATTTCAGTCAAAGTTGCTCTTCTATCAGCTTGAATCAGTCGGCCCATTCTCCTCTGACCTCTAGCATCAACAAGGCATTTTCGCCCACAGGACTGCCACATACTGGATGTTTTTCCCTTTTCACACCATTCTCTGTAAACCCTAGAAATGGTTGTGCGTGAAAATCCCAGTAACTGAGCAGATTGTGAAATACTCAGACCGGCCCGTCTGGCACCAACAACCATGCCACGCTCAAAATTGCGTAAATCACCTTTCTTTCCCATTCTGACATTCAGTTTGGAGTTCAGGAGATTGTCTTGACCAGGAGCACAACCCTAAATGCATTGAAGCAACTGCCATGTGATTGGTTGATTAGATAATTGCATTAATGAGAAATTGAACAGGTGTTCCTAATAATCCTTTAGGTGAGTGTATGTATCTATAATCTATCTATGTATTTAGATATGTATCTATAAATGTATCTATAATCTATGTATTTATATATGTAGCCTATCTTTAATCTATCTATATATGTATCTATCTATCTATTAATCTAGCTGTCTATATATATTTATCAATTATATCTATGTATCTATTAATGTGTCACTATATGTATACTCTGTGTCTCTAGCCTATCAGTCAATGTGTTGTGTAAATTTAAATGTAAACCTAAATATAACTAAACAAATCGCACTATCACCAAAAATCCACTATCTCAAAATCAAACTTCTCTCACAAAAACCCACGAGGTCAATATGCGTTGATTTCACTTTTATACAGATGTGCGATTGTGTGGTCTGTTGTTCCCGACCGTGTCAATCAAACGCTGATTCGGCGGATCACACCTGATGAAACACTTAGTGAAACATTTCGAGGCTTCGTTTGGCCATAGTCACGTGACATGGGTGTTTTGCAGGGACGTGCACAGGAATTTTGTGGGGCAGTTGCTCTGACCTGAAAAAAGGGCACCCCCCCCAAAAAAACTCACGGGCTATATGAAGGAATATATTCAGTTGAATTTTGCCCATACAAATTGCCTTATCTGATCGTGTTTATGTCCAAACACAATGCCTCATATTATGGTCTTATTATTATTTATAAAGATTGCAAACGTCAAAGATGACAGGTTTATGATATACAACTTTGTAAACAGTAGCTATACAAAATGTATTAACAATATGTTAAATGTCACCAAAATACACATGAGAAAAAGAGTTCCTCATATTATTATTTATTGTTTTTTAATTATTATTATTTTAATTATTATTATTTAAATAAATAATCTGGATTGAATTGACAGATGGGAAAAAACTCGATTCTAATAAAAAAAAAAAAAAAAACCGCTTAGATTTCGGAAAAAATACAATCCTTTTTTAGCCTTTTGGCTTCCCGTACATTCAATTGTGCTTTTTGCTCATCTGGGCAACTACGCATGATTTGTAGTATGATTGCGTAAAGGGAACAGGAATTCCGGTAATGAACAGAATCGACTGCTACACCCAGTGCCGATCCTGACCTCCCTGGGGCCCTAAGTAAAATTCAGCTAAGGGTCCCTCTACCTGACCTGTGATGTCGTGAGCTATGTAAACCATTTGCCATTGCCACAGTCACACCTGACACTTCAGCGCTCCCATACAATCCTCCCTCCTTTAAACAAAACAGTCAAAGAATAAGTACAACAATATAGAACAGAATGAGGTTCAAACACACAATATTTATTTAATAGAGTATTAAGATAAGCGAATATTATTAAGTAAGTGAATATTAACGTAAACATAAATAAGAAGAAAATAATAAATTATAACCCTGAGCTTTGGCTTTTGGGATTAACTTTGGTTCTTTCTACAGCCTGGGCATTTTCGGCATCAGTATGATTTTTACATTTTTTATTATGCATGTTGAAGCAATTCTTGATTTATGGTTATTATTTACTGAGGGATGTGCATCCATATTGACCAATATGTCCAGCTAATCAACATTTAAATTCAATATAGCCTATAAATCAATAGTCAATCAATGTCAAATTGTCAATACATTGCTTTCTATCTTGCATAATTAGTGCAGTTGTTTAGAGTTTTTAACTACACTGAGACTAGATAATCAGTCTTGTTTTAAAAGTATAATGTGTACTTTGATTGGGAGTACCATCATTCACGTGCATGTATTGTACAGTATGTCTGGTCTCCACATATTTCTGCTTGAAAAATGCGAGTTTCATTTCGGCAACGCGCATATGAACGCACGATGACGCGGTTGTTTTCTGAGCTGCAGTAAACAAACACCGTTGCACTTTGTCGTTTATCAAAATCAAACGTAATAAATAATTGTATTTTACTCTCACTTTTGTCAGCCACAAAGTGATGCAAGAGATGCACTGCCTGCCCAGCTAGGTTAGCAAGACCGAAAAACATGAAACTTTGCTGACATCAAACTTAGAGTGGAGAGAACACAAGTTTACCTGATTGTTGTTCCCGCAATTCACTCTCATGGTTTTTTTCTTCTTCCTCTTTTCGTGACCAGAAGGATAGTTTCGCTTTATTTTGTCGTGGATGTTGTAGCTACACATTTGACGGCGCGCTGTGACTATGACACGAGATGGAGGCGTGGCCTTAAGTAATTTGCGTGGCCCTACGCCGGTCGCGTGCAGTCTATGGTCGCGTGCAGCGTTTGCCCTTCATACTGACTTTCACTTTCGGTGCCCGAATGGAAGTGAATGAGGCTTTGCGATTTTTTTTTTTAATCTAGGCCTGCGTGAAATTCTGCATCCATTGTACGATTTAATTTTTTTCTCGGAAGGGCAACTTGAGTGAGAAGGGCAACTTGAGTGAGAAGGGCATATGGGCAGTTGCCCGGGCAACCTGAGCAACCCCCCTGTGCACGTCCCTGGTGTTTTGAATCACGCTTCGAATCAGTGTTTCGAAACATCTGCGCTTCGGGATCTCGCAAAGCTTCGGAACGACTGTTTCGCGGCAGCCATCCCTACTTTTTTATGTTAAAGACATCAATCTGGTGCACTTTGAGAGTTCAACATTAAGTATGTGAACATAAACTTCCGTTCTCTTTTTGCTAACTCGTCATGTCTCAACTGTTGGACGCCTTTCTCTTTCTGATCACCTAACTTCTTGCTCAATTCGTGATGATGATTCCTGGAATCTCGTCTAATTAACTTCCAGATCTGCATTCATTTCAGCTAAGCGTTCTTCATATTTTTCTCTTTCAGAGGCATCAATTTCCGTTTCTAATTTACCCTCTAATTGTGCCTTTTCTTCTTCAAGAGCTTGAATCACTTGGTCTAAGACAAAGCTCTCTGATCTATTTTGATCCATGTTGGTAACTTGCTTTAAACCACACTATTATTCAGATTTAAACACTGATAACAAGCTGTAATACCATGTGGAAATTGCACAATGTCAATTATTAAAGAAGTTACACATCTTCAAGTTACAAAATTATAAAATGCAAATATTTGTTTCAACCATTTGCACAATTTCAACTAGAATAAATGTTAAGGCAATTTCAAGTTGAAAAGATACAGTCTGACCTGCAAATCATCTTGGTTGCATATGCGACCCACCGTACCCTGAAAGAGGGAACGGAGGACGTAGTTGACGTCGACTGAATGGGGATCACGCCACGGAGCCAATCGTCTTCGAGTACTATTGAACGAGCCAATGGGAATTGGCGTGCGTGATGACATCATACGTGTCGACTTATTGGGATCCCAATTAAAACGCCATCTAGTGCTGCCACCTTCCAGTGCCTAGACAAAAGCCTCCAAATCTCCCCGCAATTTAAGTCGGGAAAGGGACAGGGCGTAGGCCAGGGAAGTCACTGCTGTTCCTACAGGACCACTGGGAAGCGTTCCCTGTACAAGGAAGGAAGGGACGCTGCGGAAGCCACATCCTGCCCGAAGGGAGGTAACATGTGGAGAATACACATATGAACTGGGCGGATGACCGGGCAAAAAGAAAAATTCATTTATACACACATACGCACACACACAGACCTGTCCCACCCACTTTTTAAAACAAAGTTTCGCCACTGTATATTAATTCAGTTAATGTAGCAACCCAAGTTCATATCAGGCACAACCACGTCCAAGTGATCTGAGGGCGCGGGCGCTTCGGTCTGCGCAAGCGCTGGAAAGCGCCGGAAGTGATCTTTTCCAAAAAAACTAAAAAAATTCAACGTTGTCTGTTGATATATCGAAATCGTCTTCCATTGCGATTTCCTGTATATCTAAATATGTTTAGATCTTCACAGTGAAAGGTAACACTTCCGAAATCTCTGTGTAAACAATAAGTGATGTACACGCGCGAGAGATCACTTCCGGCGCTTTCCGGCGCTTGCACAGACCGAAGCGCCCGCGCCCTCAGATCACTTGGATGTGGCTGTGGTTACAAGAGGTAAAAACGATATAAATACTGTTCTTTTTTTTCACACAAACCGCTCGTTAGGCCATCAATGTGTACTTACATTTAAGAGTCATTAAATCATGTTTAATTTGGACTTCTCTCTGCATGCTCTTTGAGGTGGTGACCATAGACCTGCATTATATGACTGACAGACAAGAACGGTTTGACCTAAAAATATCAAAATTGAAACTACTGCGGAAACAAAGACACCTACATCTTGGATGCCCTTGAGGTAAGCTAAAACATACCAAAAATTAATTTCAAAGTGAACTATCCCTTTAAAGGGGGTGCTTGCAGAAGTGATGGTCACTACCACATATCCTTGTTGTAGCCACCTGAACCTCCCCGTCCAGTTTTTTGGACTGAAAAAGAGATACTCTGAAAAAGAGATACTCAGCCCGTGAACGAGATTACTCTCTCCCAGTTGACCTGAAGACCCAACTGGCTATGGTCAAGTCCTACTCGAAGGGTAGGACTTGTACTGATACTTCGTATCCTCGAACGCAAGAACACAGAATGGACTGTGGAGCGGAAGGATAGAGATCTGAAGTACTGTCCTTCAGGTCGAACGCTGCAGGCTAACTTTGGGGACGGAGCATTTGAAAATGCATCTCTGTGTTAGTAATTGAACAGAGGCTTTCGAAAAAGGGCCAGTTTCAATTGACAGGTCCAAGATGGCCATAACCCATCACATATCTAGGGTACAATGAAGTACGTGTTAAAAGAAACCGGTCTTCATATCGGCTGAGGAAGAGGCTACATTGCGTCCTTCGCCAGTAGGATTGCGACGTGCGCACACAGGACAGGAGCAGCGCTCAACACGTAGGTGTGATAAATACCACTAATTTTAGGAGCATCTAGCTCAACACCTAGGTGTGAAGAATATCACTGAGCCAGGGCGGAAGCCAAGCGAAATAAATCGCAAGCCGAGTCTGCTGGTCAACTCAGGCCCAAGTGGAGCGGTAGGAAGCACTTCAGGCTTACACACACCATACCAAGTCAAGTCAAGTCATCCTCATTTATATAGCGCTTTTAACAATGTAGATTATTTCAAAGCAGCATTACAGAGATAAACTTAATATAATTTAAGGTAACAGAGATTGGCTTGGTGTTATTGCGGTTCCTGAATAATGTTATTTTCCAGCTAAAGTTAGGTTTGATTGATTCACTTCCGTTGAAATGATCATTTGTTATTAAATTAGGGGTCGCTAAGCTGACACCGTTCTCTCTAAACTGACTTTAAACGCGAACCAGGGGAGAGAGAGACCACAGACGTACCCGAGGTGGGGCAGCGAGGTGTAGAACAGGTACCCAACTCGAGAGGCCCGGAGGCGGCCCGAAGCAGGGTCTGAGTGTGCAGTGCAGCACTTACCTGACTCCACTGAGCGTTAGGGGTACGTGAGAAGGCGAGTGACCTGGTCCTCGAACCACACCCAGGTGCCGGCTGGCGAACAAGAGGGAGCTGAAGGGTGCAAGGCTTTGCAGGGTCACACACCGTCAACTAGCCCTCTTGGGGCCCAGGAAGGGAGAAATTGCTCTTTCTTTGAAAATGTGGGTGCCGCTGGCTCTGCTTTTATGGGAACCAACGGCGGAACAACACACACACAAAAACAAAAACTTCACTTGGTCCTCTTACGAGTGAAGGGAGTGGCCGGTGACCATCTTCAAGAGCATTTCCTCCATCCCTGGGTGGCCCGCCTCAGGTGTAACGCTTTCGCTGTCGCTTGCCATCTGGCTTGGCAGCGCCTGAAGCTGGCAGGGGCGCCCCTTCTGCGGCCGGCTCCACGCTGAGCTCACGGTCTGGGCTACCCTCGTGAATGTCCATTCTGGGCCTGGTGGACCTGAAGCAACGCCATGGCATGCAGAGAGGAAGCGGCTTGCCCAAAGGCTTTGTAAGCCTTGCCCGTGAGAACGGACGAGAACTTACAGGCCTTAGAGGGGAGACAAGGATCCCCCTTCCATGAGGTAGCGGTCGCTTGACACAGCTGCATCGCATCAGGCCGCTCCACTGGAGGGATAGCCTTGTAGCCCTTCACCGCTCCCCCGTCAAGGGTAGTGAGGGGGGAGGAGCTACTCAGGTGATTTCTGGCAGAGAAAGGTGCCATCCATGCCCTCGTCAACTCCTCATGCACTTCAGGAAAGAAAGGTACTGGAGCGGCGGGCTGAGAACCAGACCGGCCCGCTTCGATAAACCAATCATCCAACCGAGACGGTTCGGGACACGGTGGAGGGTTCGAGCTCCACTCGAGCTCCCCGTCCGATGCTGCGATGGACATCCTGTCCTCTGGAGGGGCCCCGAACGAGATGGCTGGTTGGTCCACCAGGGACCAGCAGTCTCATCGGGGAGCTCCACCGGCTGAGGTGCATAAGAGGAGTGAGGGATCCAGGGGGCTTTGCCGGGCGGATTACCCCTCACCGTAATCCTCAGGTCACCCAGCCCAGACTGCACTCCAGGTCTTTTCTGTGAAAGTAACCCAGAAGAGACAGTAGAGCGGGGCCTGGGGATGGGGACTCCACCTTTGCGAACGAAGGCGAGTCTCGACCTTGGCACCAAGACGGTCATATTCCCGCAATGAGAACATGACTCATCCACAAGAGCTGCTTCAGCATGCTCTAAGCCCAAACATGTGATATAACTCCTGTGACCGCCAGAGGGGGACAGAGCCCTACCGCACCCAGAAACGCACGGATGGAATGCCATCTTAAAAAAGACACAAAACTCAACCGTGTTGCTCTTTCAGAAATGGGACCCGTCACCAGTGCCTGGAGCACACACACAGGGAATGACCACGGCAATACTGAATTCAGCGAACTGAAAACAGTGAAGCACTCACTTTTCCGCCCTCAACCAGCCGTCAACACACAAACACAGAAATTTGCTTGCTGTTAAAACCGCAGTTGAGAGCTCAAAGCTCGCGATCACCGCTGTAGAACCACCAGCACCAGGAGATCCAGCATTTTGCAAACAAACTCGATCTGCTTTGCAAAGGAAAACTCGACTCGCAAACAAACAGAAAGCAATGTGCAAGTACAAAGGTCAATTTGGGTGAAAATGCAGTGGAGTAACAAATATGTCAGGGTTGCCAACTCTCACGCATCTGGTGTGACACTCACACTTTCAGCATCAATCTCACACTCACACGCACACGCAAGAAATGTCATGCCAAAATCCTTTTTTCTCCCCTCTCAATCCGTTAATTTTCTGTTGATGACTAGACCTCTGCCTCAGTGGTGATTTCTTTAAGACTGCAAGGGAAGCTCAGCTTCCCCTATAATGTCAAAAAATTAATGGTCAAATGTGTACTATTGTGTTAACATTTTATTGACTAAAAATGCGTTAGAACGGTCATCTCGAAGACGAGTTTGTTCAGAATCAGCTACATATAGCAGGTCGGCTGACTCGATCTCCTTCTCATACATTCCCGTAGCGCGTCACAGTGCATTTCCCTATGGCATTTCCCCGTTGAAGCTCAGCGTCCATTGACTTCAATGGGGCTGCTTTGAACAGTTTTTTTCAGTGCTTCGAAACTAGACGGTCATTGGATAAATGCTGCGATTATGTCCCTCCCACGGACGCTCAGCGTCTCTGGGGTGAATAGGGAAGTGGGCTGGCCTGGAGTCCGGGCGTCTGCGTGATGATTGAAGGACTGCATCTCCTTTTGATTGACATCGATTTCGCACAATAAAAAGTCGAAGCTATTCGAGATTTCGAGCTCAGTCTCATCGCGGATTTTGCAAGTGTACTCGAAAGACGAACTGCTGTTACATATTTCTTGGTATTTGCAATTTTCATCATACATTTCACAGTTTAACCTAATTCCCACATTTCCTCCGTCGATGTCAGGTGCCTTGTTACATGTGCGGCCGTGGTGTTTGAATCACGGCACATCTGTCTAGTTTGGTTTCGGGTTTGTGTCGGGATTCGGACATGCATGCTCTGCGTGTTTGTTTTCTGTTGTGAGTGCACAGGATGAGCTTATGGTCGTTCCCGTGAATAACGTTCTGTCTTGTCGTGTTCGCGTGCAGTTTCGTGTTAGCTCTGTTCACGTGTTGTTTTTTGTGTAGCATGCGGTTCGTGTTTACATCGGCCGTGTGCTTTCATGTCATGTTTTGTCTTGGGCTGTGTAGCAGACAGCTTGTGTTTTACACTAGCTGTGTGCTTTCATGTTGTCATGTTCTGTGGGAACACGTGGCTTATGAGTGTTCTCATTGTTCTTCATGTCTCGTTTTGAGTGAGCACAATTGCTTGTAATTTGTTTTACTGGCCATGTGTTTGTGTTTGTGTTTTTGTCAAGTTTGGTGTGAGCACATGGCTTGTCATGTGTTTCCTTGTGCCATGTGCTCTCCTGTCGATTATGTCGACTCCCATCTTGTTTCCTGATTATTAGTTATTTTGCCCCACCTGTCCTCCCTCGTTACCTGCCTTTTTTGCTCCCTATTTATTCTCCTTGTCCTGTGCTGGTTCGTAGATTTTGTTTGTATTTTTTATTTTATTATGAAAATAAAGCCCATCAACTCTGCACCTGAGTCCTCACTCTTTTCACCATCCACACACCTGACAGTCGAGTATAAAAAAAAAAGAGCTTCCCCTCTTTGAAAGACCAGCAGCCGCCACTGATCTGCCTACAACGTTCTCACGGCAGTATTCTCTGATCGTTGATTCGCTGAAAACCTTGCACCTGATACGTCAGTTGCATGTGAAAAGTTCAGAAAGAGTTCAGAGCATAGGTTCGGAGTCGGAGCCCACTGATGCACGTTTGGAAGTTTGGATGACAATCAAGGTAAGCAGATAATAAAATGGTGTGCCTTGTCACTAGTGACGTAGCCTTGCCTTATCAGTCTGTGTGCCGAGAGTACAGATTTCAACTATAGTTGCAAACGTTGTCTGACGTGCGTTATGTGGGCTAGCTAATTGCTCAATAAAAATAGGCTCATGGTACAAATTACGTTTTGGCAAATCGGACAAGTGGCATTTTAAAATTCCCCAAATTATCAAAGGTTGTCCAGATTGTATTGAGCCTGCCACACTCAGATGCGGATGCTGAGCGAACCTTTTCAGTTATTGGCCCCAGACTGACCCCACAGACTGTCACTTGATGGCACACTGTGATGGGAAGTTCGGATCATTTTACTGACTCGCTTGTTCGATCTCGTTCATTAAAATGAACGAATCTTTTTTCGAGTCATTTCGTTCATTTAAAGGGCTTTAACATCATACAATAATATTCAATGCAATAAAATTAGTGAACCAAAACTTACAGACTATAAAAAAATTAAATTGATTAAATTACACAATACAATATGAATTCAACTGAATTATGGATGTAATGTAATGGATTTAATTTTTATTAACACAAAACAAGCAAAATGCACATAATTTTTGGACATTTATAGAGCTTTTTAAAATACACAACAATGCAAAGCAGCTTTAAACAGACATAGTGTGTCTTTAATTTCCTAAATACTTTTGTGATAATCCTCTGGCTATACAGAGTGAAGATTAAAAAAAATAATAATGTTGAGTTAGCTGTGTTAAAAATGTTTAATGAACTGTAAGGTTAAAGGTACAATATGTAGCTTTTTGTGGCCACAAGAGGGCGCAGTTTCCAACAATAACAAATGCGTATGTTGATGACGCAGTGACGAGCTGAATGATGGGACTTGCTGTCAAGCTGATGGATCTAATAATGTTTATGGATGAGTGAAAACACTCATGTTTTTGAACAGGTGACATTTTTTTCCGGGACGGCCACTTATTGAAAATTGGAATTTCTCTGAAATAAAAAATCTTTGGAGACTTTTGGGATATTGCAAGTACACAGCTGCAGGAAATATAACACACTGTGCAGGTGATTTTTGGATATTTTATTACAAAGTTCTTACATATTGGACCTTTAAAGATTTTGAGAGAAAGGTTTTTTTTAGGTCCATCCTGGATTAACTAATGAGACCCAAATAGATGCAGTGTCTTTTGCTGCATGTAAAATCAAATCTGTAGTATGAAGTAATTCATATGTGCAGTCAATTCTTTGTGGAACCATCCTGAGGCTTAGATGATGCAGGAACTCTAAGAAAAAGAACAGCTTTTTTGTCCAAAAAATAAAATAAAAAAATCATGAACAGGCAGTGCCAGGTCTACCTCTCGGGTGGGGGGATGGGAGAGTAAAAATATGTGCTTGAATTTGAAAAAACAGCAACATCCAGATGCAGTGGAAAAGGCCCTTATATATGTATATAGCAAACAGTTTGAAATTATCTTTAAATATTGGAAGTTGATTACAAAATTGTGTGGATTCATTATACTTTAGTTATATTTATTTTAATTCCAATCCTTCAAATGGTGGAGAATGGAATACAGATGTGATTAAAATTATACCTAATCATACACTGTAAATGTTAGAAGCACTTTACCCCTGCTGAAGGAACTCATTTGCAGAGATCAGGCGGCCATGGTGCAGGAACAGACACCGGCGCAAGAACAGTCTCTGACACCGGTTCAGGAACAGACACCTGCTCGTATGCGGCCATCTTGTCCGAAGTCTTTGGATCTGCAGACGTGAACAGTCTCTGGATCAGCAGAACTGACACGAAGAAGCACTGGCTTGGTAAGTTGCATGGGTGGAGCTGGTAGGGCGAGACACTGGGGCAGTGCCAGCAGGGCAAGATGCTGGGGCGGTGCCGGCAAGGCGAGGTGCTGGAGTGGTGCCAGCAGGGCAAGGAGTATGGAGATGACCTCTGGAATGACAGTAGGTTTAGGAACAACCTCCAGGCCCTGTGGGATGCAGGAAGTCTTCCTTCTCCATCTCCGAGAGCGAGAGGGTGCTGCAGTCTCCTCAGCTACAACTGGAGTCGTGACTGAGACAGGAGAGACGGACATTGGTGGTGCTGCCCATTGGCTCCGATGATGTAAGTAACTGGTAAAACGTCAAAAGTCCAGGATCTCCAGCCCCTTCATCTCCCATCGAGGCAAAGGGTCATCAAGGCAACCATTAAAAAGATCCTTGAGTGTAGCATCGTTATAACCCAAGCCTGCCGAGAGAGTAAAAAATGCCTGAGACAGGCAGCCCACCGTCTGGCCCTGCTGACGTAGGGCCATTAAATTTCGGACTCGTCCCCTCCTCTCCTTCTCAGTGTTTGGGGAAGGAAACTAAACCCTGTACTAGTGATGTTACATATGACACTGAAGCTTCGATGTGCGTATCGCGAAAGTGAAGCAATTTCTATTGAAGCCCCGTTTCGGGGTGTGTATTGGTTTCCCAGAGGTCAAGTGATCGATGACAAACGAAGCCTCACTTTCTGTCCAATCACGTGCGCGTCTCGCTTTGGGTGTCAGAACAAGGGGGTAATCCATCGACCGGAAGTTGAAGCCGGCCGGGTGCCGCCATCTTGTAGCAGAACTTCACTTGCGTTAGCATTCCCATTGACTCCCATTCATTTTGGCGTCACTTTGACAGCGAATAACTTTACATCTGAGGCGTTTAAAGACTCCATTTGTCCATTATTTATTTCTAAAGAAACACGGCAATGTATAAAGGGCTCCATTACCTTCTATGTTACATTATGATTGCGTCATAACCACTGGACTCTCTGTCGCGCTGTACAGAAATGACCGTACAGACAGGAGGAGAAGCTCGCAGGCAATCGGGGGGACGTCCCGTTAAGGGAGAAGCCCATAGATAATGAGTCCATAAAAGCAACGGAAAACTTACTCCTGCTCACTCACGCCAAAGAACTCTTTGCTCAAGTTCCCCGTCTCTGCAAGATTAACATTGGCAATTTTCACGCACAGCTACTAGAAGATTAACGTCTGTCAGACAGGTTGCTCACGTCATCAAGCTTAGTTCGAGTCGGTTTGAGTCTGCGCGTCAGGAACGGAAGTGCTCAAAAATCGCTAAAAATGGGCTTCAACTGTCTCAACTGAGTTCCAATGAGATGGCTCTGTCCACTTCTTATACTGTCTATGTGTCAGAAGGCTCGAAGGTCCTTGTTGGCTCAGTCTGGTTGATGGGTTTGTGAGGAGAGTGCTGTACTTTGAAATTGAATCAATACATTACATTTAAATAACCAAAACTACTTATTATTTTGTTGTTGTGTCTTTTTTTTTTTGTAAGATCGTTGCACTTTTGGTGTTTTTTAGGTAATTTGGTGTTGGTATTTGGGTGTTTGGTGACGGGTTTGTATTTACAGCAATGGCAACAGCCAAAAAAAGGAAGACTTCTCCTAACTGGGAATATTTTGAGCTTATAGCTTCCAATCTATGAATGCATTTCTAAAAAAGAAATAAAGAAACAAATATTTATTTAGTATTATTATAATTTTTTTCATTGTATTGTATAATTGTTGACCGTTGATGTGTCTTATATTCAGTCAATGTACATGTACAGTCACTCCCAACAAAAAAAAATGTATCCTCACACTTCTGAGGTGGAAACCTTTAGCTTTTGCTGGAAAGTGCTGTAGACCAGCGCAAACAAAGCTAAAATGCCACTTCTGATGCGATTGTAGAAGTGGATAAATACCTTACAGAGACAAACATACAAAGAGCTGAAGATTCACTTAAATACTGGAGAATACAGAAACATGTCTACCCCCATCTATATACATTGGCATTACAGAATAATTAAAATCTTTATCACCTTTCTTTCATTCCTACAGTTACATAAGCACTATCACTGCCAAGTGTCAGATAAACAGATGATCCTATCACACAATGTCCTTATTCACTATATGTGAGTGTGAGTGTGTGTGTGTGTGGAGAGAGAGAGTAGGCCTACATTAGATCTTATTAAATCATATGCTCATTTTATATTTTATTGTCACACTTAAATGGGTAAAATAATTTATTTATTAATGGACAAATCAAACACAAACGTGTAAGGCTTTTTATTTGTACACATAACATTGAAATTATGGAGTGTGTTGTGGTTGCTTCATCTGACAGAGCTTTTAACACAGGCTTCTGGCTGCTTTATTTTAAATAAGCACCAGATGGCGCTGTTCTCCACAAGTCTCGAAGCTTTGAATCTTTTCCCGGAACAGTCAGGGGAAAGCCTCATTGATTCAAGAGGCTTAATTTCCCCATCCCTACCCTGTACTGCTGGAACCATTAATCTTGGTGGATTCCTTCTGTCACGACATGCACACAAGAAAAGGTAAGGTCCAAGTGCAGTTTAATGGGGTAATCCGTACTCACAATCCAGCCAGGCAAAAGGTCAAAATCCATACAAGACAGTCCAAAGGAGTGGAACAGAGAAGTGCAAAATGACATTACACAAGGAATCCACAACAACCACAGAAACAGACAGGGTATAAATAGACAGGTACAAACAAGGTGAGTGGGAACAGCTGTGAGCAATGATCAGTGATGAGTTCAGACAAAGGATTATGGGAAATGTAGTTCATGATGAGGTGGTGACGGTATAGGGAAGAGGACTCTTGTGGACACCCAGGGGACACCAACCAGACATTGTGACATTATGACATATGAGGGACAGCCTGATTTTTAGTTTTTTTTTGTGAGAACTTTTAAAAAACCTTTATGCCACCTTTCCATAAATGTCTGAAAACTGTGTCCAACATTATTTAGTAAACATAGCAAGAGCAGGTGTCCTGGTAATTTTATCCTAACCATACTTTGAGTTACAGCCATTTGAAATGTGCATTTTTGTGCTCTTCCAGGGGTGTTACTGGACCCCTGGGAGTGGAAGGGCAGTACAATCTAATTGTCTTCATCATGGACAACAAACTTTGTTATTTTTTTGCCAAAATTTCATCTTCACCCCCTCTTCTTGTGCCTTACATGTCTGACATCAGTAATGTGCATGCTTCCATTTTTAATGCAGTAGTATATGTACTATAGGATTTTTTGTTTTGTTTATTATGAAATAAAGTCGTAAGAGCCTAGTTAAATTTTGTATTCACTGTACAGAACACCACGTTCATACCATATTCACCATACTTTATTACACAACACTTTATTGGAGGATACAGCATAAAGTTGATAAAATAGCATAAACTAAATAAGAGATGAAAAACAATGAATCATCAAAATACATTTACATTCATTCACAGCTGCTGAAACCAGTTGTACCCTGATGAAAAGATGTGATCACTGATGTGGTGTTGCTTTTTCTCAACAAAACAGAAAAAGAAGTTGCCAGATGTTCTTCAGTCCTAAAAGTAAAAAAAAAAAACACACAAACAATTCAAATTAAGTTGTTTTAAAGGAGAGTCGGGTCAGCTTATGTTCTGCATGATTTAAAGCAGTGATGGGCTATATACTCTGGCATCATCAGCGTCCGTTGTCCTGCAGATTTAGCTCTGACCTCAAACCCACCTGCCTATAATTGTCTTATTATGTCTATGGTACATCCGATGTACACTTGCTGAAGCACTATTTCCCAGAATCCAATGCGTAGAGTGCGCGTGAAAGTGCAAACCAGAAATTACTTTACATTTTTTTTTTCTACCTTTTTTTACTTAATCATTACTTGAATAAAACATTAAAATATTGAGAAAATATTAAATAGATGAATGTTCAAATTAAAATGAACTGATATTAATAGGGTAAATTATATAGGTATATATTTATTTTATTAAAATATATTTAGGCTTTAACTCAATTTAATGTTTTACTATAAGCCAGGTGTTTTAATAATTTGTGGCATTGTTGTTAATTCGTTAAACTGTAAGGAAGGGATGATAATTTGGTGGATGATTTAAAAATATTCGTTAATCATCTGTTCATTCGAATGTAATCATAACGGTCGCCTGAGGCGCTCGACGACCACGTCATCTGTGAGCGCGAGTTTCTAACAATTTCAATCGATGAAACTACAAAGCTGGCACGGAGGTATATATAATTACAAAATAAAGTCATTATAATTGTTATTGTTTTTAATATTATTTTATAAAGTAAGTAACGTGACGAAGCCGTGACTGAAAACGTAAATTATATCTCAGTATGGGGGTCTTCACCATTCTTATCCAAGAATAAAAAGCCAAATACATGACAAGCCTGAGCTTTGACCATTCTTTATTAAAAAAAAAATATGTTACAAGTCTAACTACTATCGAGATTTTAAATAACTAGAGATGGAACTTTTTGTACACCACATACAAACTCACTTAATTCACTCATTAACTATCTCTCCGGTTTAAATTTATGAAGGATATTTTTCGGTTGAATATTTACCGAACATTGCTGTATATAGTCGTTGCTTTCTACGTAATGGGAGCAGTCTATTTCCCTCCTAAATCATTCATTTGTACATGCACAGCGTAATAATTTATATTTTATGTTGGTTGGAATTCTGAACGGACTGCAGACCTCTTTACGTGATCACGAAGCGGAATTTATAAGCAAGATCACGGGAATCAATAGCCTAATACAGCCCAGTTGTGCTAAAATAAATATCATGAGACGTCCATCATCAGATGAATGACATGAAAAAGTTAAGTTAGAGCCGCTAAAGCCAGTGCTACTACCCATGCGAACATGAACACTAAGCTTTTCCCTCCAAAAATATAACCTAAAACTTATCTAAGTTGTCACCCTGCCTCTCTAAATGCAAAACTGACATTAACAAAATGCAATAACAGCTGAAAAAGTACTTGGGTGTGTGTTTTATTTTATATTTACCGTTTAATAATGCAATCGCTGCTGTCTGTCCATAGAAGAACATGACAGCCCGCGTATGTTTTGGAACTATTGGGGCTTACATGAACCACGTGACAGCAGTCGCGGCGACACCAAAGCGTGTCGCAACTCTTTCTCTCTATGGCTCTGGGTTCAAGGAAAGTAATTCACAAATGTGTTCGATGCAGCTCGCTATTATACGCAACAACTGAGGAAAGACATGTTTGTTGTAAGTTTTATTGTAAAAGTATAGGATATCAACATAATGATATAGTTGTTTATATTTTTAGCTTCATTGCAAGTGTAATGTTATGACATTTGGTATAGAAATAAACAATGGTAATTAAGTGCTTTTCCTAAAAATGAGAAAGAAAATACAGGGTATTAAAACAGTATGACCTACAAATAAAGTCAGTATGTGAGGCTGTATAGATGTGTTTTAGTCTGAATTAGGTAAGATGTGTGCTTCCATTACAGTTTCCACAAATCCCTTCACTCGATTGGGATATTCTCTTGTGTTCTGGGCGGCAAGTGCAGTAACTGTAACATCGGGCATATTTTGTAGTATTAAACACATATTTATACCGACTTCATCTTCATCAGGCTCTGAAAATTCTTCACAAAGAATGGCCTTCTCAGCTGTCATAGTTGCAACTCTTGCGTCATCAGAACAGTGTGTTCAGCGCATCGCCGTTTCTGGTTTGAACGTTGTGCAACGCAGCCCTGCTGTAGGCCTATGCCATCCATTGTTGTTTACTATGTCGCTTTCTTCTTCGCGCGAAAATGGCGTTGATCGCTTCTTTCCGGCAAACACCACGCCTATCAAGTAGGTGGGCGGTGATGGCGCAGTGGATAAGACACATGCCTTTGGTGTGAGAGACCCGGGTTCAAATCCACTGTGAGACACCAATGTGTCCCTGAGCAAGACACTTAACCCCTACTTGCTCCAGAGGCGTGCGAATTGTAAGTCGCTTTGTAAGTCGCTTTGGATAGAAGCGTCAGCTAAATGAATAAATGTAAATGTAATGTAAGTAGGGTGGAAATGCAAGCCGGATCATGGTTTACCGACCCGACCTGTACTGTACCGTACCGTACGGAAACGAGCCATTACATGCCAACCAGCCAAAGATGAGTAATGAGCACATGCACTTATTAACAAACAAAGATGAGTAATGAGTACATGCACTTACTAGCCAAAGATGAGTAAGAGGAATTTACAAAAGATATTAATTATGGTACATATTTGTAGTATAAACCTTACCTGACATTTAAGACTTTATTTGTTTTAGAATGCTTAAGGTTGGGTGGCGATGATGGGAAGTTATTGAAAAATCTGAACAAGATTGATTTCTATTCTCTTTGCACAAACACATACAGCAGAGTTTCCTTCATAAAATGGGTGAAATAAGTTAAGGAACTATTCAAACTATTATATATCAAGACAAACAAATACAAGAAAGGAAAAAAAACATGGGAATGAAATAAAACAAACAAATATATGTTAAGATAGAAGGAAGGCTCCACACCTAGAAATTAGTAGGCAAGTACAGTATGTACTAGGGACAGTGGCTTACTATCTAAAAATTCTGATGCTAACCTTATTACTATCATTATATTATCCTAACTGAAACATTAAACTGACAGTTATTTCTCAACTGGCTGTTTGATACAGTCATCATGAAATATTCATAAAATTCCAGTCCTACAGATTCCACGGGCAGTTTCACTCAGATATACATCAATAGGTAAGAAAAGATTGTTTCATGTCGACTATTAACATTAAGTGTTCAACAGAAACATAGGTGTGGTGTTCAGGTGTTCACATGCTTTTGGCCATGTACATATCATTGTGTCATGTGCCAGCATGAGGTAACGCATGAATAGTTCGGTATAATGGTGCTAAAACATATAAATATTAATAAAAAAATATTTATGTTGATTAAACATTGATAGAGACTTTCTGTGACGTCATGGCTGTGGCGGCAGCCTGATTTTTAAGCTCCCAGAGGAGAATTAGTAAAAACTAGCCAAACCTTAATTATAAACCTTATTTTCTGCAAAAAATACTCACAATAAGCAATCGAAATGGCAGCCCATTCTCATCCCTAGGCGTCATGAAACTGACGCCTTGGGAATCATTTTGACCATGCTTCAATATTCGACGCTTTAGGCACCCTTTAGCGTCAGTTACATGACGCGATCCTAGGGCGTCATCTTACTGACGCTTTACCTTTAACGTCAGTTAGATGACGCTATCTAATCCTAACCCTACCCCAGACCTAAACCTACCCGCGTCATCTAACTGACGCTTAGGTAAAGCGTCAGTAAGATGACGCCCTAGGATCGCGTCATGTAACTGACGCTAAAGGGTGCCTAAAGCGTCGAATATTGAAGCATGGTCAAAATTGTCATTTTAGTGACGCCTTGGGATGAGAATGCGTTGGAAATGGCCTGCAACCGAAAAGATACAGATAAGAAGGGTAAATCATCGAAAAAAGAAGAACAACCAAACCTAAAGGACGAGGGAGGAGAAGAGCACATGGCGGCAGTGCTCGCCGAGCTGCGAATACTAAGAAAGGAGCACGCTGAAGCCTCTAAAGACACTAAAGACTCCTTAGCAAGAGTAGAAGCCGCACTAGCCGAAGTAGACGAAAGGATGACGAAAGTAGAACAGCGTGTGACTGAATACGAACAGAGGCTGAGTGATGCAGAAGATAAATCGCAAAGAAACGAGCGAGCCCTTCATTACTTGCTACTAAGAGATGCCAGCTTGTCTGCAAAATGTGAAGACCTATAGAGTCCAGAGCAAGACGGAATAACGTCCGCATATAGGGCGTGAAAGAATACGAAGAAACCAACAAAGACATGCTGAGTTTCGTAAATGATCTCATCCGAACCTCGCGGACATTACCAGAAGAGCTCAAATTAAATATAGAGAGAGCACACCACTCGCTGACTATGAAACCGAAAGACGCAGCGAGTCCCCCGAGATCCTAGCCTGACTTCGTCAAACTCATATTCTAGTCAGAATGTGAGTCTGATACTGCTCCATAGGGCTTTGATTATGAGGCGTGTCTTAACAGAACCAGGAAAAAAAAAACTCTGCACTCAATTGGATAGACCTACAACCAATCAGAGCAACGCAGTAAGTCAACTACTTTGCATAGCACAGTTGTCAACTACAGAACTCAACTGCACGCACGCTGGAAGAAGTAAAATAATGAGTGTTGCTTCTTTTACTTGGTCCTCTATGAGTGCGACCAAAGGAGAAACCACAACGACCACAGGGTTTTCATTGCGTCCCATCTTCTTAGTGACCATCGGAGCCAGCTGATAAATTAAACTTTTGCCAAATCCCGTAGGAAGGACGGCAAACACATCTTTCCGATCGACAAATGCCTTGATTGCAGTTCTCTGTTCGTCTATTAAAATTAATGCGCTGTCGATTTCTTTTACAACAGACGCGATAGCGGAATCTGTACATCTCAGTTCTCCAGCTGCAGTCATCTCTGAGGGAAACCAGTTCAACCCAAGCGCTCTTTGATAACGTGATGATTACGTCCCTGCAGATCATCTGTCCATCATCGTATAAAGCCCTGGCAATTTGATTGGCCCGAACATTTTTTGACTGATCATAATTACTCCTCAATGGAGCGAGTCCAGACCGAACTTCCCGACCAAAAAATGTTGTGGGCAGGGTTCGGGCTGGCATCCAGGCTACCGAGATCCATTATCGTTAGATTTCTGGACTACAGAATCAAAGAAACGGTAATTCAAGAAGCATGGAAACATCGCGGAGGAGTGCCATATAACGGACAGAAGATTTTCTTTGACCAGGACTACACGTCAGACATCCAGAAGAAACGCAAGCAAGTAAGTAAGAGAAGTGATGAAATTGCTTAAGGAGAAGAACATCAAAGCTCAATCGCCATTTCCTGCCAAGCTGAAAATTCACTTGAAATCTGGAACGAAGACCTTCACGACCCTCGCAGACGCGGCCGCAACGCTCGGAGAGCTGGGTATCCAGGTTCAAATGAACGAACGAGAGACACTACAAGCGGAGCTTTTGAAAAACAAATGGACCAAGGCTTCAACGTCAAACAGAGCGAATTCAATGACCAACGCGGACTTGAAGAGCATTCTCCATGGTGGCCATCGATGAACAAATGAAACATTTCTGAACTGTGAGTAAAAAAAAACAAAAAAAAAAAACGATTTAAGTTACCCTGTAACACATGTTTGGCTAGTTTTATTATTTTAAGATAACTAATAAGAGAGGACGGGTTCTCCTCAGTAGAGCGGTTTCTATTTTTTTCTCTCTTTTACTTTTTTTTTTTGTATAATAATATATATACACTGTAAAAAATATCCGTAAAACTACGGTACAATGTACCATATAAATTTGAAGGATTTTTCCGTATTTGTCTTTTACAGGTCATTTACCCGTATTTTGAATCACGCGTTGCATTGTGGGAACAAGAACCTGGCAGCGCGAAAAGTTTAAGACGCAACCGCCATTACACACGCAGATGACCGCGGCCAAAGTTGCTTATTAAAGTCGGGTTTCGGTTGTGTGGAAGCCATTCTGACACTTCTGTGGTAAAATACGAAATTTATGTTCAAATAAGATGTTAACGTGACGTTATTTAGTTGCCATCTGGCATGTTAGGCAAATGAATGTCGGAGCCGTCGCGTTTATCATTTTATGCATATCGTCACGCATTAAATTTTTTAGTATACACTCGTGGAGGTTCCCTGATATATGTGTTATAGTCTGTCTCGTTGTAATTTGGTTTATTTACTTTAATTTGTCGGTGATGCGGTTTATTTCTTGACGAGCGCATCCGTTAACCAGTTGTGATAAAATGCTGTACTAACGTTAGTGTTTTTGGAGCAATTTAATGCCTTCAAACAAAAGCTACCAGAGAAATCGTCAAGAAAAGTAAAGGCCATTAAGACCTGCTTGATTTAAAAGGCATGAAGATACAACGTGAAGATACCGTGTGTGAAGATGCAGTAAAAGTGACAGTTGGATCAAGGAAAACACCACCACCTTTTCTGCCAGACGAGGTAAGTTAACGTTATGTTTACGTTAGACTTGTTTTTGTTTTAGACGACACACACACACAACTTTCAACCCCAAATAATGACCATGAAATATTAATTTACATTTAACACGACTGCTATTATCTACTCTTCTGCCTGTAACGTTAGGCATTCTTTAAAGTTTACCAGATCCCTCCTCAGTTTGTTTCATAGTGTTTCTGTTGTTTTATCTATTGACAGGACTTTGCTGCTGTAGTTTGCATCCCAAGCACCACCTGCATGCTGCTTATGGGTTTGTATTTTGTTTTATTAGCATTTTTTTTTTATTATTAATCACTATGAGTGTTCAATACTGCCAACACACAAATTTCAAGTCTGAGGAAAAATGTTGATAGAAAAAGTTGGTTGCTGAATACCCCATTGAAAGATGTGTATGCTTACATGGTCCGTAAAAATACAACTTGTATAGGGAAGATTTAAACAACTATGTTTAAAGGGATAGTTCACTTTAAAATGAAAATTGTCATCATTTACTCACCCTCAAGTTGTTTCAAACCTGTATGAATTTCTTTCTTCTGCTGAACACAAATATATTTTGAAGAATGTTCCAATAAATAACAGAAAATTTCTGTTGTATTTACAGTGGGCACACTGTGAATTAACAGAAAATTTCCGTTTTTAAATTACGGGACAAAGTCCGGGTAATGAGCTGCCAGTACTTTTTCTGTTATTTTACGGATTTATTTCTTAGAGTGTACATCTGTTTTTTTCGTTTGTTTTTTGTTTTCCGTCGGCGTTCCATATTACAGGCAACTTATCACGCGTAAGCTATATGATAGTTGCAACAGCACTGTGCACATCCCCAGAGAGATCGGTCACAACTCTCTGTCCTTGTTGAGACTGAGTTTATGCTTGTTAGAATAGTTGGGTGTTTGGAAGTTGTTTATTTCTTTCTTGTTCTATTTGTGAGTTCTTGTTCTTCACAATGGTGGAAGTTATATGTTATTCTTACAATTAAGCAGTCACATAAGATGCTTTGTAAACACGGGTATGGGTCTACATTTGAAAAAGTAATGTCTAATATAAAGGTTAAAATCATGGGATACTGTTATCCACATGGATAAACTGATTGTAGTGAGTTATAATGTCCATGGATTAAACCATCCTATCAAAAGGAAGAAAATATTTAATCAGCTCAAAAAAATGCAATGCTCAATTGCATTATTACAAGAAACCCACTTATCAGAGAATGAGCATATAAAACTAAGAAGGGAATGGGTCAATTTAGTATATAGTGCCTCAAATGGGAAAAAAAGAGGGGTGGCTATTTTAATCAACAAAAACTTGGCTTTTAATGCAGAGAAGGTGATACAGGACAAATCAGGTCGTTATGTCATGGTGGTTGGGACTGCTGGAGGAAACGAAGTATCCATACTAAATGTATATGCCCCAAACGAGTTTGATCCAATGTTCTTCAGAGAAATCGCTAACATTATTGCAGGCAATGCAAAAGGGGAATTAATAATAGGAGGGGACTTTAATGCAGTGCAGGATGGGAAGCTGGATAGGATACCCACGGAGAAGGGATCTCAGTGCTCCAAAACAAAAACCTTAAATAACTTTATGTCTGAACTGGGTCTTGCTGACCCATGGAGAGCTAGAAACCTAAAAGGGAAGGATTTTAGTTTTCTAATGTCCACAATAGTTACTCAAGGATTGATTTTTTTCTGTCTCCCTCAACAATACATTCATAAAGTAACAGACTGTTTCATTGAACCTATAACCCTCAGTGATCATGCACCTATTGTGCTGAAAGTAGATCTAGGCATGCACTCTTTTTTCAGATATTGGAGGTTAAACGTATCACTGCTGAATAAGTCCGAAATAGTAGAAGAATTAAGCAAAACCATAAAAGAATATTTTGAGATCGATGATAATGGTGAAGTTGATCCTTCAATTCTGTGGGAGGGAGCAAAAGCAGTTATGAGAGGAAAAATAATAGAGATATCATCAAAAATAAAAAGACAGCGACTCAAGGAACAACTAAATCTGGAAAATAAAATAAAGCTTTTAGAGGCACAACACAAAACCACAAGAATGAGTAACATTGCTACAGAACTTAAGGAGACAAGAAAAGCCTTGGAAAAACTCCTGTCATATAAAGCGGAAGGGGCTTTAAGATTTTCTAAACAGAGATATTACGAGATGGGGAATAAAGCTAGCCGCCTTCTAGCATTTCAACTTCGTAAAGGACATCTAATCGTACTGTGTCCAAGGTTTGTCATCCTACACTGAGTAGAACAGTATCTCAACCCAAAGAGGTAGCAGATGCCTTTGCATCATTATACCAAAACTTATACAAAGAACCCAGAGTACAAACATCAGGAAGGGATACTGATACTTTCCTTACTGGTTTAAATCTCCCCACATTATCAGAAGAAACATCTAAACAGATGATAACACCAATTACAGAAACAGAAATAAGAGAGGCTATAAAAAGATTGAAAAGCAACAAATCTCCACGAGTCGATGGGCTTCCTGGAGAATTTTACCAATTCTTCATAAATGACCTTGTGCCCGTGCTAACCAAGGTGTTTAGATACTCTCTCTCTAAGAATAATCCTCCGGAGACATGGTCACAGGCCATTATATCTGTGATTCATAAAGAAGGAAAGGACCCAATCTGTGAAGGATATAGACCCATCAGCCTGATATGCAATGATCAGAAAATACTGACTAGTATTTTAGCACATAGGGCCCTATCTTGCACTCGGCGCAAATGACTTTGTACACTGACGCATGTATCATTCCTATTTTGCACCCGCGCAAAGCGGACTTTTCCCTCCACAGACACACGTCGGTTAACTAAGAAATACACTTGCGCTCCCTGGGCGTTTCAGCGCAAAGAGGAGGCGTGTTCCGGCGCAAACTTTCCCTCATGCTATTTTGCTGTTCTATAAAACAATTGCGTCACTGACCAGAAAAAACCTAGTCTAAAGTCAGTGGCGCGTTGCGCGTTGTTCATTATGCTATTTTAAGGACGCATGCTTGGCCATAATCAATGTAGCGTGTGCACAACGCGCATACACGTTGATTCTCTCATCTAAGCAGCAGTTTTAATTTTTGCAAATCATACATTATTACGATAGATAGATAGATAGATAGATAGATAGATAGACAGACAATTTATTATAAAAGCATATGTAGCTTACACATTTACCCAAATTATCATACGCCTGTTTAACAGAAGTTAATTTGGGTGGGTTTCTCCATCCCCAATGTCACTTCTCTGTGTTTTACGGCCCTGACGAGAACGTTGCTCTCCTCGGCTGTGAACCGCTCCTGGCGCGCGCCTGGCAAATCCGCCGTTATAATAGGAATCCGCTTTAGAACAAGTGCGCCTGCTCTTAAAGGGAATGTGAGATGACACTCTGATTGGTTTATTTCACGTTACGCCCAAACCACACCTATGAATAATGAAGCTACTTCAGACCAACCCCTTTTAGATTTGCGCCAGGCGCAAGAGGTATTTATCCCGCCGGGAAAATAGCAACAGCGCCGGGATCCGCCCACAAAGTTACTTGCGCTTTGCGCTTTGACACTTGCGTTTCAGATCGTTAAAATAGGGCCCATAGAGTTCAAAAACATATTACTACTCTGATTAAGCCAGATCAAACCGGATTTATTTCTAATAGACAGGGTGCCAACAATATAAGAAGAACCCTAAACATAATTACTTGCGCTAAAAGAGACAAACAAACATCAATGTTAATAAGCTTTGATGCACAGAAAGCATTCGACACTCTAAATTGGGATTTTTTTATACAAAACGCTATCAGTAATGGGATTCCACCCAAAATTTGTAGAGTGGGTCAGAGTTATTTACAGAAATCCAAAATCTCGGGTCAGGGTAAACGGATGCTGCTCTGAGTTCTTTGACCTACAGAGGGGGGTTAGGCAAGGGGAGGGGACTGTCTTAGTTCTCTGCTCTTTGCTATAAATATTGAACCCCTGGCAGCATCTATAAGACAGAATGAAGAAATAAAAGGCATAAAAGACATGGGAAATAAGGACCACAAGGTATCTCTTTATGCAGACGATATCCTGACCTATATAAGGGATCCAGTTCTTTCTGTCCCTGCACTGCTAGACACCTTTAAAAAAATATGGAGAACTCTCTGGTTATCAAATTAATCAATCGAAGTCTGAGGCAATGATGCTAGTTGGACATTGGCCAACCCAATTGTCAGAAAGGCTTGATTTCCACTGGTCGCAAGGATTTAGATATTTGGGGATTATCATAACGACAGACTTATCAAAACTTTTTAAAGCCAATTACGGGAAATTATTGGGCAACATAAAAATGGACCTTACTAGATGGGAAATTATCCCACTCTCCATGATGGGAAGAATAGAAACTATAAGAATGAACATTTTTCCAAGGTTGCTCTTTCTCTTCCAATCACTACCTATTATGTTCCTGCCTCCACCTTTACTATATTAGATAAATGGCTATCCAAATTTATTTGGCAAGGAAAGCGACCCAGACTTAAATTTAAAAGACTACTTTGCCCAAAGGAAAATGGAGGCCTGGACTTGACTAGCCTTAAAACATATTATTGGGCAGCCCAACTGAGATCAATGGTTGCGTGGATGTCCCAAGATACTGACACTGTTTGGGTCGGAATGGAGCAGAGTGAATGCCCAAATTTTCCATTAGATTCAACTCCATTCCTAAATCAAGACATATGGGGGGAAAAGAAGATTACTAATGTATGGAGTAAAAACACCTTAAAAATATGGTCAATTGTGAGGAAGAAACTACAACTTCCCATGACTATTTCCAGAGCTATAAGGATAGCAAATAATTGTGAGTTTTCCCCAGATAGGCTGGACAAGGGTTTCCTGAAATGGACAGAAATGGGTCTTGTGGTTTTGGACCAACTGTTTGACGAAGCAGCCTTGAAATCATTTGAACTACTCAAAGAGAAATATGACTTACCGAACCAAGATTTCTTTAGGTATTTACAAATTAGACATTACCTCCAAAATCATCAAGAATGGGAAAGGCTCTGCTCCCTGCCAACCAAAATAGAGCGCTTCTTCATATCAATAACAGAAGGAAAAGTAAAGTCAAAATTCATTTCACATATTTACAAAATATTGCAAGAAGAATTTAAAGGAAATAATTTAGATATTAAAGAAAAATGGGAACTAGAAATGAACACAATAATTACAGACAAGCAGTGGGTGACTTCATGCAGTCAAGGACACAGGGTAACCAATAGCCCTAATTGGAAGGAATTTGGATGGAAAATTAAAATGTGATATTTTAGAATTCATAACATCAAAATGGAGCAATAATTCAGATGGCTGTTGGAGAGGTTGTGGCTTGGTGGGAGATCACACCCATATATTTTGGGACTGCCCAAGGATATTAGAATATTGGCAAAAAGTACAAAAAGAAATAAAAAAATGTCTTTGTATAGATTTACCTCTTGAACCATCATACTTTGTGCTAGGGATACTGCCAGCTGACCTTGAAGAGAATAGGCAAGGCAAGGCAAGGCAAGTTTATTTATATAGCACATTTCATACACAATGGTAATTCAAAGTGCTTTACATAGAATAAATTAAAATAATCAAAACAAATAAGAATAATTAAAACAGTTTAGAATAAAAAATAAAGTACAGTAAAAACAGTCGGACGAACAGTGGCACAGTGCTCATTCAGTAAATGCATAGCTAAACAGATGTGTTTTGAGTCTGGATTTGAAAGTGACTACTGTAGGAGCACATCTGATCTCCTCTGGAAGCTGGTTCCAGCTGCGGCTGGCATAATAGCTAAAAGCAGACTCTCCTTGCTTAGAGTGAACCCTTGGTATTTCTAGCTGATGTGATCCTAATGATCTGAGTGATCTGTTGGGTTTATATTCAATGAGCATATCTGCAATATATTGAGGTCCTAGCCCATTAAAAGATTTATATACCAGTAATAATACTTTAAAGTCAATCCTAAATGTAACTGGGAGCCAGTGTAAAGACTTGAGGACTGGTGTGATATGGTCATATTTTCTGGTTCTGCTCAGAATCCTGGCAGCAGCGTTCTGTATGAGCTGCAACTGTCTTCGGGTCTTTTTAGGAAGGCCAGTGAGGAGTCCATTACAATAATCCACCCTGCTGGTGATAAAAGCATGCACAAGTTTCTCTAAGTCTTGATCGGAAACAAAGCATCTAATTCTTGCAATATTTTTCAGATGATATGCTGATTTAGTTATTGCTTTGACATGACTATTGAAACTAAGGTCTTTGACTCTAGAGATACACCAAGATTCCTAACTTGATTTTTAGTTGTTAGACCCCTAGAGTGAAGGTGTGCATTCACCTTGAGATCTTCATCTTTGTTTCCAAACGCAATGACTTCAGTTTTGTCTTTGTTTAACTGAAGAAAGTTTTGGCACATCCAACCAGGGGCGTAGCACAAGATCCCGGGCCCTATGTATAGGCAGTCCTGATGGGCCCCCATGTTCCAAATACAATATATTCCAGACTTTTCAAGGGCCCTCTCTCCCCTTGGGGCCCTGGTAATCAGTACTGGTTTTACCCCCAGTCCGACGCCCCTGCATCCAACTGTTTACTTCATCAATGCATTGGCACAGGGAGTCAATGGGGCTGTAGTCGTTAGGCGATAGGGCTAAGTAGAGCTGTGTGTCGTCTGCATAGCTGTGGTAAGAGATTCGGTTCTTTCTCATTATTTGGCTCATTGGGAGCATATACAGGTTGAACAGGAGTGGTGCAAGAATTGAGCCTTGAGGGACTCCGCATGTCATGGGTGTCCACTCAGACTTATGGTCTCCTATACTCACATAATAACCTCTCCCTTCTAAGTATGACCTGAACCATTTTAGGACTATCCCAGAAAGCCCCACCCAGTTTTCCAGCCTGTCAAGAAGTATGTCCTGATCGACAGTGTCAAATGCATCACTGAGGTCGAGTAGTACCAGCACTGATAATTTCCCTGTATCAGTATTTAAGCGAATATCGTTTATTATCTTTATGAGCGCTGTCTCTGTGCTGTGATGCGATCGGAAACCAGATTGAAAATTGTCAAAGTATCCATTCGAGATTAAGAATTTGTTCAGCTGATTGAAGACAACTTTTTCAATGATCTTGCCTATAAAAGGAAGATTTGAGATCGGTCTATAGTTGCTTAATATAGTCTTATCCAGATTACTCTTTTTCAGGAGGGGCTTGACAACAGCAGTTTTCAGAGAGTTCGGAAAACTACCAGAAAGAAGTGAGGCATTAACCACTTTTAGGAGATCTGCTTCTAAACTGTTTAACACACTTTTGAAGAAAGATGTGGGAAGTGCGTCAAGGGCGCAGGTTGATGTTTTAAGGTGCTGTATGGTTTCTTCCAAAATTTTGCCATCAATTTTTTCGAAAACAGACATAGTAACTACATTCTCAGGTTGTGGTCTGATCTGTCTGACCCCAGTGCGGCTCAATGATGTGCTGATCACCTTTCTGATATTCTTAATTTTCTCAGAGAAGAAAGAAGCAAACTCACTGCACTTGCCGTCTGAGAGCATTTCACTGGGAATCTGGTAGAATAACCAAACATGTTTGTTGAGAATCCTTCTTTTAATAGCGAATAAGGTAATTACAGCCTCCTGGCTGAAGCCACACCCTCCAACGGTTGCACAATGGAGGGAAAGAATCCAGGATGTTTATAACATGGAGCACACAACGGCATTATTACAACTGAAAGCAGAGGTTTTTCTAAATAAATGGTCTTCAATTGCCCAACATTTTCATTTGATATGACTATTATGCAGACTAAATTTTTCTTACTTTTATTTCATTTATTTATCATTTATCTACCAATGGTCATATGTATTGTAAAAAAATTCTGTACTATCTACCAAATGTATATGTGGTACTGCAGAGATAGGGATCTTTCCCCTCACCTATATTCTTGTTTGGATGGAAGATATCTATGGACTGCTGTTCTATTTGTAGACTTGCCCATGACACTTTACTGCACCATCATTATTGTACCATCAAATGTTCATTCGTGACATACTGTATGACTGCACATGATAATACGAAATAAAAGAAAAGTTAAAAAAAAAAAATACATTGATATAGAAAAATAAACTACATGGAAAGAAGTGGTAAAAAGTTTTAAAGGGATAGTTCATCCAAAAATGAAAATTATGTCACTCACCCTCAAGTTGTTCCAAACCTGTATGAATTTCTTTCTTCTGCTGAACAACAGAAAAGATGATATGTTGAAGAATATGAGGAACTGTTGATGGGCCCCATTGACCTCCATAGTATGTGGGGAAAAAAATACTACAGAAGTCAATGCGCACGCACACACACACTTAAATTGGCGTTTCAAACTGCGCTAAACACCGCTTTTAACCCCGGGTAAGGAACGTTTCACACTTGTAATTATGGGGTTAGCACCGCTTTTTACCCAAGGTTATGAAACACCGCTTTTGCAGATTTAACCCCGCATTGCGGTGACAAACTTGTACACCTTAGGGCTTTTCACACTTGAAATAATTAACCCTGGGTCATTCTAAACCCCGGCTAAATGAATCCTGGTTTATCTTGCTTCATGTTTCACACTGCTCTTTAACCCTGGTAAATTATGAGCAGTGTGAAACATGAAGCAAGGATTTAGTTTACCCAGGGATGGGTTTAGAATGACCTAGGGTTAACTATTTCAAGTGTGAAAAGCCCTATAGATTTGCGTCTAACATTCGGATTCAATAATGGTTTAGTGGTAGAGCTTTTGTTAGAGGTTCCAGGTTCTAATCCACCTTTGTATATTTTTTGCCCTCATTAAAATCAAAGATGTATTTAAAGAGCAGGGACACATTTGTGTGCATTTAGTTTGGTGATTTCACCGGAAAGATGAAAAAGATTTTCTTTGAAATCAGGAATGTTAATTTAAAAGCCCTTTGAAGTGCCTTGAAACGTGCAGAGTTATTTTAGTGTGTTAAAGAAATGTCCATTGAAACTGGAAGACAGAGCCGGACAAATCGAGTATCCCATGAGTGCTTTACGTGTGACAGAGTGTGGCAATTGCCATACGCTGGCATTCAGACAAACAGGGGAAATGAACAGCTCATGATGCTGCTTCATTAGTTCTGTTGCTTCAGTTGGCCTTTGGCAGAAACTGCAGCTTTGAAAAGCAAATTTAAACAGCCTTACCGTGTCCTAACCAGACGCGATGCGTTAAGATTTCCAGTGGCAAGCAATTTGTTTGTCCAGACTCGACTCGAGACGAGACAAAATCAATCAAAAAGAACAGCCAATCAGAAGAGCGCGTGGGCGGGCTCTCTGCAAGTGCACTGCATTTGCAACTAAATGGATAAGCACATTATCAAATTTATAAATCTTACACCATTTTAGCAGGATTAAAATACAAACTGAGACTTGTTTAAACTTGTAATAGACTTGTTTAGTCACTTTGAGTTGACAGTTTGAACATTGTTGTTTCCTTTAATTTATTTTTCATGATCTGAGGTGAATTGGCCTATCCATTGTTGCATTCAGTGGGCAATGTCTATAAATGTTACGAAAAATTATATTCAAACTTACATTAAATTCTTTCTACATTAAATAGAGCACATAATCTGGATCTGAGATTATCATTGTTATACTTTGAAATAAAAACTGTTTGTAAATTAGAATGGTCACAAATAGCCCTTTTTGGCTGGTTAGTTAAAAAAACTCGAGTTAACATGGAAAAAAAGACATTTTCTCACGCGTCGTCGTGTCGCGTCTGGTTAGGACAGGGTGTAGGCTTAGGGCTGTTTCAGAATTTGCATGGATTTTGTATTGTTTGTGAAGTCTGTGCATGTCTGTGGTCAGTGTTGTCGGTAACTGATTACAAGTAAGTTGAGTTGCGTAATCACTTTTAAAATTTACAACAAAATAACTGAGTTACTTTTTCAAATAATCTATAACAATCGGGACTCATCTCTTCACCACACCGCCACTGGCAGCTCCTCTCCTTTTCTAAAAAAGTGCAGAATTCAAATGTGTCCGATAAGTTTTGTGGACTGCAGTGACTCGCGCATATGATCCGCTCTGTGCTATCGTGTCTCTGGACCGGAGCTGCGGTGGTTCGCGTGACACTTAAATGAAACCAGACTTCATTCGCCCCAATGGAAAGAATATCTACACAGTCTAAATTGTTCCCTATCCCCTATATAGCGCACTATGTGCCATTCACCATGTAGAAAATAGTAATTGTGTGAAGTTAACAAGTGATCGATTTCAGCCACAGCAACCTTGTCTATTTATAGTGTAAGGGCGGAGCTTTATATTCTAGAGAGCGTTTGATTGGACAGAAAATCTAGTGTCTGAAGTGCAGAGTAATGTCATCAAAATCATTTATTCATTTTTGGACGGAAGTGAGAGGATGTACGTTTTTAACTTTTATATCTTCTAAATGCAAATGTTGTCTATAAGCACACTAGCTTATAGATAACCTTAAGGCTAATACACTCATCTAAAGGATTATTAGGAACACCTGTTCAATTTCTCATTAATGCAATTAACTAATCAACCAATCACATGGCAGTTGCTTGAATGCATTTAGGGGTGTGGTCCTGGTCAAGACAATCTCCTGAACTCCAAACTGAAGGTCAGAATGGGAAAGAAAGGTGATTTAAGCAATTTTGAGCTTGGCATGGTTGTTGGTGCCAGACGGGCCGGTCTGAGTATTTCACAATCTGCTCAGTTACTGGGATTTTCACGCACAACCATTTCTAGGGTTTACAAAGAATATACCCATCCTCTGATGGCTACTTCCAGCAGGATAATGCACCATGTCACAAAGCTTGAATCATTTCAAATTGGTTTCTTGAAAATGACAATGAGTTCACTGTACTAAAATGGCCCCCACAGTCACCAGATCTCAACCCAATAGAGCATCTTTGGGATGTGGTGGAACTGCATGTGCATCCCACAAATCTCCATCAACTGCAAGATGCTATCCAATCAATATGGGCCAACATTTCTAAAGAATGCTTTCAGCACCTTGTTGAATCAATGTCACGTAGAATTAAAGGAGCTGTATGTAAGAAATTTATTTAAATTAATCATAAAATGGCCCTGAAATTTCACTAGACATTAAGAAATCATGTACATTTCAAATACTTATATCACTGACAACAGTAGTCTGGCCAGGATATTGTCATTTAAAAAGTGCAGTTGCAGCCCTCAACTGATGTTGATGTTGTCATGTTGTGTTTTGGTCTGATGCTTCACCCTCCACCTATCTACCAATCACGAAGTCAGTAGTGTTGCGGCATCCGGGTTGCCAGCTCTGCTCTAGTTACCACAGCTGCAGCTCGTCACGTTCCCAATAGCATCCATCCTGCAGCCGATCTGGCAGAGTCAGGGAGGAGGGGGAGGGGATACACCACTCTGCAGTAATTTGACAGTGATTGCAGTACTAGGTTTGGCCACAATCTTACATACAGCTCCTTTAAGGCAGTTCTGAAGGCGCAAGGGGGTCAAACACAGTATTAGTATGGTGTTCCTAATAATCCTTTAGGTGAGTGTATATTCATACTAAAAGCCAAAAACCTACATTTTGATTTAATGGGGTCTTTAAATATTTTAGGATGTTGCATGTGTGATGATCTGTAACGTGATGCGGTGAAGGCAGATAGGAGGCTGGATCCAAACACAGTGTACACACTTTATTTAAACAAACTATAACCTTAAACAGAGACTCAGAACTTGGAACAGGAATCTTTACACAGGAACGCCCAACACTCACGTTAATCCTGGAACAGAACATACATTCAACAACTCACAAGGACAGGGCAAAAACACAGGGCTTAAATAATCCGCGACAAACGAGCTAGACAGGATAACAAGGGGGCGTGGTTAACAAGAAACACCTGGGATAACTAATGGACAAGACAGGGAACCACTAAACATGACAAGACACAAACCCACATCGTGACAGCATGATACTAATCAGAGGCAGAACTTTTATTTGTACTTTTGAGTCATTCAAATTCTCTCAGAGCAGATGCCAACACAGTTACTGTTTTTTGTACTTTATTGTCACCTGCATTGTGAACATAATGATAATGATAAAAGGAAAGAACAGTGCAAAATAAGTAAAGGGAACAAAAAGAGAAACAATACATTTTTCCCTTCTTTAAATAATTATCATACATTGTTCTATAAGTTGATCTATTCATTTTTGTAAGAAATAAAATATTATTGGAACTTTTGAACTTCTTTACAGCATGAAAAGCTTTTTTAAATATGACCACAGGAACAATGTGTAGTATTTTCATTTAATAAATTGTCACATCAGAATTCCATAGCAAAAAAATCACATCAGAACACTGAGGATAGCACAGAGAAAACACACGATATTCAGTAAAGTGTGTCTGATTGTAGAATCTGAAGAGCTATAGAATATATTGAATGTATGAATATATTCAGTGCAGTGTCTGATTGTAGAATGTGAAGATCTGCTGTATTCAGTGCATCAGGAAGTAGGAGAGCAGAGAACAGCAGAGGAACAGGACGCTCTGGGTGACACTCTGAGCCCCGTTACACATGTTCCCCTCACAACACGAGATGCTTTCAATATTTCTAACTGATGTTGTGGCGTCACAAACTGATTTAGAGACACAGCCTTTTACAACAGTTGACTGACCTCCAGTAGTCACTGATGAAAAGAAAGAAAACAAAGGCTGATTCAGTCTAAGCTGGACATTGGTATATGTGATCTGTGTCAAATGTTTAAACCTATAAGAGAGTTTATAAGATAATGACTTTAATCTTCTTTCGTTTCCAGATTCTCACCTGTTGCTTTAATGCAGCGATCTTCAGTCCCTGAACATTTCACTGTGTTTGAGCAGCTCTGACCATCACAGTAGTAACATTGCTTTCCATTTGAGATGGGTTCTACAGAGGGAAAACAAGTATTATTTTATTTTATGTACAAAATATCTAATGAAACAACACTTGGCTGCTCTATTCAATCAGTTCACCACAGACAAGCTGAATGTCATTTGGAAGTAATGAGTGTTGACTTTACAGAAGTTATTTGCACATGATCATTGAAGTACAATATAAATACCTGAATCTTGAGCGTTACACCGGTCTGCGTTACAGCAGGAAATAGTCGTCCTTAGAATCCCGAAATTAAAGGACTGACTTTGACAGGCAACAGCACAATCTTTAATGGTCCCTGTAGAACTAATGCCCCCTAAAGAATATGAATGAGACAGGGAAGACTGATTAAACTGGAAAATGTATTTACAACTTTATTTCATTTTAAACTATTTTTTTATATACAAATCATAACAATCTGAGAGAAAACAAATTAAATATCAGAAATCTATGTAGAGTATGTTGTGACTGAAATTTTAAATTCTGACAGAAAAACAAGTAGCCTAAATAATAGCAGCATCTCTATCAGTCAAATATAACAGTACATTTCAGTCATATTGGACTTACCAACTTGTGCTACTGTTGTTGAACTCGTGCACTGAGAAGATCCAATGGGACATGTTATTAACATTTGATCTGCACAAGAACCCGTATAACTCGTGCACTCATAACAGTCGAGAGAGTGTCCTTTAGGAATAAAACAGAGACAGTGAGAGAGAGAACATCTAATGATCTGTATTTGTAATCAAGAACATCATAAACACTATTAGTCTTTGTACCTGCATTGAAGAGAATGAACAGAAGAAAAACTGAGATTTTCAGATCCATCTTTGATCAGGAGGAGAGTGAAATAACGTGTCTGTTTCAGTGCCATTTATAGTTTATCAAAAGGGGAGGATCTTCATGAGAAAATTAAAAAAAGAAAGAAGCAAACTTCAGCTTACATCATTTACTTGCCAGTTATGACAATAACAGATTAATATGGAAACAACAATATTTTACGTATACTTTATAGTTGCAACATTAAAGGATAACAATAAGAGCAATTTAGTATATCACCTACACATTGTGGGACATGACAACCTGTTTAAACAGAACCATAACTTTAATTTTCTCTAAAATCATGAACAATGAGACCGAGCCTTTAATGTCTCTACACATCAGAGGGAGTTTCATCATGTTCATCACAGTCTCAAGCACATGACTAAAATTAGCGTGAATAATAATTATTTCTTGAGGAAAATATTATAGGAATATTATTTGTTTTGTCTGGTTCAAAACAGTAAAAATATAATATCCATGCATTTCCCAAGCAGCTTTTCTGATCGGGGATGCTGGAGCCAATTAGGTAAAATATACTATTTCTCTCTTTTTCTTTATTCATCTTATTTTAGGTTAACACAAACAAGCAAGGAGCAGCCTAAAAAAAGCAAGAACAATAGCAAATGATGGATAACATCAGAATGAATAAACAAATTAAAGAACTAAAAAAAGTGGGCAAACATTAACCAGGCATAGAACTTTACATACGGATGCGCAACGCTATCTCACGACCAATTCGTACGAGTGAGTACGAGGTGGCTAATTCGTGATGACTCTGTTCTGTGAGACCTTTTCAACGTAATAGCTTATTACGTGACGTCACGAACGCGCATCACAGAACAGAGCAAGGCGAGCATTTGTGCATTTTATTTATTTTTGAAATGATCGATTGTTTCGCTAGATAAGACCCTTATTTATCGTCTGGTATCGTTTAAAGCCATTTGAAGCTGCACTGAAACGGTCATTTGGACCTTGAACCGTTTGGGGCCCATTGTCCATTATATGGAGAAAAATCCTGGAATGTTTTCATCAAAACCTTAATTTATTTTCGACTGAAGAAAGAAAGACATGGACATCTTGGATGTTAGGGTGGGGTGTGAGTAAATTATCAGCAAAAGTTTTTTTTTAAAAGTGAACGAATCCTTAGTGAATGAAACAGTTGAGAAATACTGGTATCGGTGCCTCCCTAAATTTCTCTATAATTGCACAGAAACTCAGTCAATATTTGACTTTTTGCCCAGGGTAAAGCAAGGAAAACGACATCTTATCAACATCTTTTCCTGATCATAACAATGTTATGATCAGGCACCCTGGCCACAACATAAAGTGACCGCAAATTCAGTTGTACTTGTTTGTCTAGGGGGTTTATTAAACAATTGAGTAAATTACAACCACAGAAATAGGGAGATTAACTACAACAGAACAAAACATTGCAGGAAGATCAACACTAGGCGTGGTGGCCGGTACACAAGCCTCTCCCTCTCCTTCTCTTTCTCTGCACGAAGTGCCTCAGCTTTTAAAGGGTGTCTTTCCGCCCACTCGTTACCTGATCACACCTGCACACAATGACAAATGAAAAACATACTGCCGAGCAGCCAAACATTAATAGAGGAAACAGAGCCACTACAGGTAGCATACCCCCACACCAAAATGGTGACTCCAGTCTCCATAATCATAAATAACAAGACATAATGCCACAAAAAAAAAAAAAAAAAAAAGTGTCAACAAAACTGTCATTTAAATTACAAAAGAAAATGTTAAATTTTTCCCAGATCAAACAGAGAATTTTTTTAGCAACTCCTTTAACATCACTTTGGCAGAAATCTCTCGCAGAGGGATAGCCTCAGGAAAACGAGTATGCCCTCGTCTCTTCGTGGAGCGGGAAAAACAAGTTCTTTATGACCCGCAAGATTACTTGTATAAAGATTTAAATGCAAAAGAAAAGGCATGAGCGTTTTTGTCAGTTGTAAATATTTGTGACTAACACAAGAATAAGGTAATCTCTGTAATCAGTGAAATCTCAAACTCATTTTTTTTTTTTATGGGAGAATACCATAAAGAATTTACATCTGTAATAATTTCAGGTGTAGTACAAAGAAATACAAGCTATTTTGACAGTGTCACACTGTAGAATATGAAGATCTGCTGTATTCAGTGCATCAGGAAGTAGGAGAGCAGAGAACAGCAGAGGAACAGGACGCTCTGGGTGACACTTTTAAAGGTGGGGTATGTGATTTTCTTTTTTCCTATTCCTAACCCACTTACAGCCACTGAGTTAAAGCACTGAAATGAAAATTAAGTAATTTAATCATCAGTGGAACGGGCAGGACTCGAAAAACTCCAGCCAATCATTTCCAAGACCACCTAGAATCATTGGACAGTAAGTGCATCAATCAAACGGTCGTACCATACCCCCCTCCCCCCTCGCGCGCGCGTGTCCCCTTCGTGCGCATACTCAAAGCTCGTGACCCAGTCACAGTGTGCAAGTCGCCCCGGGAGAGAGAGAGAGAGAGAGAGAGAGAGAGAGAGTGAGAGAGAGAGAGAGAGAGAGAGAGAGAGAGAGAGAGAGAGAGAGAGAGAGAGAGAGAGAGAGAGAGAGAGAGAGAAAGAGTAGAACTTTTGAGTTCTACTGTCTCCTACTAAACAAGGATTACAGCAAGGATTACAGTCGCCCCGGGAGAGAGAGAGAGAGAGAGAGAGAGAGAGAGAGAGAGAGAGAGAGAGAGAGAGAGAGAGAGAGAGAGAGAGAGAGAGAGAGAGAGAGAGAAGAGTAGAACTTTTGAGTTCTACTGTCTCCTACTAAACTAGGATTACAGCAACAGCTAAACATAGTAGAAAAGTACTGTCAGAACTGGGCACTGGCTGTAAATATGAAGAAAACAAATATCATGATCTTCCAAAAACGCCCAAGATGTCAGGAGAACAAACATCAATTCACCATTAATAATGATGTCATTGAACACAGCATGAGCTATACCTTGGTATAACCATATCAGCATCAGGGAGTTTCAACATGGCAGTGAATGCACTGAAAGAAAAAGCTCGAAGAGCTATACATGCAATTAAGAGAAAATTCTATAACTTCCAAATTCCAATTAAAATCTGGCTTAAAATATTTCACAGTGTCATCCAGCCCATTGCGCTGTACAGTAGTGAAATATGGGAATCCCCAGGAGCTGAGCCCAGAAAAGAGTCCCCTATGTCAACTGGTACTAAGACAAACTTACTTTAACAAATTGAACTATATAATCCCAAATTTCAAAGACCTGAATGAAATTTCTAAATTAAACTTTCTCCTGGGAGAAGGAGACAGAACTTATCTTGCTGCCCAACAAACATGCCACAACCTGAGGGGCAGTGAATGACCGACACACACATACACAAATATATCCAACATTGTGTTAAATGTTTATATATAATATATATATATTATATATTTTATTTGTATATTTTGTATATGCTTTGGCAACATTGTTTCAAAAACTTTCATGCCAATAAAGCCCCTTTGAATTGAATTGTAAGTGCATGATTGCCATACCCTACCTTTAAAGGGGTCATATAATGCCATTTTTGTACAAGCTATGATTCTTTAGGGTCTAAATTAAAAGTTTGTATACTTTAATTAAAAATTCTCATTTGTATTGTAAGAAAACACTTTTTTTCCTGGTCAAAAACAGCTGTTTTCAGCACGCCGTTTCAGTGCATATGCCTTTAAATGATAATGAGCTTTGCTCACCCCGCCTCTCTGTTCTGTGCGTACACCGTTTGTAACACAATAACACAATAACCATAACGCGTTGTTTATTATAAACATGGGGTTATGAATTATATTGAGAACGTCGTACATAGAAAACATGCCCTAATGTACCCTGAGTGTAAACCTTAGACGCATTCATCGTGAGGCGTGCAAGCGATTTGCAAAGATTAATATAAATATTAATATAAAGATTAATAAAACGTTACACTCACTTCAGTTCTTCTGGAGTTTCAGCAGGAACACGAATAGTTGGTACCGATCCTTTATTCAGGTGCAGCTTCTTAGCAAATCCAGCTTTATACTGACCCTCCTTTATAAAGCAGTCTGGTGTGTGAAATGATTCGCGCAAACATGAGAGCATTGACGTTGCCCGTGGGGAATATTCCCTTCGAAAACAAACTCAGCCACTGCGTCTTCAGCGGTTCGGATTTAGGAACATTAAAATGACTGCTGTGTTCGTTATTACACCCAAGAACAGAACACCACAATCGCTTAGACGCCATTCTGCTCATAGACAGTGCTCCAGCATATCAACAATGACCGCGCCGGTCCGTGCGGACTATGATTGACAGCTGGCTCACGAGCGAGGGTGGGTCTGTGTTGAAACGCTGCTGTCAATCAACAATCGTGGGAGGGGCGTCTGAGCGTGTGACGTCACACGGTCGGACGGCTTGATTTGAGGCAGGGGAAAACATATAAGGAGATTAAAACAAAAACACTGGATGGATTTTTATCATTATATGATGTTTGTGTACAGGCACTGCCAACACACATTTCAGTAATCAACTTGTAAAAGTGCATGTACCATTATATGACCCCTTTAACAGATGTTACTGAAACCTGGCTTAAACCAAATGAGTATTTCGGTCTAAATGAGTCTACTCCGTCAGGATATTGTTATAAGCATGAGCCCCGTCTGATCGGTCGTGGCGGCGGTGTTGCAACAATCTATAGAGATATTCTTAATGTTACTCAGAAAACAGGTCACAGGTTTAATTCGTTTGAAGTACTTGTGCTAAATGTTACGCTCTTAGATGTAAGAAAGAAATCCCTATTATCTCTAGCCTTGGCTACTGTATATAGACCTCCAGGACCATATGCTGATTTCCTAAAAGAGTTTGCAGACTTTCTCTCAGATCTATTGGTCAATGTCGATAAAGCAATAATTGTTGGAGATTTTAACATACACGTAGATAACACAAATGATGCGTTAGGGACTGCGTTTACAGATTTATTAAATTCCTTTGGTGTCAAGCAAAACGTCAGTGGTCCCACTCATCGTCTAAATCATACACTAGACTTAATTATATCATATGGAACCGATCCAACCAATATAGATATTATACCGCAAAGTGACGATCTCACTGATCATCACATGGTAACTTGTATAATACGTACTGCTGAAATTTGTCATGTTGCGCCGCGTTACCGACCAGGCAGAACAATCCTTCCAATCACTATAGATAGATTCTCAAATAGCTTACCTGATCTATCTCAGCTGCTCAGAGAACCCAAACAAACAGATGAACTAGAGGAAATGACCAGCAGTTTGAGCACCATTTTCTCTAGTACATTAGATATTGTTGCACCAATTAGATTGAAAAAGGTTAGAGAGAAAACTAAAGCACCATGGTACAATAGTACTACACATGCTATCAAGAGAGAAACTCGTAACTTAGAGCGTAAATGGAAACAAACTAATTTAGAGGTCTTTAGAATCGCGTGGAAAGACAGTGTGTCACGTTATAAAAAGGCTCTAAAAGCAGCCAGGGCAGAGCATCTCCGCAAACTAATAGAAAATAACCAAAATAATCCAAAGTTTTTATTTAACACCGTGGCTAGACTAACAAATAAACAGACATCACCAGAGCAAAATATTCCGTTACAGTATAGTTGTAATGATTTTATGAATTACTTCAATGAGAAAATAGAAAGCATCCGAAATACAATTGTAAATGTACAATCCTCTATGGTGTCTTGTGATTCAGCCTCAATTATCGTCCCTCAAGAACAACTACACCGCTTTACAACTGTAGGACAGGAAGAGCTAAATAAACTTATCATTGCATCTAAACCAACAACATGTTTATTAGATCCAATACCCACTAAACTACTGAAAGAAGTGTTACCTGTAGTGGAAGAGCCTCTTCTTAATATTATTAACTCGTCTTTATTTTTAGGTCATGTTCCAAAAATATTCAAGCTGGCAGTTATAAAACCTCTTATTAAGAAACCGCAATTAGATCAAAATAACTTAGCAAATTACAGACCCATTTCAAATCTTCCATTTATGTCTAAAATACTAGAAAAAATTGTGTCCGCTCAATTGTGCTCTTTCTTGCAAGAAAATGAGATATATGAAAAATTTCAGTCAGGATTCAGACCGCATCATAGCACAGAAACTGCGCTAGTTAAAATTACAAATGATTTACTTTTAGCTTCTGACCAAGGCTGTATCTCAATACTAGTTCTACTCGATCTTAGTGCTGCGTTTGACACTATAGATCATAAAATACTCCTGGATCGACTACAAAACTACACTGGTGTTCAGGGACAGGCATTAAGTTGGTTCAGATCGTACTTATCGGACCGTTACCATTTTGTTTGTTTAAATGGGGGAAAATCGAAGATAACGTCAGTAGACTATGGAGTGCCGCAAGGATCGGTGTTAGGCCCTCTGCTATTCTCAATATATATGCTGCCACTTGGTAATATTATAAGAAAACATGGAATTAATTTCCACTGCTATGCTGATGACACTCAATTATATATTTCATCACGACCAGATGAAAACACTAACTCATCAAAATTGACAGAATGTCTTAAAGATATAAAATGCTGGATGACGTGTAATTTCCTGCTATTAAATCCAGATAAAACGGAGGTATTACTTATTGGTCCAAAAAACTACCCACAAAATCTCTTACAATACAACTTTAATTTAGAAGGATGTCCTTTTACCTTATCGACTACAGTAAAAGACCTGGGTGTTATACTAGACCGCAACTTGTCTTTCGAAAATCATATTTCATATGTTACAAGAACTGCCTTTTTCCACCTTAGAAACATTGCTAAATTACGTAACATGCTATCTGTTTCCGATGCAGAAAAGTTAGTTCATGCATTCATGACCTCGAGACTAGATTACTGTAATGCCTTATTAGCTGGTTGTCCTGCATCCTCCATAAACAAGCTACAGTTAGTGCAAAATGCAGCCGCTAGAGTTCTTACTAGGTCAAGAAAATATGATCATATAACACCGATTTTATCATCTCTGCACTGGTTACCTATTAAGTTCCGTATCAATTACAAAGTACTTCTACTGACCTATAAAGCCCTAAATGGTTTAGCTCCTGTGTATTTAATGGACCTTCTATCGCCCTACAATCCATCGCGTTCGTTAAGATCACTAAATTCGAGGCTTCTGGTCATTCCTAGGATATCTAAGTCCACTAAAGGAGGGAGGGCGTTCTCACATTTAGCTCCTAAACTCTGGAATAGCCTTCCTGATACTGTTCGTGGCTCAGACTCGCTCTCCCAGTTCAAAACTAGATTAAAGACGCATCTCTTTAGCCAAGCATTCACATAATGCTTACCTTCTATTGTTGAATCAGATCGAATGCATTAATATTATGAACAGCAGCTACGCTAATTATTTCCCATCTGCTTTTCTGCTGTTATCTCGGGACGCCAGTCCCGAGGTAAATAGCGTTCGTCAGCTCCAGTTTGTATCCAGACTCTCACGGAGACTTCAGATGCCCCAACACCTGCGATGAGACGACTCAACGCCGGCGATATGTTATGCCCTAAATTAATACATGATGATTAACTAACTATATTCTTCTATGTACATTTCTGAAATGCACTTTCTGTAAAGCTGCTTTGAAACAATATGTATTGTGAAAAGCGCTATACAAATAAATTTGAATTGAATTGAATGTTCCAGCATCACAAATAGATTTAGTTAAATAATAGCAGAGTTCACACCACAGCTATAACAATAACGGCACAGAGAAACACTATCGTTGGAATCACTTTCCGAACGATTTTATCGATGAATGATAAAAAACATTAACAGCCAATCAGAATCCATCCTCCTTTAACGAGCTTGAGCATTTAAAGCGGCAGACAAGCACGCGCTTAGAAGAATAAACAACGATATTGTCGCTGTGTGGACGCTAATAATATAGTTATCGTTCTTCGTGTGAACGGGCATTAAAAGTAACACTGGAGCAATGTTACAGTTAGTGAAATAAAGTAGATTAACTCTACAAGCCTCTAGATGTCGTCACTACAGCGCTACTGCGCGATCATGTAAAACCAGTTGAATAAACCAATCTACACTCTATAAACAATGTAATAAATAATAACATTCAGCTCAGCATCCCATTTTTTTTTCTTGATCACCACTGAGATGTTTCTACACTTTGATGGAGTTAACCTGTGTTAAATCCAAAATCACCGGAGAAGCTTGAAAAATGCCTGTCCCCATTTTACCTGACAGAGATTAGTATAGGCTAGTATAGGAGGATCTACAGAGAAGAATGGCAGAAAAAAAATGTAGATGTGCAAAGCTTGTCGTCGCTGTAAGATGGGGACAATAAAGACAGCGAGTGTGACTGCACGATAACTGCTTTTACTGAAGAACACGGGAACTCGACTCGTTGCTGGTTTCCAAAGAAACTAGCCCAGCCAACGTAACAGCGCGCTCTAGCGGCAACACAATACATTACAGTCGCAACATAGCCTACCCCAAAAAACTTTAGTGCTTCAAATAAGTACTGAATTAAGGGTCATGTAGTTACTTAGGCAATTTGATAATACAATTTTTCCTTTTTAATACATTTTTATAAAACTGTTTAAAGACAAAAACTTAGTAATAAGATGTTTTACAAACCAAGAAATGAGATTAAACTTTATGTGAAAATATATTTGTTTCTTCCTTTGAATAACAAATAGGCAAAAACTTAAGCACAACATTTTACATTCTCAACTTTAATTCTATAAACAACTTAAAATAGTTAATGATTATTGTAGGAGCCAAATGTAATTTGTTCAACCCAGGGGCGTCAGTTTGTGTTGAAAAGTGGTGGGGACAAAAGATCGGATGAAAAAAACATTACAGCAGGACGGGAAAAATATTGAATAATGGCGCATCAAAAATGGGCATTGCGTAAGCCAGTCAACAACACGAAAATACTCCGCATAAAACCCTCAACAATGTCGACTGCACATGTAACAGTCCCTGCAACACCAGCTCAACCGAAGCACCATACTGTACAGGGCTCGACATTAAAGGGTTAGTTCGCCCATTTAAGACATGAAGTTGTATGCAATCCTTACCAGCACTATAGTGCATACACACTGACCCACTCTGTTGTCAATAAAGATAAAGTACTCCCGGTTATTTTCCGGGGCCACAAAACTGTGCGTTTTTACGTGAAAAAATTATTTGCATTTCAAATCTTGATTAGTTCTCTTCCGAGAGTATCTCTCGTACTGCGTAATAGCTTACGCTAGGGGAAAAACTCTTTTCCGCGAGATATTGAAGCCAAAAATTATCCTTAATTTTTTATTAATGTAAAACGCTTTGCAGCAGCAAGCAGACATAGGCGAAACAGCTCGCGCGCCTATTGGTTGCTCTGCAGAAAATGCAGCAGCCTATCGAGAGAGACTCTGCGTGACGTAATGACCAATGGGGGCAATTCGCGCCCATATCGTCACGTCCCGCCAGAAGGGGCGTGGTCTCACCCTATAAATATGCTCGTTAGGCTGATACAAGCTGATTTTTACCTCTTCAGCGAAGCACACGCATCGCTGGATCCGGAGTGAGAAGCCGCGCCGTCGAAGCAAGCCTTTCAGCGGGACGAGCTCTGGAGTCGCTGGCTTCGCGGCCTCGCCGCCTTCAACTGCCGTACCTGCTGCGCTTTCCGGCGTTCTGTATCCTTTCATACTCTGTGTGTATTTACTCTGTTGAGAGTGTTTGCTCGCTTACTTGACGCGACTCACACTTCTCTCACAAAAAGAGCTGCGTCTTTTTAAAGATGCCTTCCTGTGGCTCGTGCCGCGCCCCGCTCAGCGATGGAGACCGGCACGTCATCTGTGTTTCCTGCCTGGGTGAGGATCACGCGGCTCTCGCGCTCGCTGACGGCGGATGCCCTCATTGCGAGCTTTTGCCCATGGTGACTCTGAGGACTCGCCTGGCATCATTCTCCGAGCCTTCACCGCAGCCCGCCGTGGTGCCGCGCCGCAAGAAGCGCCGCGCCCAGCGCGCTCCCGAGCTTTCTCCAGCCCGCCAAAGCTCGCCGGTTTGCCCGCCAGCTTCGCCGGCTTCGCTCGAGTCGCTCACTGACGGACAACGGCCGCCGCCTGCCGCCGCGTCCATCCACGAGTTTGACGAACCCACCGAGGCGTGTTCTCTTCTGGCATCCGATAGTGAGGATTGGGCGAGCTCCGTGGATCTCCCCTCCGCTAGCGTTTCCCGCCAGACCACTGGTAAGAGAGCCGGCATTGAGACTGAGCTGATGCGTCTGCTCTCTCAGGCCGTGGAAAGCATCGGCCTCGATTGGGAGGCGCCCGCGCAGCCGCCGCGCAACAGAATGGACGGACGCTTTCTCGGAAATGACGAGGCTCCGACTAAATCGCGGCCCGCGCCCTTCCTCCCGGAACTTCACGAGGAAGTGACTAAATCGTGGAACGCCCCCTTCTCCGCCAGGCTGCGTACCTCTGCCTCTGCTGCTTTCTCCTCGGTGGATGGCGTGAAGGACAGAGGATACCTTTCTGTTCCTCCTGTGGAACCAGCTGTAGCGTCTCATCTCTGCCCGCCCTCCGCTGTACGGCGCGCTCACACGACGCTACCTTCTAAAGCCTGCCGAGTGACGTCAACCATGCACGGTCGCGCTTACACCGCCGCCGGGCAAGCAGTTTCAGCGCTGCACACTATGGCTATCCTGCAGATCTTCCAAGGAAGGAAAGCACTTCCGAAACCCCGCATTCAAACAATGTAGTAAACGCGCCCATGTCACCATGCCCGCTCACACTACATGCTGCGTGTCCCGTTCGTAAAAACGAAACCAACACACATTCAGTCGGCCATGAACGACAGTGTTTTCAGTGTAATAAATGTGCCCGCAGCCCCGCGCCCACATTTTCTCACAGACACGCCGATTCCTACGGGATCTCCCCCGCTCGGTTTTTCTGCACAATCTGCCATAGAAAAGCTGAGCGCGGTCAGGCCGCCCGCTGTGATCAGCGCGCCCCCGCCTCGAACGCTGTAAACACGGTGTTGTGTTCCCAGTATGCCCGGGCTCTTTAGCTGCCGTTTTGCCGCGACCAGAGCCCGGATTTCATTCTGCCCCTAGCTATTCACGCAGATGCGTGGTCAAAGCTTCCCGGGGTATCAGAATGGGTGCTGAACACTATAAAGAGAGGCTATTCGCTACAATTCGCTCGCCGCCCGCGCCGCGTGTCGAAACTACGGTGAAAAACGAAGTGTCTCATCTACTTCGTGCCGAGATAGCGAAACTACTGAGCAAAGGGGCTATAGAACCTTTATCTCAGGCTCAGAGCGAAGGGGGCCTATACAGCAGATATTTTCTGGTGCCGAAAAAGGATGGGGGTCTCAGACCCATTTTAGATCTACGACAGCTGAACAGAGTGCTTGTCAAACGCCAGTTCAGGATGCTTACGACCAGGAAAATCCTCGCGCAAGTGCGCCACGGGGACTGGTTTATGTCGATAGATCTGAAAGACGCCTATTTACAAATACAAATAGCGTCCCATCACAGGCGATTCTTGAGATTCGCCTTCGAGGGCCAGGCATATCAATACACAGTCCTGCCGTTCGGCCTGTCCCTAGCACCTCGTACATTTACGAAGTGCATGGACGCGGCGCTCGCACCCCTGAGACTTCAGGGCATGCGAGTCCTGAACTACATGGACGATTGGCTGATTCTAGCTCGATCACGATCGGAGCTCATAGAACACAGGGCCGCATTACTCGAGCACCTCGAGGAGCTGGGCCTCACAGTCAATTGGGCGAAGAGCTCACTGTCTCCCAGTCAGAAAATTTCCTTTCTGGGAACCGTGTTGGACTCGCTGTCCATGACAGCACGCCTGTCACCAGAGCGCGTGCTAAATATTCAGCGCGGCGTGAAATCCTTCCGCCACGGCGCGATAGTTCCGCTCAAAAGGTTTCAGAAAATGCTGGGGCTGATGGCCTCAGCAGCCTCTGTACTCCAGTTGGGCTTGCTCCGCATGCGCCCACTGCAGATGTGGCTGAAAGCGCGGGTTCCACCCAGGGCATGGACAGCGGGTCTGTTTCGCCTCAGGGTCGACCTTCAGTGTGTTTCAGCTCTAGAACCTTGGAAAATTACCGACTGGTATCAGTCAGGTGTGAGTCTGGGGACCGCTTCGAGTGTGAAGGTGGTGTCTACGGACGCCTCCACCTCGGGGTGGGGAGCGCTGCTCGAGGGCAGACCGCTAGCTGGCCTGTGGTCAGAACGGGAAAAGCTCCTTCACATAAACTGCTTGGAGATGATAGCAGTCGACAAAGCGCTACGGCGTTTTTGTCCCCAGGTAACAGGCCACCACGTCTTGGTCCGGTCGGACAACATGTCAGTGGTGGCATACATAAATCGCCAGGGCGGCGTCAGGTCACAAAACCTTCACAGGCTGACGGAACGCCTCCTGGTCTGGGCCCAGCACAGCCTGCTCTCACTGAGAGCAGCGCACGTGCCTGGTCACCTGAATGTGGGACCAGACAGACTGTCCAGGAACAATGTTCCAGCAGGGGAATGGTCGCTGCACCCGCAGACGGTCCAGCTGCTGTGGAAAACGTTCGGCAGAGCACAGATGGACCTATTCGCGTCCCACGAAAACGCTCATTGCCCGGAGTTTTTCTCGAAAAGCAAGGACGCGCTGGCTCATGTTTGGCCCCGCTGCCCCCTATATGCTTTTCCTCCTGTCTCGCTCCTGCCTCAGGTGTTGGAACGAATCAGGGAGAACGGATGCCCAGTGCTGCTCGTAGCTCCGCTCTGGACAAACCAGACGTGGTTCCCTGCCCTGATGCAGCTGACCAGCACTGCCCCATGACCTGTACCATTGAGGAGAGACCTCCTCTCTCAGGCGGAGGGCTCGATTTGGCACCCTCGCCCGGAGTTGTGGTCCCTGCACGCATGGGCCATCAACGGGTACCCGCTAGCCTCCCAGAAGGAGTTAAACACGTTAAACACGATCGCGCAGGCTAGAGCTCTGTCTACCAGGCGGCTCTACTCCTCGAAATGGTCTGTTTTCTCTGCATGGTGTCAAGCCCAGAGCTTTTCACCTGTGGAATGCGGGGTTTTGGAAGTGCTTTCCTTCCTTCAAGAGCTACTGGATAAGGGCAGGACCCCATCCACGCTCAAAGTATATGTGGCGGCCATAGCAACGTTTGCAAAACCGGTGTCTGGCCAGTCGCTGGGGAAAAACGACTTAGTCGTGCGTTTCCTTAGGGGAGCTCGGAGGCTGAACCCTCCCAGGCCCCCTTCAGTCCCGACGTGGGACCTTTCCACGGTCCTGGAGGCCATGAAAGGCGCCCTCGTTCGAGCCAATCCAGCTGGTGGACATGAAACACCTGTCGTTCAAAACAGTGTTTCTCATGGCTCTCGCTTCAGTGAAGCGCACAGGGGACTTACAGGCGCTTTCAGTAAGCGCGTCATGTATGGAGTTTGGGCCTAATGACTCGAAGGTCATTCTCAAACCAAAGCACGGGTATGTCCCGAAATCCCTCAATACACCGTTCAGGGCCCAGGTAATTTCCCTGTCCGCCCTTCCGGTTCTCAGTGAGGAGGAGGATGCGAGTCTCCTTTGCCCCGTCAGGGCATTGAGAGCTTATGTGTCACGCTCGTCTGTTTTCAGACAGACGGAGCAGCTTTTTGTTTTGTTTGGCGGGCGTTCCAAGGGACTCGCCGCCTCAAAACAGAGCCTATCCAGATGGATAGTGGATGCCATTGCGCTCGCTTACTCTGCGAAGGGCCTACAGTGCCCCTTGGGTGTCAGGGCGCACTCCACGAGAGGCGTGGCCTCTTCGTGGGCATGGTCGAGCGGGGTTTCCCTGCAAGATATCTGTACGGCCGCGGGCTGGGCCTCGCCGTCTACATTTATAAAATACTATAACCTGGAGGTACCCGCCTTACAAGCTAAGCTTTTGGCGGTCTAAAATTCAGTGCTATCTGCCCCGCTGTGCGGCCCAGATGCTGAGTTTACTGCAGCCCCATGAGTGTTGACACACGTATGGCCACCCAGATCAGGCTGAAAGCTTTCACCCTGGCTGCGCGTTTTATTGTCATATAATAGCCCCGCTGGGTGCTTTTTTATAGGGAATGACGCTTCCAGCCTCTCTTCCTCCACTCTATGTGAGTTTATGGTGATTATGCACTACATGAGCCCTGGGCTTCGGCCCCCGGGACTTTGGTGTTGGATCCCTGTACGCACGGCGTGTTGCATTGTGTTCCCCTAGCGTAAGCTATTACGCAGTACGAGAGATACTCTCGTAAGAGAACGTACTCGGTTACTAACGTAACCTCGGTTCTCTCTAGAGAGGGAACGAGTACTGCGTATCTTGCCGTGCTTGGATTACGCTCTGGTTCGCTTCAGTGATAAAAACCAGCTTGTATCAGCCTAACGAGCATATTTATAGGGTGAGACCACGCCCCTTCTGGCGGGACGTGACGATATGGGCGCGAATTGCCCCCATTGGTCATTACGTCACGCAGAGTCTCTCTCGATAGGCTGCTGCATTTGCTGCAGAGCAACCAATAGGCGCGCGAGCTGTTTCGCCTATGTCTGCTTGCTGCTGCAAAGCGTTTTACATTAATAAAAAATTAAGGATAATTTTTGGCTTCAATATCTCGCGGAAAAGAGTTTTTCCCCTAGCGTAAGCTATTACGCAGTAATAGAGAGAGAGAACCGAGGTTACGTTAGTAACCGAGTACGTTTACCACACAAAAAAAACACGCCGGTCAAAATTCATACCTCAGTTTTAATCGGCACTATTTTCTATCCATTTCTATCAATCCGCGCTGCTGTCAACGTCAACAGTGTGCACGTTCCGATCAGCTGTTGATAGCGCGACTCGCTGACAACATGTCTGACTGCGAAACTTCTGATGATGAAACCAACATGCATGCATGTTTTTGGGTAATTTTAGAATCAGTAATAGTTTATTTTTTTGGACAATGTGCATGGTTTATTTCTGTATCTAAACTGCATTGCATGTTTTATTTTGTGCAAATAAACCTTTAACATTTCTTGGTTCGCTTGATTTTTCAGAACATTTTAACCAAATGCTTTCAAAAAGTGGTGGGGACGAAATCAGCCATTTCAAAAAGTGGTGGGGACATGTCCCCAGCGTCCCCAGTGTAAATGACACCTATGGTTCAACCACTAGATGGCGTTGTGCACCAGTGGTGCAGGTGAAAGCCACACCTGTTCAATCACATGATAACTCCTAAACTGGGTTGAATCATCAGAAAGGGACAGGTGGCGGGAATATATGGTTCTTACCATAGAACCAATGCATTGTAAACTCTGTAAACATACATCTCTTTAAATGGACAACAAACTGTTCAAACGGACACCGTTGTGTGCATTGTTTTAACTATGCGTGAAGAACACCTTACCACCTTTCCTGGGCTTATAGGAAAGGCAAGCCACTACAATTATAAATGTCAGCAAGAAACTGCTTCTATAAAATACATGCACGGGTATATTACATTTAGCCTACATTAACCAGGCAGTGATATAATGATACCATAGATGTAGTTATGGTGGACATTTACTATAGTAACCACTGTAAAACAAAGCTAAATTAAGCTACATTAAGTCCATCTAAATGTACAGGTAACAAACTCACAGAATTATGTCCAGTTGTCAAGTGTGTCATTTCTGTAATACTCTTTTAGCACCAAACAGAATTCTATAAATGTTGATTGTTTTCAAAGGGTTTTCCTGAACACTCCCACTATCTTCAATAGTTCGGACAAACATCTGCTATATACGCTTGCAGAAATATACATTTGACTATTGCATCATGAAGTCACGTCATGACTAGAACTAATGGATGGCAATGAATATGTCCTTTAGCAAAACTCCTGATGAGCACTGACGCTTTTTTGATAAAGGCATTAGGCAGACAAGTACAAATACAGTTTTTATGAGGCTGAAAATTGAAAACAAAATGCTTTAAAAATATGGAAAAAGATAAATTATTATTTTCATTATTGGTTCTGCATATATCAAAAAGATCATAGGAGTGGGACTCCACATGTGACTTGGGAAGATGTGCAGAACTTGGCCACGGATCGAATACGTTGGAGGACACTTGTGCCCTGCACAGGGCTTGATGATGATGTTGTGAGTTTATCCATTACTGTGAGATATTTTCTGTAAAGAGGTTGCATAATTAAATGTTAAATGCTTTTTTGTAATAAGTTCACTGAAATGTGGGCATGATTAAAATTATTGTCTTTAATAGCAAGCAATACTATGAACTTGTTTAAAAATAACATGATTTACATGCAAACGGGACAGTTATCAGCAGTGTAACTGATCTGATCATGACAAAATAATCGAGTATCTGATGTCATGTTACAAGTCAAATGAGCTTTTCCACTCTTGCAAACAGAGGTCATGAGGTGTGGAGAGACATCATGTATCATTGGAACATGAACAGACACGGTCCAATCTATCTATAAATTACAGGAACGTCTGTCTGTCTATCTGTGTGTCTGTCTGTCTGTTAATCGAATATCTCTCGAACCGTTAGTCCGATGGATTTCAACCTTGACAGGTGTCTTGCTACCGGCACGAGTAAGTGCAGTGCCGAGTTTTACGTTGTTTGGATTAGAAATGCAAAAGATATCGGTAAATATATCGGTAAAAGAAGCACACATTGAAGTTGTGGTTTAAAAACAAACATTCTGACATTAGAGAGGGTTGTGGTTTAAAAATTGTGGTTTAAAAATAAACATTCATTAAGTCAGCACTGTTTACTTCTGAATATTGTAGTTATTCAGAATCAGAAGTAATTAGTTGTCAGTAGTTAATATATAGTTCAATTTTCCATATTGTATGTCATTAAGTCAGTATATTTGCTTTTTTAACCATGCACAAATAAAAATGTCACTGAAATTTTGCGGTGTAATTGTAACAATGAGCACTCAAACACACCAAACCCACAATTACTAAAAACACACACAAAAACTGATTTTGCACATACATACTGTCAAATCGATTAACCGCGATTAAAAAAATATACAGTACACACACACACACACACACACACACACACACACGTATAATATACAGTATATATAAATATAATATATACACAGACACGCATACAATCTATAAATTACAGAAACGTCTGTCTGTGTGTCTGTTATTCGCATATCTCGGCAAAAGCACACATTGAAGATGTTTTGAAGGTTGTGGTTTAAAAATAAACATTCTGTTTGCTCAAGCGTAGCGTTTTCTCGGAGTTCACTGAGCCTGCTCCAACCAAGAATCGTACTGTCGTGATTTTCTTTCTTCTGCTGAACACAAAGGAAGATATTTTGAAGAACGATTGGAACCAAACAGTTGCGGGGCACCATTGACTTCTATAGTATTTTGTTTTCTACTAGTCAATGGTGCCCCGCAACTGTTTGGTTCCAATCGTTCTTCAAAATATCTTCCTTTGTGTTAAACAGAAGAAAGAAACTCAGGTTTGGAACAACATGAGGGTGAGTAAATGATGACAGAATTTTAATTTTTGGGTGGAGTATCCCTTTAAAAAGAGCAAGTAAGCTTTACTCCAATAACTTAAGTGCTATCAATCATCTATTATAAATCATTGAGAATAGTTTCACAATTTTACAAAGATAACATTTACAACTGGACAAATATATTTAAGGCAACGATACAGTTCAAAGGTAAATTTACAAGCAAGTTTGCATTGGGGTATACAATTTATGTAAATAGTCACTTACTTTAGGTTTTTAATAAAAAAAAAAAAAAAAAAACAGAAACACTTTATAATAAGGTTAATTAGTTAACATTAGTTAGTGTATTAACTAACATGAACTAACAATGAGCTAATACATTTGCTATTGTATTAATTCATCTTTGTTAAAGGGGTCATATAATGCCATTTTTGTACAAGTTAATATGAATGTTTAGGGTCTAAATGAAAACTTTGTAATATACTTTTATTAAAAATTAATAAAAGAAAACACTAATTTGGTCAAAAACAGCTCTGTTTTCAGCACGCCGTTTCAGTGCATATGCCTTTAAATGATAATGAGCTTCGCTCTCCCTGCCCCTCTGTTCTGTGGGCGTTTTGACACAACGCACATGGAGTGTTGCCTTGACAACTGAGTTGAGGGTATATTTTGGAGAAAGAATGGCAGCGGGAGTCTCTGAGGACACATCTGTGCAATTTGAACCGGAGTCGCAAGAACCGGAACAAGATGATGGCCCGAAGAAGTTCGACAATTAAGGCTCGAACAGGACGTTTCTTAATGGTTGGTGCACGTATTGTCACTTTGATCTATCTTTGTGTAATGGCAGGGTAGAGAAGTGAGATACGAACGCTATGTGTTTACTGATGTATACGTTAGTTCATTGACAGATTGACGTTACAACTATTTTAGACTATTTTACAACTACGTTACGACAGGGCATTAATTTTAAAAGACGAAAAGAGAACTGCAATAAAGGCATTTGTCGATCATCAAGATGTGTTTGCCGTCCTTCCTACAGGATTCAGCAAAAGTTTAATTTATCAGCTGGCTCCGATGGTCGCTAAGAATATGGGACGCAATGAAAAGCCTGTTGTCGTTGTTGTTTCTCCTTTGGTCGCACTCATGGAGGACCAAGTAAAAGAAGCAACCGAAATGGGCATCAGGGCGATGCAACTCATGTCAAAGCCATCGCTACATCAAACAATGGTGACGCTTTGTTATACTGTACTCGCACACTGTCCATACCCATACTGGTAATCACTGTACCCCTTATGAGCGGTTTATTTTTTAAATATAAATAATTAGATGATGTTACTCAATTCAGTTTATTTGCCAGACTCATGTCCAATACACCACGCAAGACAGAACAAATAACGGAGAACTTGTTCGTATATACATTCACATTTTCTATTTCGTTCAAAAATGTTTTTCGAGTTTGCAAGTACTCTGCGAATCCTTAAACTCTTTTTGCAACACCGGCAAAGGTCGTTAACACTCATTTTTCTTTTAAATACTTTTTCGTGAGTGCGTGCAGTGCAGTTCTGTTGATATGAGTCGCTCAACATACGTCACTTACTGCGTTGCTCTGATTGGTTGTAGGTCTATCCAATTGAGTGCAGAGTTTTTTTTTCCCCTGGTTCGGTTAAGACACGCCTCATAATCAAAGCCCTATGGAGCAGTATCAGACTCACATTCTGAATAGAATATGAGTATGACGAAGTCAGGCTAGGCTTTGCAGAAGTTTACACGAAACTAGATAATGATCTGAGATGTCATCGCTCTGCTGCAGAATTTCAATAGCATCAACATTGATTCCATGTGACAATATTAGATCAAATGTATGATTATGACAATGAGTAGGTCCTGACATGTGTTGTCTAACTCCAATAGAGTTAAGAATATCTTTAAATGCCAAGCCCAATGCATATTTTGCATTATCTAAAAATCACCAACAATTAGGACTTTATCTGCAGCCAGTACTAACTCGGATAGAAAGTTAGCAAATTCTTTGATAAAGTCTGTATGGTGCCCTGGTGGCCTGTATACGGTAGCCAGCACAAATCTCAAACGTGATTCATCATTTACACTATTGTTACATTAAGCACCAACACTTCAAAATAATTATATTTGAAACTAGACTTCTAAGTAATTTTGAAAATATTACTATTAATCACAGCAACACCTCCCCCTTTGCCTTTCAGACGAGGTTCATGTTTATAACAGTAGTCTTGGGGGGTGGACTCATTTAAAGTAATGTAATCGTTTGGTTTTACCCAGGTTTCTGTCATACACAGCACATCTGTCGCGAGACGCTGGCGCGTGTTAGCTGCCGCTGTCTCCGGGGTGCTTATTTTGTTTTAATTTGTTTTATATGTTTTAATGGTTTAGCTTACGCTTTTTTATATAATTTTTTAACAATTGGAGAAAATCTCAATCTGATATTTAAACTCCTGTCGTGAGAGCCTACCGTGGAGTGTTTTTTTGCCTTCTGTGTCATTTCCCGGCTGTTGAAGATTGGAACAATGAGGCTTTTTTCGATGGTTCCATGGAACATTTTGAACTGGATTATTTTATTGACTATATTTCAGCCGGCTGTGTTGGTGCTTCAATATAGCGCCGAAGAGCTTTTACAGTTCCGTTTAAATCAATATCCGTCTCCTTTGGATCCTTATTCCTATATTAACATTCCTAAACCCCGGCGCAAATATGTTCACCGCGGATCAAGACGGAATTATACTTATGATGATGCGCACTTTATCAGATCCTTCTGGTCCTCATCGTCGCGATCGACTAGCAAAGTGGAACGAACTGTGGATCATCATGTGCTTGCTCATCTAGGAAAGTCAACTATCCATGAATCTACAACGAACGTTTTTACATTTGGATTGCTGAACATTCGTTCAATCAATAACAAGGCAACGTTGGTTTGGGATTTGTTGAAAGACTGTGAGTTTGATTTTCTATGTTTGACTGAGACATGGCAGCAGCAAAATTATTTTTCACAGTTGAATCAGTGTCTATGAGCAGAATGGCGTCTAAGCGATTGTGGTGTTCTGTTCTTGGGTGTAATAGCGAACACAGTCATTTTAATGTTCCTGAATCCGAACCGCTGAAGACGCAGTGGCTGAGTTTGCTTTCGAAGGGAATATTCCCCACGAGCAACGTCAATGCTCTCATGTTTGCGCGAATCATTTCACACACCAGACTGCTTTATAAACGAGGGTCAGTATAAAGCTGGATTTGCTAAGAAGCTTTGCTAAAAAGGATTGGTACCAGATATTCGTGTTTCTGCTGAACCTCCAGAAGAACGGAAGTGAGTGAAACGTTTTATTAAACTTTATATTAATATATTAATCTTTGCAAATCGCTAGCTGCATGCTTCACAATGAATGCGTCTAAGGTTTACACTCAGTCAGGGTACATTACGGCATGTTTTCTATGTATGACGTTCTCAATATAAGGCGTGCTGAAAACAGAGCTGTTTTTGACCAGGTAAAATAAGTGTTTTCTTACAATACTAATGAGAATTTTTAATTAAAGTATATTACAAACTTTTAATTTAGACCCTAAAGAATCATATTAGCTTGTACAAAAATGCCATTATATGACCCCTTTAAAAGCTAAGGGGCGTCAACTTGAACGTTTGTGTAAAAGATCTGGTTTAATTGTGCACAAGGAAATGTATGATCACCATATCAGAGATTATAAAAATGCTCTTTCTACTGCTAAAACAGAATACTATGCCAATTTGATCAACTCTGCTGGTGGGAATACGAATATGCTGTTCTCTACAATGAATAGTATTTTGCGACCACCTGATGCTTTCTCATTACACTCGCAGTCCAATACCACATGTGATATTTTTAGGGCATTTGGTTCATTTTCAACTCTCCCATTGTTAGTACTTTTTCTAATTTTTATTTGCCCACAGTGAATGAAATAGATGAATTTGTTAACAGAGCAAAATCTACTACCTGCCAGTTAGATCCAATTCCCACACATCTTGTCAAGTTTTGTTTATCTTCTTTACTACCCTTGATAACTCAAATTATACATATTTCCCTTATTACTGGAACTGTTCCTTTACCTTTAAAAAAAGCAGCCATAACTCCTATACTCAAAAAACCTAGTGCGGATTGCAATAACCCCGAAAACTTTCGACCAATTTCTAATTTGCCTTTTCTTTTCAAATTATTAGAAAAAATTGTTGCTCAGCAGGTGCATACTCATTTACTGGAGAATAACTTGTTTGAGCAATTTCAATCTGCTTATCGTCCATATCATAGCACGGAGACAGCGCTTATTAAAGTTACAAATGATTTGTTAATGGCTGCTGATTCGGGACTCTTATCAATACTTATTTTTCTTGATTTAACTGCAGCTTTCGACACCATTTCACATAGTATTTTATTGGAGAGGTTAATTTCTATTGGGATCACTGGTACAACCCATGATTGGTTCAAATCATATTTATCTGGTCGGACCCAGTTTGTTCAGATTAAGACTTTCAGATCGCGGATATCTCAGATAACAAGTGGTTTACCCCAAGGGTCAGTCCTAGGTCCTTTACTGTTTATTATATATTTATTACCACTAGGACAGATTTTCCGCAAATTTAATATAAATTTTCATTGTTATGCGGACGACACTCAGCTCTATATATCATCAAAGCCGAGTTCTGTATTACTACCGTCTTCTCTTGTGCTTTGTCTTTCTGAAATCAAATCATGGTTCACACAGAATTTTCTCAAGGTCAATAGTGCGAAAACTGAAATTTTAATAGTATTCGCCAAATCAAAATTGCGTAACCTTAATTTTGATGGATCTGTTATTTTTCCTTCTTCCCAGGTAAAGAGCCTAGGTGTCATTTTAGACAGTACTTTGTCTTTCGAGGCTCACGTAAATAATATCACACGGTCCGCATATTATTATTTGCGAAGTATTAATCGTCTTCGACCATCGTTATCTGCTAGTGGAACTGCGGTCCTTGTGCATGCATTAGTGACTTCTAGAATTGACTATTGTAACGCTCTGCTTTGCGGTGTTTCACAAAAAATGATTCACAAACTTCAGATGGTTCAAAACTCAGCGGCTCGGATAATTACGCGAACATCAATGAGCGAGCATATTATTCCTGTTTTGGGGCATCTTCATTGGCTTCCAATTAAATCTCGTATTCAATTCAAGATCCTGCTTTTTACATACAAGGCCTTACATAATTTAGCACCTTCGTATCTCAGTGAACTTTTGCATGTGTATGTTCCTAGTCGATCCCTCAGGTCTTCTACTTCTGGCACTCTTGTCATACCACCTGTGCCTTTAACTACTATGGGGGGTAGAGCTTTTAGCTATAACGCTCCGGCAATGTGGAATACTTTACCTCACGATATACGCAACAGTCTTTCAATTTTTAAGTCGCGTCTCAAAACTTATTTATTTAGACTAGCTTATCCTGATTGATGTTAGTATTGAGTATTCTTCTTGTGAATTATTTTATATTGTTGATTGTATTATTTATTGTATTGCTGTCTCTTTTGTATAACTATGTATTTTATCCTTGTAAGGTGTCCTTGAGTGTCCTGAAAGGCGCCCTTAAATAAAATGAATTATTTATTATTATTATCTAGGTTAATGGGCCCTATTTTAACGATCTGAAACGCAAGTGTCAAAGCGCAAAGCGCAAGTAACTTTGTGGGCGGATCCCGGCGCTGTTGCTATTTTCCTGGCGGGATAAATGCCTCTTGCGCCTGGCGCAAATCTAAAAGGGGTTGGTCTGAAGTAGCTTCATTATTCATAGGTGTGGTTTGGGCGTAATGTGAAATAAACCAATCAGAGCGTCATCTCACATTCCCTTTAAGAGCAGGCGCGCTTTCTAAAGCGGATTCCTATTATAACGGCGGATTTGCCAGGCGCGCGCCAGGAGCGGTTCACAGCCGAGGAGACCGACGTTCTTGTCAGGGCCGTAAAACACAGAGAAGTGACATTTGGGATGGAGAAACCCACCCAAATTAACTTCTGTTAAACAGGCGTATGATAATTTGGGTAAATGTGTAAGCTACATGTATGCTTTTATAATAAATTGTCTATCTATCTATCTATCTATCTATCTATCTATCTATCTATCTATCTATCTATCTATCTATATCTATATCTATCTATCTATCTATTTTCAAAAATGAAAACTGCTGCTTAGATGAGAGAAGCAACGTGTATGCGGGTTGTGCACACGCTACATTGGTTATGGCCAAGCATGCGCGCTTAAAATAGCATAATGAACAACGCGCAATGCGCCACTGACTTTAGACTAGGTTTTTTCTGGTCAGTGGTGCAATTGTTTTATAGAACAGCAAAATAGCATGAGGGAAAGTTTGCGCCGGAACACGCCTCCTCTTTGCGCTGAACCGCCCCGGGGAGGGATCGTATATTCAGCAAGCCAAGCTTTATCATTTGTTCATTTGTATTAAATCTGTTTATTTGTTGAACATCAATTACATTTTTAACCTTAGATGGGTTTGGAAGTTTTTTGTATTTCCTAAATCGGGGAACAGACACAGTCTCTATGTGATGATATCTAGGTGAAAGAGGCTCTGTGTGATGGGATTTATCTGACCTTGGTGACGTGAGACAGCTGGCAGACGGTCGGTTTAGCCAGTCTGTCTGCTTCCTGACCTGAGCCCCAGATTGTCATGTTTGGGCTCTAAGACTATGCCATATTACTAGAGAGAAGAGTAGCACCAATCCAGGAGGGATGAATACCATCTCTTTTCAACAGGTCAGGTCTGCCCCAAAAACCTTTCCAATTGTCTGTGAATTCTATGTTATTTTGCGGAAAGCACTTAGACAGCCAGCCATTGAGTGAGGACAGTCTACTACGGGAGTCACCAACCCGTCGATCGCGGTCGACAAGTCGATCTTGGAAGCATTTTAAGTCGATCGCGAAGAGTTTTCAAAATCAGAGAAAAAAACCCAATATTTTTATTCATTATTATTTATTAATCAAAAATGCAGCATGTGTGAGCCTATTGTGTGTAGCAAATGGTGTCTAGGGGATGCGGAGGCGCGCGCGCTGTTACAATGACATCATTTTTGCCGCGCGCACCTTTCGCGCTCATGCAAACGCGTCAAGTATAAACAAGGCTTTAACTAGTGTTGCTTTCGTCAACGAAAATTATGACTAAATATCGTCGTCAACGAACCTTTATCACGTGACGAAAACGAGACGAGATGCAACGTAAATGCTGGTCATGTGACGATGACTATAACTAAATGTATAATGCAATATTGTTGACGAATAAAAACGAGACTAAATGTGGTTTACAAAATAAAAACTATGCTTAAATGCTAGAATGAACTATGCTTCATTTTCGTTGACCAAAACGAGACGAGACGAAATGTTATTTAACGTTATTTCGTCTCGTTTACTCGCATTATTATTATGCAGCATTTCTGTCTCCTGTGTCACTTCAGGGGCTGCATCAGATCTCACTGCGCAGACGCAGGCGACTTCACATCCTCAAGCCCCACTCGCGGCATTATTTAGAAGATCCAGCTGCGTGAGTTACGGCTGTTTTACACATAGCTACTCCGTGTGGAGTGTGTATGCGGTGTGTATGCAGGAGCAGCACGCGCTATTGTGCTTCCACGTGTGCTCCGTTTGCAGTGCGCAACTGATCTACGGCTGTACCACAATCACAACATTTATTCTCTATTTTTTATTTCAAATCAATATTTTTAGCCTACATCCACTATGTCGCGTTGTTGAGTTAACGTTACTGTGTAGATCTCTGCTCTGCTGTTATGCACGCACGCATTGACGGACCGCATCCGCGTGCGTGCGTGTGAGCGCTCTAACCATAGGCTCTACATGGGTGCGGGAAAAAATACGGAGTATGTGTGAAACAGGCGTTAGCATAAACGACAACAAACAAAGTTAAGTCTGACATAGAGAAAGGGATTCGTCTTTGGGAGAAAAAAAAGAAATGACATTTGGAAAAACTTTCATTTCACCGTGTGTGTGTAGGCTACTTCTAACATGTTTGGTTGGTAAAATAAATATGTTGTAAATTCAAATCAGAGCATTTTTCGTGTCTGGAATGGATGTATTCTTGAGTCTATAAGGTAACAATAATATAATAAGATAACAGAAGATAAGATTGTTTGAAATGGGTTTGGCTAAAATAAAATTTTGGTTTCGTCTACTATAGGTACTTATACTATATTGACTGGGTTAAATAGAATACTAAAAAGAGACTAAAATACAATTTTCATTGACTAAAACTAGACTATGTCTTTCGTCGACTAAAACTAGACTAAAATGTCATCAGTTTTCGTCGACTAAAACTAGACTAGACTAAAAAGAGTATGAATGTGACTAAAACTAATAAAAACTAAAATGACAGCTTGACACAAAGACTAGACTAAAACTCAAATTAAAACAGGCCGCCAAAAACAACACTAGCTTTAACCAGCTCAGCCACTTCACACGACGCTCACATTAAGCTCTTCAAGCGATACGCAAGCTAACGCAATGATGGCTAAGGCACAACCGGCACAACGGAAAAAGCAAAATTGTATCATTTTCATGTAGAATGGGAACACAATTTCCTATTCACCATAGTTAAGGACAAGACAATTTGCCTGATTTGTCACCAGGCTGTTGCGCTAGCAAAAAGGGGTAACGTGGAGAGGCACCACAACACCATCCACCCCAATTTCACAGATAGATACCCGCTAAAGAGCACTCTTCGTTCAAAGAAAGTTGACGAGCTGAAGTCTGTTTTTAAAGCACAGCAGTCACTTTTTACCAAACCGACAGCTAAAAGTAAAGCTGCAACAGAGGCATCCTTCCGTGTCAGCCACCTGTTGGCTAAACATAAGAAACCGTTCACCGATGGAGAGCTATGGAGGCAATGGTCGTTGCCGCAGATACCTTATTTAAAGATTTAAAAAACAAAGAGGACCTCACAAAAATGCTATCGGAAGTATGCCACTTGGCCCAGCTACTGTGGCAAGAAGGGTAGAGTTGTTATCGGAGGACGTGAATCAACAAGTTCTCAAGGATTTATCGCTTTGTGAGTGTTATTCTCTGCAATTTGACGAATCCCAGGATGTGACAGACACTGCACAGCTAATGGTATTTGTTCGCATGGCTTTTAAAGATTCAACTACTAAGGAGGCTTTTCTCTCTCTATTGCCATTACAAGGGAGGACAAGAGGTGAGGACATTTACAACGAGTTTAAACGTTTTGTGCATGATAACAGCATCCCTATTCATAAGCTGGTAGCGATCACCACAGACGGGGCACCGGCAATGCGTGGGCTGCATTCAGGCTTCGTTGCATGCACTGTGCCGCCGCGATCCCGATTTCCCCAGGTTTTTAAACTATCACTGTGTGATCCATCAGCAAGCACTGGCTAGTAAAGTAGTGGACTAGTCTCATGTCACGACACTTGTCGTTAAGATTGTAAATTCGATTCGGGCAAAAGGACTTCAGCACCGCTTGTTTAAATCTTTATTAGATGAGCTTCATGCCTCATACGGTGACTTGATTCTCCACTCTTCCATAAGGTGGTTGAGTCGCGGGAAAGTACTGCAGCGATTTGTGGACTTGCTGCCTGAGATCAAATTATTTCTGGAGTCACGAAATGAGCAGCATGAGGAACTGTCTGATGATGCATGGCTGCTAGACTTGGGTTTCCTCACGGACGTAACAGCAAAATTGAACGAGCTGAACTATGAGCTTCAGGGAAAAGACAAAGACGTGACCCACATGATCAGCGCTGTCAATGCCTTTAAGGCCAAGGTGGGAGTGTGGGCTTCTCAGCTGAAGAATGGAAGCCTAGTGCACTTCCCAAACCTCGAAAAATTTTTGCAAAACATGAGAAACAAAGATGCTTTTCTCCCGCAAGAATACTGTTCCCAACTGGAGAAACTGGCATTCGAATTTAACAGGCGTTTTCAGGAGTTAAATGACATACGGGAGGTTGTTGTATTTATCTCAACCCCGTTCCTCCCCATTGAGATTGAGGAGGTATCCACCAAATTCCAGCAAGTATTTGCTTTACCAATTGGAGTTGACATGGAGATAATTGAACTGCAAAACGACATCGAGTTGAAAGCAAGGTCAAGAGACAGTGATTTTTGGGGTCTTGTAAACACTGAAAAGTTTCCCCTTCTCTCATCCTGTGCACTTAAGGTGAAGGCCTACTTCAGATCAATATATCTCTGTGAGATGGCCTTTTCACAAATGAAAATAATCAAGTCAAAGAACAGATCTTGTCTAACTAATAGATATCTCACAGACTGTGTAAGACTTGCTGTGTCAAACTATGAGCCAGACTACAGAGCACTTGCTGATAGTGTGCAATCACAGCCATCCAATTAAATATATGTGTGGGGAGAAAATCTCATCTGAGCCCTCAGAGTGAAGGAGTATTGCTAGTTTGAAATCTGTTGGCTATATTGTTAAAAGGAGATTTTTATGTTGTTTTTATGTTGTTGAAAAAAGGGAAAGAGAATCAGTGCTGTGCATGATTGTTTTAGGCCTGTAATTAATTGATTATTGAGGTAATGAATAGTAGTAGGTCTGTAATTTGTGTGAAAATATTTTTGAAGAATTGAAGGATGACTGTTGTCATAATATTTTGTATGCTAGTTGCACTTACCAGAGTATTTCCATTTTGAAGTGTTTTAAATATGTTTTAAAAGGGAAAGTGAAACAGTACATTATTGGCTTAGGCCTGTAATTGACTGATTATTGTGTTTATATATGAGTAATAAGCCTGTGGAAAAACTTAATGTTATATTACTGTTGAAAATGTTGAATTATAGTTGACAGTTTGTATAGTTATATACTATTTGTATAGTTAAATACATATTTTGCTAGTGACTAACAGGCAACAAAGAATGTTAATTGTGGCCTTGTTTTTTCATAATTTTTTGCAAGTGGTAGATTTTGGTTTACATTTGAACTTGGGATGTGATCTTAGGCTTGAAAAGGTTGGTGACCACTGGTCTACTAATATCTCATTACTCCTGCGAACAGGAAGGGGGCCAGAGCAAATTACAGTGCCCATCGTACTTGCGAGTTCACACACCTCTTTAACATTCATTTTAGTGATGTTGAGTGTTTGGGCCGGTCCTTATATGTGGATCAGGTGTGGAGAGAACCAATCGGAGCCTCCAACAAATTTTCACCAGATCCGCCCACCTGTAACACAAACAAGCACATGCACATACACACACATACAATAATACACAGGACAGAATGGAATCAGTGAGTAAACATTAAAATGACTCATAACAGTATTTGTATATGTTATGTTACAAATACGTTTTATAGCGACAAAACAATGAACATTTTTCAAAATACAAGGCAGTTAGAGGGACCTTTATCACTCATTGTGATATGCAAGCATTACTTGTGTTTGCATATCATAATGAGTGATAAAGGTCCCTCTCGCTGCCTTGTATTTTCTTTTTAATCTTAATGTATCACATCCTTTCACACAATGGCATTGCTCTTACAACATACAACAAAATTATTATTGCTGGATATGATCCTTGCAAATAATTATAATACTCTTACAATGGGAATCTTTGGACTGCTCTGCTTCAAAACTTGCTGAATGAAATGTTATACAAATGGAGAGTATACATTCTTTTGAGCCAAACATTCATTGTCGATTTCAAAGTGTGTGGCAGCCACTGATCTACACTGTAAAAAAAAAAAGTTTTTCCACAGAAATATACTGTATTATTTTACAGATATTTTCTGTTTTTTTAACATTACGTGTAAATGTCATTAAAAAAAGAAAAAAACTTTTATTAAAAACATTAACCATAAAATAAAAGTAATAATCTGTAAATTCATATAAGGAGAAATTATAGTTTTTTTACAGGATTATTCTTTTGTTTAATTGGCTTGAATGTTAAATTACATTAAATTATATGTAAAAAGAAAAAAAAAATCGCTTATTTAAAATTAAGACAACTATGTGTTTTTTTACTGTGAAACCTTAAATTTAAGGTAAATACATGTAAAAAAACAATCGTAAAAAAACGGTAAAAAGACTGGCAGCAAAGTTGCCAAACACTTACCGTCAAATTACAGTAAAAAACGTCTCGGTTACGGATGTAACCCTCGTTCCCTGAGTAGGGAACGGAGACGTTACGTCGGATGACGGAGAATGGGGGTTTCGCCAGAAAGCCAATCCTCTTCGAGTATTAAAAAACGAGCCAATGGCAAAGAAATGCCATGGGTCTGCGGAATTTGCATAATGTATCTCCGCCTCACCGCGTGAGTATTTAAGGAGAGACACCTGCAACAGCAGATCATGTCTTCGCTGAGGAGCCGAGACTGAACTCAGGCGTCTACCCAGCGGTACAGCGGAAGTGGCAGGGAGACGTAACGTCTCCGTTCCCTACTCAGGGAACGAGGGTTACATCCGTAACCGAGACGTTCCCTTTCGTAGTCACTCCGAGTTACGTCGGATGACGGAGAATGGGGGTCCCCGTGTAATCACGCCACCTTCACAGCTGTCTTCCAGTGCCCTGCGAAGTCTGATCTCCCTGTCGTGATGTAGGCACGGACGAAGGAGTCCTACTAACACAGGAATACCAAGGTACACTGGGAAGCATATCTCAGGGGAGATATGCCGCAGCATGCCTACCCGTAGGGAGGACTTAAGAATACACATATGGCCCGAGGGGGCTTCATATGGAGGAACACTGGAGTGACCAGCCCGTAGGGTGGCATCTACTTTCAACTCCAGGAGTGGCAGGTGACTTGCCGAGGGAAAGACACATGCTCAAGAGGCTTACAGTGGAAAATACACATGTGGGGGTTACTCAGAGGAGGAACCATGCACACGGAGGCACCTAGCCGACGCACAGGCAATAGACACTGGCGCCAGTGTCAACAGTGCTGGAGGAACTCAGGGCTTCAGAGGGGAAGGCTCACCTGAGGAAATATCGCACGTATCCAGTCCGTGGAGTGGAATGGCGAGCAAGCGAGACACTTAACAGCTCCCATGTTAGCTTGAAAAAGACAGTACATGGGCGGAGACTGGCTCCACTCGGAGATTGTAGAATCTGGCGAATGTGTTAGGTGTCGCCCAGCCTGCAGCTCTGCAGATGTCTGTTAGCGAGGCGCCACGCGCTAAAGCCCAAGAGGACGCCACACTCCAGGTGGAGTGGGCGGTCACACCAAGGGGGCATGGTCGACCTTGCTGCTGGTATGCCAAAGCAATGGCGTCCACTATCCAGTGAGACAACCTTTGTTTGGAGAGAGCCTTTCCCTTCAGCTTCCCACCGTAACAGACAAAGAGCTGGTCTGAGGTCCTGAAACACTGCGTCCTGTCTACGTAAGCACGGAGTGCGCGTACTGGACAGAGCAGTGCCAAGGCTGGGTCTGCCTCCTCCCGGGGCAGCGCTTGCAGGTTCACCACCTGGTCCCGGAAGGGAGTGGTGGGAACCTTGGGCACATATCCGGGCCGGGGTCTCAGGATCACGTGAGAGAGGCCGGGCCCGAACTCCAGGCACGCTTCGTCAACGGAGAATGCGTGCAGGTCCCCTACCCTCTTGATGGAGGCCAACGCAACCAGGAGCGCTGTCTTCATTGACAGGATCTTAAGCTCGGCTGATTGCAGAGGCTCAAAGGGAGCCCTCTGCAGGGCACTTAAGACCACTGAGAGGTCCCAAGAGGGAACGAGAGGAGGGTGAGGAGGATTCAGTCTCCTCGCTCCTCTCAGGAACCTGAGGATCAGGTCGTGCTTTCCAAGACACTTACCTTCAACTGCTTCGTGATATGCGGCGATAGCGGCCACATACACCTTCAGGGTGGAGGGAGACAGCCTTCGCTCCAACCCGTCTTGCAGGAAGGAAAGCACAACGCTGATCGAGCATCTCCTGGGGTCTTCTCGGCGAGAAGAGCACCAGTTAACGAAGAGGTTCCACTTCAACGCATAGACATGTCTCGTGGACGATGCTCTAGCGGAAGTGATGGTAGCCGCCACCGCTGGTGGCAGGGTACTCAAACCTGCCTCGTCCCGTCCAGGAGCCACACGTGGAGTCTCCAAAGATCGGGACGAGGGTGCCATAGGGTGCCCCGTCTCTGAGAAAGGAGGTCCTTCCTCAGAGGAATTGGCCAAGGAGGTGCTGTCGCGAGGAGTATCAGTTCTGAGAACCAGGTCTTGGTGGGCCAGTATGGGGCGACCAATATGACCTGCTCCTCGTCCTCCTTGATCTTGCACAGAGTACGTGCGAGAAGGCTCACTGGGGGAAACGCATACTTGCGTAGGCCCTGCGGCCAGCTGTGCGCCAGTGCATCCGTGCCGAGCGTGCCCTCGGTCAGGGAGTAATACAGGGCGCAATGGGATGAGTCGTGGGAGGCAAACAGATCTATCTGTGCGTCCCCGAACTGGTCCCATATCAGCTGGACCGACTGGGGATGGAGTCTCCATTCGCCAGAGGTTGGCCGGAGCCGTGACAGCTCGTCGGCTGCAAGGTTCCGCACTCCTGGAATGTAAATAGCACGAAGGGACCTCAGGTGCTTCTGACTCCATAAGAGGAGGTGGCGTGCGAGTTGCGACATACGGCGAGAGCGTAGACCACCCTGACGGTTGATGTACGCTACAGTCGCGGTATTGTCAGAGCGGACAAGTACGTGTTGACCCAGGAGCAACGCGTGGAAGCGGTGCAGGGCAAGGCGTACTGCCAGCAACTCGAGGCAATTGACATGCATGAGGCGCTGGGGTCCTGTCCAGGAGCCCGCGGCTGCATGTCCATTGCACATGGCGCCCCAGCCCGTGGCAGAGGCATCTGTGGAGACGACAACATGCCTGGAAACTCGTTCTAGGGGAACTCCGGCCCGTAGAAAGCTGAGGTTCCGCCACGGGGTGAAGGTCTGACGGCAGGTCGGAGTTATTGGAACTCTGAGCGTACCGTGATGCCATGCCCACCTCGGGACCCGATCGCGAAGCCACAGCTGAAGCGGTCTCATATGAAGCAATCCGAGTGGCGTTGCCGCGGCTGCGGATGCCATATGCCCCAGGAGCCTCTGAAAAAGTTTCAGTGGGACCGCACTCTTGCCCTCGAACTGTCGAAGACAAGTCAGCAGTGAGTGTGCGCGCTCGCTCTTAAGCTGCGCGGACATGGCGACCGAGTCTATCTCCATACCGAGAAAAGAGATCCTCTGCACGGGGCAAAGTTTCCTCTTCTCCCAGTTGACCCGAAGGCCCAGACGGGCTAGGTGCCGGAGCACAAGGTCTCTGTGTTCGCAAACCTGATCTCGAGAGTGAGCTAATATTAGGCAGTCGTCGAGATAATTCAGGATGCGAACCCCGTGTTCGCGTAGGGGAACAAGGGCTGCCTCGACGACCTTCGTAAAGACGCGAGGAGACAGAGCCAACCCGAATGGGAGAACCGCGTACTGGTATGCCTGCCCCTCGAAAGCAAACCGAAGAAACGGTCTGTGTCGAGGTAAAATGGAGACATGAAAGTAGGCGTCCTTCAGGTCGATCGCTGCAAACCAATCCTGTGGCCGCACGCATTCGAAAATGCGTTTGGCCGTGAGCATCTTGAACGGCAGCCTGTGAAGGGAGCGGTTCAAGACGCGCAAGTCCAGGATTGGCCGTAACCCACCGGTTTTCTTGGGGACAATGAAGTAGGGGCTGTAGAACCCTGACCTCATCTCGGCTGGAGGGACAGCCTCGATTGCACCCTTCGCCAGCAGGGTAGCAACCTCCGCTCTCATGATCGGGGCATTGCCACCGACCATAGTAAAGCGGACTCCCCTGAAGCGGGGAGGAGACCGTGCGAACTGAATCGCATAGCCGAGCCTGATAGTTCGGGCGACCCAACGGGACAGATTGGGGAGCTCTAACCAAGCCCCCAAAAACTGATCCAGCGGAATCATCCGAGCCACAGGCGTCCCCCCGGAGGGGCAGCGAGGCGGAGTGACCGGCACAGGCAAGGGTGGCATAGCGGCCCTGAGCGTGTGCACGGCCAAGCTCCGCGCCCTGACAGAGGAGACCAGGGAAGGACCAGCGTTCCACGGGGGTCTGCTCTGCCAGGGGTCTGGCGATAGAGGGGGATGAGAGTGGTGTGGTCCGGGGACGGCACGCACTGTCATCCTCGCCCTCAGAGACAGAGGAGGACGAGAGTGGCGAGGCACGGGGGCGTCGCGCACTGTCATCCGGCTCTGTGTGCTCAGTGATGGACATTTCGGTTCTTTCTTTAACCACATTAGGGTGCTGCCCACCCGTGGGTGAGCAGCGGGGAGTGGAGAACAAAAGATTCTCCCCCGGCCCTCCACCGGGGGAAGGAGGGGGCCTGCAACCGCCTCCTGTGAAAAAACCGACACCATCACTGAGCAGCCCATCTCAGGAGCGCCGCTTGGCCTGGCGTTTAGCGGGGCGCGGGGCCTGAGGGGGCTGGGACGCCTTCCTGCGGCTTCCTCCACGACGCGGCCCGGGTGAAGGCTGCTGCTGGGGCCGTGCGGGAGGGGCGGGAGCCGTGGGAGGGCGCCCTCGGCGGCGAGCAGGCTGAGGCGTCTGTGCCGACGGCTGGGTGGAGGCAGCAGCTGGCCGTCGGGGCAGAATGTGTTTAATCGCCTCAGACTGCTTCTGTGCGGTTGAAAACTGCTTGGCGAAGTCTTCAACCGCTCCGCCGAAGAGGCCGGCCTGGGATATGGGAGCGTCGAGCAGACGAGTCCGCTCAACGTCGCGCATATCGGCCAGGTTCAGCCAAAGGTGACGCTCCTGGACCACATTAGTGGCCATCACCTGACCCAGGGAGCGTGAGGCCACTTTCGTCGCCCGGAGAGCGAGGTCAGTGGCGGCACGCAGTTCGTCAAACGTCCCTGGGTCAGTCCTGCCCTCGTGCATGTCTCTGAGCAGCTGGGCCTGGTAGACCTGCAAGGTGCTCATCGCATGCAGGGCAGCAGCCGCCTGTCCTGCAGCTCTGTGAGACCTCGCCACCATAGATGACGAGAATCTACAGGCCTTGGACGGGTGCTTAGGATTGCCACGAGAGGAGGCGCTCTGAGGACACAGTTGCATCGCAACAGAGCGCTCCACCGGGGGAATCCCAGTGTACCCATGGGCAGCTGCGCCATCGAGGGGAGGAAAGGCGGAGAAAGCTGACGAGCGTTCACGGGAGGTCAAAGGAGCCTTCCATGATCTCGACAGCTCCTCATGCAGCTCCGGGAAGAAAGGAATTGGGGTTGGCTGAGGCCGTGAGGCGGCAGCCGCACCCAAAAACCAATCGTCCAGCCGCGAGCGCTCGGGGCAGGGCGGAGGGTTCCATTCTAGCCCGATGCTCACGGCTGCCCGGGACAGCATGGCTGTCATCTCGGGATCCGACACGGGCAACGCTGGGACTCCCGAAGGAGGCAACGCAGCCGCATCCTCACTTCCCGAAGACTCGAGCCCACCTTGTGATGCCGCGATCGACATCGTGTCATCCTCTGGAGCGCCGAATGAAACACGCGGGGCTTCCGAAGAAGGACCCGCCTGAGTCACCGCGGCACTCGCGGGATGCAACACAGCGGAGGGGGGCGTGGTCCGAGGACGCATCGTCGGATTGCTCCACACCGTCACCCTCAGATTACCCTGTCCCCCAGCCGAACTACCACCCCTCGTGGAGGAAGCAGAACGGGTGGTGGACGCGGGGACTCTCACTGAAAGATCATTGAGTCTTAATCTAAGTGTTGCGATGGTCATGTTCCCACAGAAGGAACATGAGTCATCCACGAGCGCTGCTTTAGCGTGTTCAAAGCCCAGACACACAAAGCAGCGCTCGTGCCCATCAGAAGATGACAGATAACGACCGCAACCAGAAGAACACGGGCGAGACATCTTTAAAAAGACGTGCCACGTGCAGCTCTTTTAGGAGAGGAAAAACTCTGCAATGCTGAGGCGACCAGGGAGAAAACACAAAGTCAGGCAGACCACTGCACAGATCGCAGGCAATGTGAAGACTCGCTGGATACCGCCGTCACACCAACACTGGAGAGTTCGCTCGTCTCGAAGAGGTGAGTCACTTGTAAACTCAGTTGTGGCTGTGGAGTGAAGAGGTTCTCTTGGCTCCGAAGCGAAAACATGATCTGCTGTTGCAGGTGTCTCTCCTTAAATACTCACGCGGTGAGGCGGAGATACATTATGCAAATTCCGCAGACCCATGGCATTTCTTTGCCATTGGCTCGTTTTTTAATACTCGAAGAGGATTGGCTTTCTGGCGAAACCCCCATTCTCCGTCATCCGACGTAACTCGGAGTGACTACGAAAGGGAACCTTAAGTTATTCTACGGAATAATTCTGTTTTTTAAAATACAGATATTTACTGTAAACATTTTCTGTATTTTTACAGTTCCACTGCTGTAGAATGAAAAGAAAATCTCATTAAAAAAATGTCTGTAGAACATTAAACAAATGAATAAATCTGCATATAAACTGGAAATAATTGCAGGAATACCTTACAATTATACAATTAAAGAAGTCTTCTGTTTTTACACAGTATTCTTTGGTAAATTCATAACATTATCAATTACATCCACAAGAACTCCCCGTCAAAGTACAGATTTTTAGATGTAAAACACGTACTTTTCACATTAATGTATAGGTTTACTTTGAATAAACTTACTTTTATAGTAATTAAACGCAACTATCCAATATATCTACATACTTTTAATTCAAGGAGTTCACTTTATATAAACATTGTTTTATAGTAAATAAAAGCAACTATCCAATATATCTACATTACTTTACCATTAATGTATAGGGTTAGGGTTAGGTTAGCACCTCACACCTATCAAATACAGGGTAAATGTAAAACTTCCAAGTCCCCTGCCACCAATGCAGATATTTTTCAGAAGCAAAGATAAACTTTGCTGGCCACATCAGCTTAAGATTCAACAAGTGCAGATACAAGAGTGATAGATAAAAAATATATACATAAAATAAAAATAAAAAAACAGCTATGTAGGCTATACCTTTCATGCAGATATACTGTAAATAAAAATTGAACATAATAATTACTGTGTGTTATACTACAGAAACAGATCTAAAAATATTGCCTTGAAAGATGGATGAATACAGCAGGAGATATTGTTGCACATCAGTGCAACTAAATATACAGTTATTGTACATGAAATAATTGCACAGCTTAAGTTTAATATAAAATTAAATCAAGAATAGTCAGTGATTGTTTATGCATCCTATATCCAGTGTTTCTACTGTCAGGTACCACTGATTACAATTCTGAAGTGTTCTGTAACAATTTCATAAGTGGCAGAGAAAAAATTGAGTGGCAACATTTTCAGACCCCACCCTGTGCACTGTAGCTGCTGCTGTCTGGTGCTGCAGCCTCAAGTCTCGGATCATCATGCTTTGGGACAGTTTTTCTGCAAGACAACCAGGCTCAAAAATGCTGGACACTAACCGCCTGTCTGCCTGTTGGTGTGAAAGGACTCTTGAATCTTGTGTGCTGATATGTCCTCTTTTGGCTTGGCTTTTAAGGGTGACATTGTCCTTTTTGTCTGTTTGAAATGCTGCCCTGACAGTGATTTTCTGACAATATAGTATATTGACACGTATCTCATATGCTTATTTGAGAAGAAAATATGTGATTCAATTTAAAAGTAAAGGCTGTAAATCCACTTTAAAAACGTTGAAGCATTAAGACACAAAGTCAATCTATATTCAACAAAATTCAAGGCCCTCGCTGCAGTGAAATCATTAGGCCACTCCACAATTTTCTCGGTTGATGGGAACAAACCGCCACACTATGAATAAAGCTTTACAATGGGGTGCTATATATTTTTAATTTACAATAGGTGAGCAATGTGTGAAAGACAAGGAATTTATTCTGGGGCTCGAGTTCAACCAAGGCTCTTGTAGCATAAACTTGAGCTTTGGTAAACTGGGGGTGAAGGAATTGAAGACATTAAAATGGTTGAAACATTACACAACGTGTAAACAAACATCCTAATTGTTTTTCTAGTCTCTGTGCTTTAGATATCAAGAAAGTGCGCGCAGATTCAAATAATTGAATGTTGTACAATCATTGGACGAATCATACGCCAGAGGCAATCTCGACCAATGATATTGTTTGACTTTGGGAGGGGGATACGTCATAACTTTGCGCGAAGCAGTAGAGAGCCTGGATAAAGTATGGAACATTTCCACGATATCGGCATTCAGCTTTCACTAAAGGTAGATTAATATACCCAGCCGGCACATGACCGACCTTCAACGTTGAAATATGATTGAAATAATGCCAGTCGTTGAAACAACGTTTAATGCTAAATGGTTGAAAAAGGTTAACAAAAACACTTTCTAAATCAACGTTTAATTTTTTACAAGATCTGTACGTTGAAACAATGTAATGTTTTCAACAACATACATAAATATCTGCCTTTAACATATTATTATGATAATTCATTAGCATTTAATGATTTTTCTGATTTTCATAACAGTTCTTCAATGTATATGTTAAAATATAAGTATTATCATTAACAGTAATAGTTTCACCCTCAACAGAGCAGTGCAGCAGAAACCTTTTGCTTTATGTGATTTTGTGTGAATTTACAATTTTGTATGCTTGCCAATTTTGCCTGCTTGCCTAACAGTTTACATTGCATTATTACATATTCATACACTGTCATGTCATTTGACCAATTAATTAAATAATAATACAGACTGCAACTCGCGCAAACTATTGCTATTGTTATTGGTTGTTTCTCCGTTTTACTTGAGCATGATTGGTTAATCTGTCTGTCTTCCAGGAAACTGTCCAATGAGAATGTGCGCGGCTCTGCGCGCCTATTTTAATTTTGAAAATACGTCCGTTACTCTCGGTTGGTGTGAGCAGCTGCTGTGTGCGTTGTTGATTACTCGGTCTCGGTCAGACCTGGATTGTTTTATATCTGCCTGTTGAATTCTTAAATTCTGAGCGAATTTTAGTTGCTATGTCAATGAAGAACAAAAGCTGCAATATGAACAGAGGAAGTACGTGGTCTGTTGGCGATATCAGGTAAGAAAACCTTTTTTTCAGTCCTTAACAGTCTAACGTTTAGGGACACGGGTAATTTAACTGTCATAGGCTTATTGCAACCTCATAAGATGAATAAGTTATCTCTGCAGGGGCGTAGAATTTAGTAGGGACGCTAGGGACGTGTCCCTACCAATATCCAGTGACACTGATATATCCCTAGCAATAATCGATCAAAACTTAAAATATATTTATATATTGATGTCCCCGTCCCCACCAATTTCAAAATCAAACCTACGCCACTGTATCTCTGTGTGTGTTTTTGTACTGCTTCACTATTTACGTAGCGATATTAGCACGTATTTCAATGTGTTAGTAGTACCATCTAATATTGCGGTGTTTTGTTGTTGGTAAGTTAACATGAGAGGTAAAAAAGCGTGGGAATGAGTAAAGAGATAAAACAGTCATTTATTCGTTAGAAGTATGTTTACATAACCTCTTCAAACACTGATAACATATTGAAAAGATATTTGTTTACTTTATTTTTTAGATCAAGCATTGGAATAAGATGTTTATCGGGGGAGAACACCCAACAGAAAGACCCATTCACCAACTAACGTTACAGTAAGTCAATTTTACCCACGTACTGTTCGAAAACCTACACTGGGATAGTATTAAGTGTGATTTTCATACTGTTACTGATGGAAAGTCTGAGTAACTTTCTGTCCTTTTGTCTTTTTTCTGCTGAAGTGGCGCACTGAAAGGGGAGATTCGTGTCACCTTCATCAGTCCTTTCTTTAATCACTGGAAACAGTAAGGGAAAGACCCTTAGATGCAGGTAAAATTATTTGATGGGGTTAGGGTTATTTGATTTTGGTGTACCAACTGGCATTTTTTGTGTGTGTGCTTCCCTTTCTATGATACACATTTCTGACGGGATTGCCATGCTTTATGTGTATGTTTACATTTTTAATCATGTAACAACTAACAGTCTCAAAGATGACATTACTCAAAGATAACATTTTTACAAATGAAATAAATTTCATATACATAATATATATATATTTATGTTTCCTCACAATGTCAAATGTGCTTGTTAAGTGCGGCAGCTTTTATACATTTTACAACTTTAATATGCAAGTTAACATTGTCGAGTCAGCAGGGCTTACGTTAAAACTCGCCGTTTGTTACATTATGTATTAACCTTATAAAAGTCTGTCTAGCTTTAGCAAATGTAACATTATGCTGGTCCTAATAAAGTTAAACCGTTATTAACGTTAGCCCTGAATGTGAAACATGCATCAGCCATCATAACATTAACGTTAAATACCTTTGGTTGACTAACATTAATTTAATAACGTTAGCTGTTAACTTAACGTTACATCTTACAAGTTACTGTTGCCTCTTGCAAACACGTAAGAGTAGGGGTGTGAAGGTTATTATATAACCGTGAGACCGACGGTTATAGTTGAACACCGTCATTAGAACTCTATTACCGCCAAAACCGTTATTCAAATATATTTTTTACAAACATTTTTTATCATAGAGAATGTTTAAATACTATTATCAGCTTACGAGGGAAACAGAGGTGGAGAGTTAGTGGTGCTTTGGAGGCTGAGTGCTGGAGATGATTCGGGAGAGGTCTGTGCACCTTTACCGATCAGAGCGCGCGCTGACACGGAGTAAAGTCTTGTTTATACTCGACGCGTCCGTTTCTTTTACTGTCTATGGTCCGCGCGCACCTTGCAAAAATGACGCGTTGGGTGCGCAAGACCCCATTTCGCTTGGCTGTGTGCACAGGGTTTTTTGTAACAGCGCGCACGGCGCCGCATCCGAGGATGAACGACTTCATTGCAAAGTTTTTTTTTGTTAAAGGAGAACTCCGGCGCAAAATGAACCTTTGGTCTAATAAAACATTGGTACCTAGTCAACCGTTCTCTGAGATTTGTTTTCATGATAATCGAATGTAAAGAGTTTTATCTCTAAAAACTGTTTAGCGTATAACGCAAGTAATGGGGGCATTTAATAAGTAAAAAGAAATCGCTAGTTAATACCACTAACAAGGCTCAAAATAGCCCCACACTAACACAGTAACATAATGAGGGTCCCTACATGCAAAACGAAGGATTGAGAACTTTGTAAGTGTACAGACCGTTTAATAAGAAGATATTTTATGAAGACAGTCCACTTCGTGTATACAGACAGGAGCCATCTTTGGAAAACAGTCTCGACTAGTCAAACCACGAACGACGTGCTAAGTGAGCTGAACTGTATGAAGTTCAGTGAACTTCTGAACTGTATGAATGGCGTTCGTGGTTTGACTAGTCGAGACTGTTTTCCAAAGATGGCTCCTGTCTGTATACACGAAGTGGACTGTCTTCATAAAATATCTTCTTATTAAACGGTCTGTACACTTACAAAGTTCTCAATGCTTCGTTTTGCACCGGAGTTCTCCTTTAAGGGTTTGTTTACCGTGCAATGAACGTGTTTTGTTTTAAATAAATCACACAAAGTTTTTTTTTTTCTTAAGGATTTGTTTACTGTGTGTGATTCATTTAATGGAAAGCACATTCACTTCTAGTCGTCTTGCTGTTAATTTTAAATAAACGTAGAGCAAGTAGCTAATCAGTGTCTGCTCGTTTATTCAAACTAAGTTGTCCTATAACAGACGAACGTCGCAACGCATACAGTTCAATTTTCATTCAAGCTCCGAACTGCAATTATTGTTAAGGGGCAACCTAATGGCTCTGCTCTGGCGATTTTTACAAGCATGATACATCTTATCTATTTTTCAGGACAATGCCTGGTGAGAGCCACTACAGAGGATCATAGCCATCGTTGGAATTTTGAAAGGACATGGGTGAATATCAATCTGCCAAATAAACTTTTTTAGCATGCACATTCACATCTGTATATTAATACTGATTATATATTAACTTTGTTTGTTACTGGAAAGAACTTAGCTTCTGAACTAAGAACAAAGAACTTTTTGACTGAAGGACTTGACCGTATTTTATGTGCATTTTAGCCTATGTGAATTTTAAAGTAAACCCCATGCCGTAATGGAAAAAGTATGTACATATATTGGACAGTTGCTTGTAATTGCTATCAACTATTGTTTACATAAAATAAACATGTGTATTTTTACATATATTGGAGAAATGCTTGTAATTACTGTCTATTAATGTGTATATAAAGTTAACCCATACATTGAGTTAGGGGTGGGGGGAAAAATCGATTCTTAGATGCATCGCGATGCGGACGTGGACGATTCTGAATCGATTCGCAAATGTCAAAAATCGATTTTCAAAAAAAAAAAAAATATATATATATATATATATATATATATATATAATAACGTAATATATTGACGGAACTCTGAAGCGCGGAAGTGCAGTGCCCGGACCGTCTGTGTTGTGCACATAACAGAGACGCGATGACTGAGCGCGATATCCAAACACCCTCCTCGTTAAAAGCTGACGTGTGGAAATATTTTGGCTTCTGTGAAGTTGAAGGGGGGGAAAGGAGCTGGACAAGAGCCACACTATTTGTCAGCTTTGTGGAATAAAACTAAAATATTTCGGAAAACACGACAAATATCAGAAGCCATATGACACGTTTCATATGGCCACCAAAGCACATTTTTGTCCCGCCAAAGCCTTTTTTGATCGGTGAGTGATGTGGAAAAAAATGACTGCTGCGCTTGACAGCCGCGAGCAGAGAGAGAGAGAGAGAGAGAGAGAGAGAGAGAGAGAGAGAGAGAGAGAGAGAGAGAGAGAGAGAGAGAGAGAGAGAGAGAGAGAGAGAGAGAGAGAGAGAGAGAGAGAGAGAGAGAGAGAGAGAGAGAGAGAGAGAGAGAGAGAGAGAGAGAGAGAGAGAGAGAGAGAGAGAGAGCGCCCCGGCCGCGTGCGCGCACTCTCACGTCTTCAAACAACACGAGCGCTGTCTTTTGGTCTCTCTCTTCCTCGCGCATATCAAAATCAATTGACACGATAGTAAAAGGTCGGACGGAAGACCGCAGTTTCACGTCGAGCATTTGGAGATTTTTAGAGATTAGAGACTCTAGGTCTACACTCAAAGAACAACATATCACTAAATTATAAAGGCCTGTCTAGTTAGAGTGTTGCATTTTGTCACTGTGTTCTACAGTAGGCTACAGTATATAAGCTGAAGCGTAAGCTGTTCAAAAATGTTCATTTTGTCTTCTTAATGATTAAATTGGACAATTTTCTTCTAGAAAGACAAGGTGTTCAGGTGGAGAAAACTTTTTCTTTACCTTGACATGTTTCGACTGCAACCTGCAGTCTTCCTCCACCTGAACAACACCTTGTCTTTCTAGAAGAAAATTGTCCAATTTCTACAGTATGTTGGTTCTGATCTACTTCCTAAAGGAAATAAGCCTTTCATTTATTTGTTATTGTTTAGTTCAACTTAATGAGTCACAACACAATGTGATGTATTCATGTTCTACAGAACATAAGCTACATACACGACACAGAAAGTGCTTTGAGTTGTTGTTACTCAATAAAATACTTTTTTTAATACTGCAATCACTTTGTAGTGTATTTTCATTTACTGTTGTGAAATGGAAAATGAATAATCGCTAATCGAGAATTGTTAATAATCGAAAATCGACTGTAATCGAATCGGGACTTCAATAATCGTAATCGAATCGAATCGGGAAATCAGACAGATTAACCACCCCTACATTGAGTAAATGTCATGTTGATATATTGGAAAGTTGATTTTAATTAGTATAAAGCAATGTTTATATAAAGTATACCTCATACATTGATGTTAAAAGTATATAGGAGGTAAAGCCCCATATATTAAAGGTACAAATATGTAGAAATATTGGAGAGTTGCCTGTAATTATTGTCAAATAATGTTTATATAAAGTAAACCCCCTTATTTAAATGGTAAACATGTAGAAATATTGGAGAGTTGCTTGTTATTACTGTCAAATAATGTTTATATAAAGTAAACCTGCATACATTAATGGTAAAAGCTTGTAAATTTATTGGAGATGTGTCTGTAATTACTGTCAAATAATGTTTTAATAAAGCAATAACTGTTAAAAATATGTTTCTGAAACTTAATATCACAAGATCTTGTTTTTTTGTACAGGATAAAACCAATATTTAACAGGAATTTACTGTAAATAGATTGAATAATGACATAAAATAAAAGTTTAAATCGATCAATATACTGGTATTAGGCTTTAAATTAGGGTATCTGAAGGTAATTATACAATATTTTCTGTGTGTTTTACATAGAAAAGTCTTTACTTTGACAAGGAGTTCTTGTAGATGGATTGGATTATCCTAAAAATATATTCTATTTTAATTATGTAATTTTAAGGTATTTCTGCAATATTTGTACGTTTTTATACAGATTTATACATTCGTTTAACATTCAACAGACATTTTTTTTTATGAGATTTTTTTCTTTTTCTACAGCAGTTTGACTGTAAAAATACAGAAAATATTTACGGTAAATATCCGTTTTCAAAAAACAAAATTTTTCTGTAAAATAATTTACGGTTTTTTACTGTAATTTGACGGTAAGTGGTTGGCAACTTTGCTGCCAGACTTTTTACCGTTATTTTAAGAAAATTTTTTTTACAGTGTATACACTCACCGGCCACTTTATTAGGTACACCTGTCCAACTGCTCGTTAACACTTAATTTCTAAGCAGCCAATCACATGGCGGCAACTCAGTGCATTTAGGCATGTAGACATGGTCAAGACAATCTCCTGCAGTTCAAACCGAGCATCAGTATAGGGGGAAGAAAGTTGATTTGAGTGACTTTGAACGTGGCATGATTGTTGGTGCCAGAAGGGCTGGTCTGAGTATTTCAGAAACTGCTAATCTACTGGGATTTTCACGCACAACCATCTCTAGGGTTTACAGAGAATGGTCCGAAAAAGAAAAAACATCCAGTGAGCGGCAGTTCTGTGGGCGGAAATGCCTTGTTGATGCCAGAGGTCAGAGGAGAATGGCCAGACTGGTTCGAGCTGATAGAAGGGCAACAGTGACTGAAATAACCACTCGTTACAATCGAGGTATGCAGCAAAGCATTTGTGAAGCCACAACACGCACAACCTTGAGGCGGATGGGCTACAACAGCAGAAGACTCCACCGGGTACCACTCATCTCCACGACAAATAGGAAAAAGAGGCTACAATTTGCAAGAGCTCACCAAAATTGAACAGTTGAAGACTGGAAAAATGTTGCCTGGTCCGATGAGTCTCGATTTCTGTTGAGACATTCAGATGTTAGAGTCAGAATTTGGCGTAAACAGAATGAGAACATGGAACCATCATGCCTTGTTACCACTGTGCAGGCTGGTGGTGGTGGTGTAATGGTGTGGGGGATGTTTTCCTGGCACACTTTAGGCCCCTTAGTGCCAATTGGGCATCGTTTAAATGCCACTGCCTACCTGAGCATTGTTTCTGACCATGTCCATCCCTTTATGGCCACCATGTACCCATCCTCTGATGGCTACTTCCACCATGTCACAAAGCTCTAATCATTTCAAATTGGTTTCTTGAACATGACAATGAGTTCACTGTACTAAAATGGCCTCCACAGTCACCAGATCTCAACCCAATAGAGCATCTTTGGGATGTGGTGGAACGGGAGATTCGCATCATGGATGTGCAGCCGACAAATCTGCGGCAACTGTGTGATGCCATCATGTCAATATGGACCAAAGTCCCTGAGGAATGCTTCCAGCACCTTGTTGAATCTATGCCACGAAGAATTGAGGCAGTTCTGAAGGCAAAAGGGGGTCCAACCCGTTACTAGCATGGGGTACCTAATAAAGTGGCCGGTGAGTGTATAATGTCATTATATAGATCAGTGGTGGCAGCGCTTTCTGGAAATCTGCATAAAAAATAATTCTATGCTTCATTAATTTTAGCCCAATTTTTAGGTCTTTAATCTGTTTGGTCAATTTGATGTTGTCTATAAGTTGCAATTATTATTTTTTTTTTTTGCTTTTTTATAGGCTACTCCTTGCTTTTTTGTGTTAGCCTAAAATAAGATAAATAAAGAGAAATAGGATATTTTACCTATACGCTCCATATCCCCGTTCAGACAAGCTCCTTGGAATGGATATTATATTTTTACTGTTTTAGTCATGTGCTTGAGATTGTGATGAACAGATAAAACTCCCTCTGATGTGTCCCTATAGAGACATTAAAGGCTTAGTTTTTTTTTTTTTTGTCTTTCACAATGTCACTGTTATGGAAGCAGACGCAGGCGTTGGAGATGGAAGTAAACATAATGTTTATTAACAGCAGATGCGAGAAGTGACAATTGGTGAGAGATGGACGATGGGACGCTGGAGAGGGATCACGGGAGAAACACTGAGGAGTTGTCCACTTCATATTGAAACCAGATCGGACAATGAACTGGGAGTGTGTGTGATAGGCAGTGCGGTGTGAGTAGTAAGTGCAGGAACCTGGCAGACCTGTAACAGTCTCATTGTTCATGATTTCAGAGAAAATGAAAGTTATGGTTCTGTTTAAACAGGTTGTCATGTCCCACGATGTGTAAGTGATATACTGAATTGCTCTTATTGTTATCCTTTAATGTTCCAACAATAAAGTATATTGGTAACACTTTACAATAAGGTTCATTAGTTAACGTTAGTTACCAAACATCAACAAACCATGAGCAACATTTATTTGTTCATCTTTGTTAACGTTAGTTAAACGAATATACAGCCATTCATTGTTTGTTCATGTTAGTTCATAGTGCATTAACTAATGTTGACAAGATTTTAATAATGTACTGTATTAGTAGATGTTGAAATGAACATTAACAAAGATTTATAAATGCTGCATAAGTTCAGTTCATTATTAGTCAAAGCTTATTAATGTAGTTAACTAATGAACCTTATTGTAAAGTGTTACCAGTATATTTAGGTGAAAAGTTCTAGTTTTGACAACTTGAAAACTGGTTGACCTGGTTTCTCAATAACTTTATACATACTCACACTGAATGTAGTTAATAGCTAAATCTATATGTAAACTTTATGTGTGATTTTCTTTCTTCTGCAGAACACAAGAATATATTTTAAAGAATATTTACACCATTGAGCCCCATTGGCTTGCATTTTATGGACACATACACAGATTAAAATTCATTCAAAAAAAGGATTTGAATGACATGAGGGTGAGTAAATAAAAACATCTTCATTTTTGGGTCAACTATCACTTTAACAAGGTTGGTTTGTAGGTTTCATAGTTATTTGTCATTAACTGGCAAGGTAATGTTTCTTTTTTCATTTTCTCATGAAGATCCTCCCCTTTTGATAAACTATAAATGGCACTGAAACAGACACGTTATTTCACTCTCCTCCTGATCAAAGATGGATCTGCAAATCTCAGTTTTTCTTCTGTTCATTCTCTTCACTGCAGGTACAAAGACAAATAGTGTTTGTGATGTTCTTGATTACAAATACAGATCGTTAGATGTTCTCTCTCTCACTGTCTCTGTTTTATTCCTAAAGGACACTCTCTCGACTGTTATGAGTGCACGAGTTATACGGGTTCTTGTGCAGATCAAATGTTAATAACATGTCCCATTGGATCTTCTCAGTGCAGGAGTTCAATAGTAGGGACACAATTTGGTAAGTCCACTATGTTTAAAATTGATGATGATTGACTGATGGAGATGTTGCTATTGTTTACTTTTTACTTTTTTTTTTTTTGAATTTACAATTTCAGTCACAAAATACTCTACATAGATTTCAGATATTTATTTATTTATTTCTCAGATTGTCATGATTTGTACTTAAAAAATAGTTTGAAATGAAATATACACTCACCTAATGGATTATTAGGAACACCATACTAAAACTGTGTTTGACCCCTTTCGCCTTCAGAACTGCCTTAATTCTACGTGGCATTGATTCAACAAGGTGCTGAAAGCATTCTTTAGAAATGTTGGCCCATATTGATAGGATAGCATCTTGCAGTTGATGGAGATTTGTGGGATGCACATCCAGGGCACAAAGCTCCCGTTCCACCACATCCCAAAGATGCTCTATTGGGTTGAGATCTGGTGACTGTGGGGGCCATTTTAGTACAGTGAACTCATTGTCATGTTCAAGAAACCAATTTGAAATGATTCGAGCTTTGTGACATGGTGCATTATCCTGCTGGAAGTAGCCATCAGAGGATGGGTACATGGTGGCCATAAAGGGATGGACATGGTCAGAAACAATGCTCAGGTAGGCCGTGGCATTTAAACGATGCCCAATTGGCACTAAGGGGCCTAAAGTGTGCCAAGAAAACATCCCCCACACCATTACACCATACCACCAGCCTGCACAGTGGTAACAAGGCATGATGGATCCATGTTCTCATTCTGTTTACGCCAAATTCTGACTCTACCATCTGAATGTCTCAACAGAAATCGAGACTCATCAGACCAGGCAACATTTTTCCAGTCTTCAACTGTCCAATTTTGTTGAGCTCTTGGAAATTCTAGCCTCTTTTTCCTATTTGTAGTGGAGATGAGTGGTACCCAGTGGGGTCTTCTGCTGTTGTAGCCCATCCGCCTCAAGGTTGTGTGTGTTCTGGCTTCACAAATGCTTTGCTGCATACCTCGGTTGTAACGAGTGGTTATTTCAGTCAAAGTTGCTCTTCTATCAGCTTGAATCAGTCGGCCCATTCTCCTCTGACCTCTAGCATCAACAAGGCATTTTCGCCCACAGGACTGCCGCATACTAAATGTTTTTCCCTTTTCACACCATTCTTTGTAAACCCTAGAAATGGTTGTGCGTGAAAATCCCAGTAACTGAGCAGATTGTGAAATACTCAGACCGGCCCGTCTGGCACCAACAACCATGCCACGCTCAAAATTGCTTAAATCACCTTTCTTTCCCATTCTGACATTCAGTTTGGAGTTCAGGAGATTGTCTTGACCAGGACCACACCCCTAAATGCATTGAAGCAACTGCCATGTGATTGGTTGATTAGATAATTGCATTAATGAGAAATTGAACAGGTGTTCCTAATAATCCTTTAGGTGAGTGTATATATATATAAATCAATTTTCCAGTTTAACTCTTCTTTCCTGTCTCATTCATATTCTTTAGGGGGCATTAGTTCTACAGGGAACATTAAAGATTGTGCTGTTGCCTGTCTAAGTCAGTCTTTTAATTTCGGCTATGTAAGGATGACTACTTCCTGCTGTAACACAGACCGGTGTAACCTCCAAGATGTTCCAGGTATTGTACTTCAATGATCATGTAGGGTGAATTCAGGTTGATTGGAACACTTTTAAAAAGTCATCTCAATGGCAAAAAGTGTCCAGCCCTGAATTCACATGCAAATAACTTCTGTAAAGTCGACATTCATTTTACTTCCAAATGACATTCAGCTTGTCTGTGGTGAACTGATAGAATGGAGCCGGTAAAGGAGTGTTGTTGCATTAGATATTTTGTACAGAAAATAAAATAATACTTGTTTTCCCAGCTCCCGTCCTAACTGGAAAGAAATGTTACTACTGTGATGATCAGAGCTGCTCAAACACAGTGGACTGTTCAGGGACTGAAGATCGCTGCATTAAACAAACAGGTGAGAATCTGGAAACGGAAGAAGATTAAAGTCATTATCTTATAAACTCGGTTTAAACATTTGATACAGATCATATACCAATGTCCATCTTAGACTGAATCAGTCTTGGTTTTCTTTCTTTTCATCAGGGACTTCTGCAGGCCAGACAATAAAAGGCTGTGTGTCTAAATCTATTTGTGACGACACAACATCAGGTGTTGGGAACTTCACATGTTGTGAGGGGAACCTGTGTAACGGGGCTCAGAGTGTCACCCAGAGCGTCCTGTTCCTCTGCTGTTCTCTGCTCTCCTACTTCCTGATGCACTGAATACAGCAGATCTTCACATTCTACAATCAGACACACTGCACTGAATATATAGCTTGCATTCTCACTGTACTATATTTGCTATATTTATGAAATAAAAATATTACATCACTGTTTTCCTGCGGTCATATTTAATAAAGCTTTTCATGCTGTAAAGAAGTTAAAATATTATTTTATTTCTTACAAAAATGAATAAATCAACTTTGTGTTCAGAAGAAAATGTTTGATAATTATTTAATTATACTTTCCTCCCATAGTTTATCTTTTTGTTCCCTTTACTTATTTTGCACTGTTCTTTCCTTTTATCATTATCATTATGTTCACAATGCAGGTGACAATAAAGTACAAAAAAGTGTTGGCATCTGCTCTGAGAGAAAATGAATGACTCAAAAGTACAAATAAAAGTTCTACTTCTGATTAGTAATCAGGACTTCCCCAAATCAAAATTATTATTTTTTTGGTATGAATATGTTAGCCTTAGGTTATCTATAAGCTAGTGCGCTCCAAAACAATGAAAATTTGCTCCTACTGTAAACGTTCTGTAGTGACTGAGGCAAATCAGACAGAAAATTATTTGTTACCTTTAACAAATAATCTTTAAAGGCACACTGCGGAACTTTTGGCCACTAGTGGCGCTCGACCTGTAACTTTCACGTCTAGCGTCCCTAGAGGCCACAAGCTCCGCAGCACTGTCGCAAAAGTCAACAAACAGTCAACCGGTCCGCCCATAGACAGTGGGTCAGCTTCCCGTGTCTTTAGATTGTGTGTGCTTGCAGTGTTTGAGGCGGGCAGCCTGGCCGCGCTCGATTCCCTTATAGCAGTCTGCTGAGAGAGAGCGAGCGGCTTAGTGCTAACATGTCTGTGAGTGAATGTGGGCGCGGGACGGCGGGCCGGGCACATTTACTGCACTAAAAACACCGTCGGCCTGAGCTGACTGTAACTTATGTGTGTTGGTTTCGTTTTACAGAAACCGTGGGACATGTTGTGTGTAGTGTTTGTGGGCACTGAGTCGTGGGAACGTTCACTACATTTAATGTACATTTGACATGAGTCGATTTTATTTGTTCGAGCCCTGCACTGTGGCGGGCTGTGTTTGTGTGTAGAAATGAACAATGGGCTGTGGGCATTTTATTACACTCATAACACCATCGGCTGTGGCCGGAATACCAGAAAATACTACACTACTTATATGATTTATCTGGGTCACCTTGGAAACGTGCAGGCAAGCGTCAGCATCGGTCGGGCACCCCTCCTCCTCCTGAAGCTCACGCCAGCGAGCGAACGCTGGACCAATGGTGATCCTCGTCCTGGCTTTTCATTTGTGACTATGCCTTTTTCTTTTTTTTAGTGTCCTCTGACAAAACCTTTGCCTTCTTCCTTGTAGCTGTTGGTTCGGCCATGACGAAAACATACAGACGGCAATAAACGCGAGTTGAGCACTCACGTCAGAATCTGAGGAAGTTGTGGGTGGTGGGGGAAGTGACGTATGTTGTAAAGCGGTCGAATTTTGTAGTTCTTTTTGTGCTCGGGTTCCTACCCGAACCCCGAAGTTACATAGTGCTAGGAAAAGCGATACAGACACCTTCAGGCTACGGCAGACGTGTCATTCAACCTATTGTAAGTCGGTGTAGTACCATCTCAATGGGTTTTGGTAATATATTATAAAGGTTGAAAAGTTCCACAGTGTGCCTTTAAGCATTCTAAAGCAAATAAAGTCTTAACTGTCAGGTTTATACTACAAATGTGTACCATAATTAATATCTTTTGTCAATTCCTCTTACTCATCTTTGGCTAGTAAGTGCATGTGCTCATTACTCATCTTTGGCTGGTTGGTAGTTGCATTTCATCTTAATTGAAATAAAACATGAACTAATGTGGTGCTTCTGGTTAAAAACTTTGAACATCAGTTTGGGTTTAAACAGATTGTCCAACCAAAAATGAACATTCATTTATTCCCCGTCAGGTCTTTGTATTTTTATATCACTATAGTACAAGATTATTCTATTCAAATCTATTTGATAAACAAGTAAAGGTCAAAAGTAATCAAAAAGTAGTGAATTATATAACCTAAAATGTGTAATGTAATAGTTACATTACTAACTACAGTTTTCATCATGTAATTTGTATTCAGTAATGGACTAATCTACCCAGCAGCGACTCTGATACAGTTACTGTTGTATTAATGTGGAATGAGAATATTGTACAGTGTACAGTATGTATGTTGCAGAGGTGTCCAATCCGTCCTGGCCAAACACACCTGCCTGAAGTAAACATTTTAAAACCGAATTCTTCACATTTTATAGCAGACTCTGTTATAAATAGCAATTTAATGTATGTTTTGTCATTATTGTTCATTACTGACTTAGGTAGATACACGCATGTGTCAATAATATTGACATTTTTTACCGTAAGCAGACATACTGTATACATTGTCCATACTGTAACGTTCCTTACCATTCCTTAAACGAATTTTCTGATTCCTAATATTCATTTCCTAAAATTCCTGTTTTCTGTTCACCTGTCATTATCTCATGAAGGCCCATCCCCTTTTCAAGACTATAAAATGGTTACTGAAACATCATTTCATTCTCCTCCTAATCAAAGATGGATCTGCAACTCTCAGTTTTTCTTCTGTTCGTTCTATTCGCTGGAGGTACAAAGACAAATTGCTTCTTTTTTTATTTTTATTTTTTTATTTTATATTGCATCCAAATCCAGATCATTGGATCTCTCTCACTGTCTCTCTGTTTTATTCCTAAAGGACACTCTCTCCGCTGTTATGAGTGCTCGAGTCCGACGGGTTCTTGTGCAGGACAACAGGTAACAACGTGCCCTGAACTTTCCCAGACATGCATGAGTTTAACAGTAGCAGGACTAATTGGTAAGTCTAGCAGTGTGTGTGTGTGTGTGTGTGTGTGTGTGTGTGTGTGTTTTATTTAAGATTTATGATTGCAAGGATAGAATACAAATTTCTGCAACTTAATTCATTTTCAATCAGATTGTTATGCAAAATAATATAATTTACATTTAGCTGACGCTTTTATCCAAAGCAACTTATAATTGCTATATATGTCAGAGGTCGCACGCCTCTGGAGCAACTAGGGGTTAAGTGTCTTGCTCAGGTCTTAGACTTTGAGGCTTAAGGGATCATTTTACATGGCAAATTTGATCTTTTCTCTTGACTTCTGTTTTGCAGCTGTGATTAGAAAGACAAACACCTTTTCTGTTTTAAATACCGGTAAATTGTATGTGCAGTCATCAGTCCTGTATCATTTGTATTTTAGATGGCAATCCTAAAACGAAGGTTAAAGGTTGTGTTCCATCATATGCCTGCCTGTACCCAAGCTTCAGCAGTGCAGAGGTCTCTTATTTCTGCTGTACCGCAGACCTTTGTAATGCCAAAGATGCAGGTATTGTACTTTACTGACCATATGCAAATGACTGTCTTTTTTGTAGAAGTCAACTCTCATTTTACTTCCGTAGAACTTTCAATATGAAAAGCAAATGTAGGAATTAATTGAATGGAGTGGCTTAAGTAGTGTTGTTTCATTAGGTCTTATTTTGTACAGAGCTTTCTGGAGATTCCAGTCCTAATATCCCCAATATCCCGAATTTCTCCAATTTCTCCAATATCCCCAATGGAAAGAGATGTTACTATTGTGATGGAAAGAGCTGCTCAAACATAATGGACTGTTCAGGGAGTCAAGACCGCTGCGTTAAAGGAACAGGTGAGGATCTGGAAAAATAAGATTAAAGTCATTATTTTTATCTCTTCGTCATTGGTCTTATTTTTGAACTTTTAATACAGTTCACATAGGCTATACCAATGGCCAGCTTAGACAGTGGTTTTTATGTTACTTTCATTCATGACTCAACTTCTGTTTTCTTTCTTTTCTTAAGCGACTTTTTATGGTCAGACATTAAACGGCTGTGGCAATAAAGCGGCTTGTGATACTGTTGATGGCGTCTCGTGTTGTGAGGGGAACCTGTGTAACGGGGCTCAGAGTGTCAGCCAGAGCGTCCTGTTCCTCTGCTGTTCTCTGCTCTCCTACTTCCTGATGCACTGAATACAGCAGATCTTCACATTCTGAACTGAATATATATGTATTTGCTGTACTATTTAGTGTTCTGATGTAATAAACTGAAAAGTAGACATTCAAAATGCAATAATAGTTCAAAAGAAGAAGAAAAAATACTTTAAAAAAGTAATAAATCATCATCATTGTCCAGAAGAAACAGGTACTGTATGATCATTATCAGTGCTGGGGAGATTACTTACACATTTTAGATGGTCACTGATTCCAAATTACATGACAAAAAAAATTAGTTATAATGTAGATTACTCATTTTAGGTTATGTATTTTGACTACTTTGATTACTTTTGACCCAACTCGTTTATTACATTGATTTGAATATGATAATCTTGTACTATCTTGATATAAATTTACAGAGAGAAACAAAATATATTCCATTCTTTGTTATCAACAACATTATGGCCCGGGTTCACAGACAAGGCTCAGATTAAGCCAGGATTAGGCCTTAGTTCAATTAGGGCATTTAATAGCTTTTATAAACGTGCCTTAAAGGTAGGGTAGGTCGTTTTTGGTCTAAAAACCTTTTTCCCAAATTTGTTTAAACTTTCTATATATATCAATGCATAATTAAAATGTAAGTACTCTGATAAAAAGAGTATAAAAATCGAGTGACTCTAGACTGTTTAATCTGCACTAAACACAGCTCATTATTTCCTTCCGGGACGAAACAATGGATTGGCTTAGGCGACTGTCACTCTCTCGCAACCATGGCAACACCCCCGCTGCTACATGCGCTGCCCACATGCGCGCACTCGTTTGACTCGAGGAGGGTAAGAGACTAGTAAGAGACACAATTACATGCAAAACACGGCGTATATGTTATGAATCTTACACAAAATTCACCTTCATCACAGTGTAACTGATTGTAATGGGAAAACGTGTATCAATGCAACCTGTTTTTAGCTTTGCTTTATGTTACTAGCTCGTTAACGAATCAAACTCAATATATTTTAAACTTTACCAGTATCGATATGCTAGCTTGATAGTGAGTACTACCAGCCATGTTAGTTGTTTATATTCATAATGATAAAGTTAGGTATTTTATTACATGTGAGTCTGACATGATGTCACTACATGCACTGCTCCTCTCCGCTGGGCGCTGGTAAGCGCGTCCTCCAGCTGTGAGCTGTCGGCATCGCGCGTTCATGTGTTTTGGGGGCGTGGTTTTGGAAGGAGCCCAGAATGGAGGGGGTGGAAGTGAATGGAGATAAGTAGCTGTGTTTATTACAGCCCTGAGAGGACTACAGACACTCGATTTTTATACTCTCTTTTCCAGAGTACTTACATTTTAATTATGCATTGATATATATAGAAAGTTTAAACAAATTTGGCAAAAAGTTTTTAAAAAAAATCCTACCTACAATACCTTTAAAAAAAAACATTACTGGTGCGCATCGTGAGACATATTTTACAACATATTTTAATATATTCCAGTGCGAGTTGCTTTCAGTTAAGACCGCTCAAACATGCATTTTAGTCTGGGACTAGATTTAAGCCTTGTCTGTGAAACCGGTCATAAAGTGCATTAAATATTGCATTACGTTAGGGTTTCCCAGAATGGGGTTTGTGAGTTTAATGAAAAGCAATTTAGTAATTAAGTCATACAATTTTTAAATTAACATAATTTTAAAATAAAAAGTCAAAATAAAACATTTACTAAAAAAGATTTAAATATTTGTTTACTTGCATGTCCATGTGACCATTAACCGACATCAGAGAACTGTGAACTTAATTGTATTATTATTATTGACTTAATTTTATTATTGACCTAACTTATTAAGTTAAAATCTAAGGGTTTACTTCAAGTAAATATCAAAGAGGTCAAAGAGGTTCAGCTGACAAACAAGTTGGGGAATTCCTGCATTGCATGTAAATATGAAAAGACGTGAATTTGTACATTTTACGTGTTCTACAGACAAAAGCCTTCCAGTGAGATAGCAATACATTATTAAATGACTCGCTGAGTAATCATTCAAATAATATTTGTGTTTGTCAGGAGCTGATTATATATGCAATGTTGAGAAAACACTTTTGAAAACAAGATTTCAGTAATCGACTCATGACTAGAAGCTTGTCTGTGAGTGTGTGAATTCCACAAACCTGGGCTGCAAGACCTTCTGAATGGGTATAGGTATAGGCTTTTATAGAAAGGAAAATTTAAAAGATGACAAATCAATTAATATGAATAATTTACTGTCATTTTGAGAATAACATTATCAGTAGAAAAATAACTGTAGTCTGATTACGAGTATTTTAAAACATAATATTAATTACAAGTACTTAATTTTGGGAATCTGATTACGTAATCTAGATGACATGTAATCAGTTACTACCCAGCACTGATCATTATTTATTCATTCAAAAATGTATAGCATTACCTTTTCTAAATTACTTTCCAAATCCCATATCAACCTCAACCAGGTGAACAATACAAGTATAGACCAAGCGGCAACCTCCCTGTCTCTCTTGAAACCAACACGGAAGTGAATTAAACTGCAATTCATCGACTGGCCGCTTGAGGCTGGGTGCAAAAGTGAGTCAAATCTGTATCTCACTCATGTTAAAATGTAAAACTTTACAGCAGAAAAAAATATGTTTACAGCCTGGAGCAAAAAGTGGTTTTGGTCTATATAGCTAATTTTGCCCTTCATGACGACTGTTAGGGGGGTGAATTTTTTTATATAACTCATCCGTTTAAGTTATATTAAGCCTTAAAGTTCTGCATAATTAAGGGCGTGGCCACTTGAGTGACAGGTGGATTGCGGCCGTTTGTCTGCTAATTCCAGCCGCTGCTGTACGTGCCATCTCTGCTGTGTTTGTGTTTTTTTCGGGATTATTTCATACAATTTAATACACGCATTATACCTTCGCCCATGCACGCCGTTGGATTCCATCGTTGTCGAGTATGGAGAGAACAACCAGCGCTGTATTTCCAGTTGTATTTCCATGTACTAATGGATGTCTGACCATTTCGTTGCTTTTTGGAGTTTAGATTTAAAAACGTCTACAGATATAGAGACTACACTCACAGTTAGTATGCGGTACCTAACTGCACAAACAATCCCGGTCTTCCTCCAAGCCATAACAATGAGTTAGTTTAACGAAGATGGTTTAACCGCTATACGGTGAAAGGTCAGTTAGCTAGCCAGTGACCGGAAGTGCTAGACCGCAAGTCTCGCACACAAAACCGTCAACTAGCTGTGTTCGTATTTCCGTTAAAAATAAGGCGAATAAACATTCCATGCTTGCAATTGTAAATTGCAAAAGAAGAAATTGCACAGAAAAAGAGTAGTTCTATGTTGAAGATCATTTTAACACTTTCACCGCATCAATAAATTATAGCATTATTATATTTCAATCCATCACATTGGACTGATCAACATCTAGTGTGAGCGGTTTGTGACCTGGTCACATGACCCCTTCAGACTTGCACACTCATAACAGTTGAGAGAGTGTCCTTTGGTAATTAAAGAGAGACAAAGATGTCAATGATCTGTATTTTTACTCAGTAACATTACAAACACTTTTTGTAAAAAATATATATATTTTGTACTTTGACAAATTGAGATTTGCAGATCCATCTTTGATGAGAAGGTGAATGAAATAATGTCTGTTTAAGCACCTATTTTATAGCTGTAAAAGAGCACATAATCCTTATTTTAATATGGAATTGTAATGGAATGGTAAAAGGGTGTTGGTACCCGACAGGAGGGCCTCCACTCGAGGATAGAATATGATGAACAAGTCTAAAAATGTTCCAGGTAATACGGTTGTTAGTTCATTTATCTATACAGCAGACCTGGAGAAAACAATGTCATCGTCCAGCTCAGTTCAGTTCTCATACAATGTTGTCAATGCAGTCAGAGCAGTAATATTTTTGAATATTAAGAGTCTCCGACTAAGCAAGCCAGAAGCGACAGTGGAAAGGAACCCAAACTCCATCAGGAGACAGAATGGAGAAAAAAACCTTGGGAGAAACCAGGCATACACACACAGCGAGAGCATTTAGCCCAGCACACAGCATTGGTTTGGATGTTTGACAAGTTCTGTCGCAAAATATGCGTCATAAAAGCCTTTTTTTGCATTGGGCTGTAGTCTCCGTAAGCAAATGCAAAACTAGGTCTGGGCCCACACAAGATCATCTGCTGCCACCTGCTGAGAAATCATGCTAAATGCAATTTTAAACTTTTTATTTAAAGGACTTTAAAACATTTTTTGTAGCAAAAAAGTTGCAAGTAGAGGGAACTATATGTTCATATTGAAGGGTTGGTCAAAATCCCTTGCCTCTTCAAATACATCTATAATCATATATCCTTTTGAATGGTTATATACTTCCTTTATAAAAATCAATAATCAAATATATTCATTATCACATAATAATTTTTATATTCTTTGTGCTTGTGAAATTATATTTTCTTAAATGCATGTGATGTAAGTAACCAGTTTCTTTTAGGTGCATTCCAATCTTACTTTGAGATTGCACGTATACACGCAGGACACGAAGGCCACGTAACCCACAAGGCCGTTTGTCTCTTTCTCTGGTATCAGTAGAGGGTCCTAAAGGCAGCGTGGACACATATGATTCTTCGCTGGACATATGGTCAAGCTATATTGAGCGTTATATCGAACTTTAATTGTTGTATTAAAATGTATTCTTTCCAGTATATTTCCTTCCTTCGGAGTAAATGCCAGTTATCTGTTTTTCTCCCAAATGAGTGAATGTTTTAGCATTATGTTTTGGTATACTTAACTGATAATAAGGAGCTCAGACTCTCTTCAGCCTTGATGGGAGCTGTTATTTGCTAGTGTCTGTTATTTGTGTGTGTGTGCGTATGACATTCTAGGTTCTGGACGTTCGGACCAGACACCCCGGCGCCCTTCTCTAACCTGCGAGGCCACCACAGACCTAAATCTAATGAGTGGACGACAACTATCTTGACTAATGGCGATAGGCACCCCTATCTCCTCACATGTGTTAAATTGTTTAGGCTCTTAATGTTTCTTAGCCAATGAGAATCATTCAACCTGTAAGCAATGACGTAGCTTAGACCTTGGAAATGGTATAACTGCTGTGATCTTTGTAACTGTAAGCGGGGCGGCCTACAAACTCCCGGGTGAGTCTTGAAGCTGACTTATGCTGATGAAAATGCAAACTATCTTCAGTAAAACTTTTCTTTAATTTTTTATAATTCTGACTCCGGGTCTTCATTCTTCATATCTGGTTCTGGGTCTTTAACTGTATACCCCTTACAATATGACATTATTAATCAGCAGCAGAAATGTCGAATTGAATTGTTCTTAGCATGGTCAATTTATTATTATTAGCTTATTATAATTGTTGTTGTTTTGGTCTTTTCTATAGCCTATAGGTTCTTAAAAGCTGTGGATCGGTCTTTTTTTGTATTTGTTTCTCAAAATATGATACTGGATCTCATTAAAGGGATAGTTCACCCCAAAATCTAAATTTTGTTATGACTTACTCATCCTCAAGTTGTTCTAAACATGTACGAGTTTCTTTCATTGTTGAACACAAAAAGAAGATATTTTAAAGAATGTTGTTAACCAGACAGTTGACCGGATCTGACGGTGAGGAAATGTTCCCACCGATTAATTGACGTGTGGAATCTTCCCCTGTTTTGCATCTCGCTTTTAAAACGCTAATTTGTAAGTAAAATGCTCAAGGCTGCATGGACACTCATAACGCCGCAAGCAGAGCGAGCGGTTTCAGAAACCAAATCTTCATTCATTGTCTTGTCAGTCAAGAGTGAGGTGAAATTGGGCGAAGTGAGGTGAAAATTGGGCGAAGTGAGGTGAAATCTGACTCCTGCTGCTGATGTATACCACTTGTCATATCTACATCTACATCTACATACACACATTGCGCAAAATAACAGACAAAGGGATTTGTGAAATAATAGGCCTAACATTTATTATATCCAGTGTTGGGTTAGAATGATAAAAGGAAAGAACAGTGCAAAATAAGTAAAGGGAACAAAAAGAGAAACGATGGGAGGAAAGTATAATTAAATAATTATCATACATTTTTATTCTGAACATAAAGTTGAATTATTCATTTTTGTAAGAAATAAAATATTTGAACTTTTTTACAGCATGAAAAGCTTTATTAAATATGACCTCAGGAACACGGTGATGTAGTATTTTTATTTAATAAATGGTCACATCAGAATTTCACAGCAAAAACAAATCACCTCAGGACAAGCAAATATAGTTTGTAGATTGTAGAATCTAAAGAGCTATAGAATATATTGAATGTATGAATATATATAATACATTAATATATTCAGTGCAGTGTGTCTGATTGTAGAATGTGAAGATCTGCTGTATTCAGTGCATCAGGAAGTAGGAGAGCAGAGAACAGCAGAGGAACAGGACGCTCTGGGTGACACTCTGAGCCCCGTTACACAGGTTCCCCTCACAACATGTGAAGTTCCCAACACCTGATGTTGTGTCGTCACAAATAGATTTAGACACACAGCCTTTTATTGTCTGGCCTCCAGAAGTCCCTGATGAAAAGAAAGAAAACCAAGACTGATTCACTCTAACCTGGGCATTGGTATATGTGATCTGTGTCAAATGTTTAAACCTATAAGAGAGTTTATAAAATTCTTCCGTTTCCAGATTCTCACCTGTTGCTTTAATGCAGCGATCTTCAGTCCCTAAACAGCTCACTGTGTTTGAGCAGCTCTGATCATCACAATAGTAACATTTCTTTCCATTTGAGATGGGTTCTACAGAGGGAAACCAGAGGATCCTTGTGAGAAAAAATAAAAATAAACTTCAGCTTACATAATTTACTTGCCAGTTAATGACAAATAACAGATTAATATGGAAACTACAATGTATACTACAGGTTAAACCAACCTTGTGAAGTGATAGTTTTAAGACTTGTAAGATTATGTCTTTATTTACTCACCCCCATGTCATTCAAAACCTCTATGACTTTCTTTCTTCCATGGAACACAAAAGTAGATATTTCGAAAATCTGTGTGTATGTGTCCATAAAATGCAAGCCAATGGTGTAAACGTTCTTTTTTAAATATATTATTGTGTTCTGCAGAAGAAAGAAAATCACACATACTTAAGTTTACATATAGATTTAGCTATTAACTACATTCAGTGGTGAGTATGTATAAAGTTATTGAGAAACCAGGCCTTGTATATTTCAGTGCAAGCACAGAGTCAACGAGTACGACACCCGGAACTCTTGCCTATATTGTCTGGAAAATGCTCTCCAGTTCACAACACCTAATTTAGTTAAAATACAGAACAAACAATATTGAATAATTTTGAAGAAAGGCATTAACATAGTACAGAGTCATACAAGGAATTTCTATAACATATTATTGGAAAATTGTATTTCTCACTCATATGCTTGAGTGTTATTGTCTTTGTCTGCCTGGAAGTTTCTAGTATGTCTAGTAAGACCTTGATTGGCTGGTTCAAGTGTGTTTAACTGGGGTTGGAGCTAAACTCTACAGCACAGTTGCCCTCCAGCAGCAGGATTGGACAGTGCATATACTGTATTATTGAATGTGGTTTCATGTTCAATTAAATAAATGTATACTTATTAATAACAATAATATCAAAATAGTTTACATTTAATCAATTTATTCATAGAAAAAAAAATGTCCTACAATATAACTTTGTATATTGTTACTATTAACTCTTAAATGCTATATTTCTTCTCCTGGTTCAGTTTTGCAACTGTATTTATTTTAAAGGGCCTTGTTTTAACACTATCCTAATCCCACCAAAACCACACACACCCACACATATATATATACTTACTTAGGCCTACGATGCTTTTGGGAAACGCAGGCCAAAACTATTCGTGTTATGTGGTGAGTAAAGTCACACAATCTTGTTTTCACATCACTCCATTCTAACATCACACAAAATGCCACTTCAGAATTAAAAATTGTAAATAAAATTAGAAAAAATTAAAAAGAGTAGCTTGCCAGTACTCGCCATGCAGCGATGAACAGCAGAAATGAAAACATGCTAGAATCGACGTCATGAGTTCACGCCACTAACCAATGAGAAGAGATGTTGGCGGGAAGAGACGGGCAGCCCCGCCCCAGGTGCGGCCCTGCTGGACGTCATCACTTTGCCACTAACCAATGAGAATCATTGTGGGCGGGAAAAGCACATGTAGCCCCGCCCAAATCTGCAGGCTGCAGCCAGGTGCTTCTCGGTTATTTCACTAGCTGTTCTTTCCTCGCCAGAAGACAAAAGAGACGCGAATTTACTCTGTCCCTTTAGGGCTATCAGAGTTTATTGGAGCGTTCTGCCTCATTTAGACAGTCGTTACTGCTCTACCTATACTTTGGCGGCCGCACCAAAGGGCTCGGCGTCACAAAGCAGAGACTATTGCGCTGGATAGTAGACGCTATCACGCTGGCTTATAAATCTAAGGGCCTTCAATGCCCCTTAGGCATCAGAGCTCATTACACGAGAGGCATGGGCTTGGTCAAGTGGAATACCTATTGAAGATATCTGTGCGGCGGCTGGCTGGGCCTCGCCGTCCACATTTATCAGATTTTGGAAGTTCCCGCTTTGCAAGCGAGGGTTCTTTCAGTGTAAAAGTACAAAAAAAACCTAGACCATAGGGCTCGATACATATCTGGTCCTGGCTAAACTCGAACTACGGTTCTTATATATTTATATATACATACAAAATAAGGACTTGGCCCTGTTAGGCCCATTTCCTTGCTTTCTTATATGAGGCTCGTCAAATGACCGGTTCTATTGGGATTAATAACTTTACTCCTCTAAGTGCCTCAGGCATCTTGCTTCGGGCTACAGTAGGGGGCTAAGTTAAGCACGCACAGCGTTTTGAAGGGGGTTCCCATAGCATAAGCTAGCCTTACGCAATACGAGAGACCTCTCGAAAGGAACGTCTCAGTTACTTACGTAACCTCGGTTCCCTGAGATGAGGGAAGGAGTATTGCATAACCAGCCGTGCTACTGAGCTTAGATCAGGGGATCGCTTCAGTCGACTTAAACCTGCCTACCTGAACGGGCCAATTTAAAGGCTTAGGCCACGCCCATTCTGGTGGGCTCTGATGCACCAGGGCCGAAGCAGCCTGATTGGTTCTCGCGTCTGAGCCGCCTGCCATAGGTTTGTGCAGTTGCCGCAGCACAGCCAATGACCACGCTAGTCGCTCATCTGTGTCATGCTGTGCAGCTGCAATGCGTTTTATAAATTTGGCTTCAATATTCCAGAGAAAAGGAGTTTTCCCATAGTGTAAGCTAACCTTAGGCAATACTCATTCCCTCAGCTCAGGGAACCGAGGTTACATTAGTAACCGAGACGTTTGTGAATCTCTCAGGGTTGATGTTGGTTTCCTCGGTTTCCCCCACAATCCAAAGACATACAGAACAGGTGAAGTGGAGACTGTTAGTTTGCCTGTAGGTGTGAGTGTGAATATGAATGTGTGTGTGAGTTTGTCATCCCTGTGATGGACCGGCCATCTGTCCAGTGTGTTTTCCTCCCTATGACACGAGACACTGGGAAAGACTCCAGCCTCCCCACGACCCTATTGGACAAGCGGTAGGGTATAGATGAATAGATGGGTTGATGGATGGATGGATGGATGGGGGGATGGATGGATGGATGGGTGGATGAATGGATGGATGGATGGATGGGTGGATGAATGGATGGATGGATGGGTGGGTGGATGAATGGATGGATGGATGGATAGATGGGTGGATGGATGGATGGATGGGTGGATGAATGGATGGATGGATGGGTGGATGGATGGATGGGTGGATGGATGGGTGGATGGGTGGATGGATGGATGGATGGGTGGATGGATGGGTGGATGGGTGGATGAATGGATGGATGGATGGGTGGATGGATGGATGGATGGATGGATGGGTGGATGGATGGGTGGATGGATGGGTGGATGGATGGGTGGATGGGTGGATGGATGGGTGGATGGATGGATGGATGGATGGGTGGGTGGATGGGTGGATGGGTGGATGAATGGATGGATGGATGGGTGGATGGATGGGTGGATGGATGGGTGGATGGGTGGATGGGTGGATGGATGGGTGGATGAATGGATGGATGGATGGATGGATGGATGGGTGGATGGGTGGATGTACTGTGAGGGTTCTAGTCCTCCCTCTCTCTGCCACTCTTTTTTCCCCATCATTGTGTCTTCCTTGATCCATGTTTCCAAACAAAATCTTTCTGAAGCATTCCCAATTTACCAAAAAATTTAAAAAATAAATGTGATTTCTACTGTAATAGAGACTAAAAATTGGATAGAAACATTAAATTATGTTTTATTAACAAAGTTTGGGAGGAGCACGTTCAGATAATTAACACGGGTGGAGAGCGGGTGTTCTAGTCCTAACTACTTTCATAGGGGGGAGTACTTTGGGTTCGGGTACTTTGGGAACCCAAAGTACTCATGCTGCAACACATTCTCATCCCAAGGCGTCATCTAACTGACACTTTTGACCATGCGTCAATATGCCGACGCACATGGTACCCCTTAAGCGTCAATATGAGACGCTCATCCTCGGGCGTCATCTAACTGACGCTTTTGACCATGCGTCTAAATCCGACGCACATGGCACCCTTTAGCGTCAGTTAGATGACGCTTCCGTTATGGGTAGGTTTAGGTCTGGGGTAGGGTTAGGGTTAGACCACTAGGAGGCGCGTCTCATATTGACGCTGAAGGGGTACCATGTGCGTCGGCATGTTGACGCATGGTCAAAAGCGTCAGTTAGATGACGCCTTGGGATGAGAACGGGCTGCATAGGGGGAGTACCTTGGTTCCAACGTCCAAAACACAAAACACTGTTCAACCAGAATCCTCCATTGTCTACCTTAATGCCACTAATTGGCACAGGTGTGCAAATTTAACTCCTTTTGTTCCAAGGCCTTCCAAGACCGTAAGATCATGATTCACCAGCAGGGGTCATTAAATTAACTTCAACATAAATGTCACAAATGGCTCCTACAGTGTGGGACTTCACAAAGTTTCCTTGTTAAACCCACCCCTTTCTGAACACACATAAAAGGAACAGAAAAATGTATATTTCATTCTGTTCCTGACACATGATGGATCTGCGAGTGTCTGTTGTTCTTCTTTTAATTTTTCTCACTGGAGGTAAAAAAACAGCAGCAAGTATTGAATGTATTATTTCATACACTGATGTCACTGAATGTCTCTCTGTTTTTAAGGCTATTCTCTCAAGTGTTACAAGTGTTCACCTAATTTGATGGGTTCGTGTGACAAGGAAGACCCGGAGACATGTCCATATGAAGATTATAAATGTGGAAGCAGAACAAAGGAAATATCATATGGTATGATTGATGGTGGAAATTTACTGAAAGTGATAATATGAAGTATTAGTATAGGTTAATCTCATCACACAATTGGCATTATGCTTCTATTGCAAGAGGAACATGATTTCTGGAATTGTTTCTTTAGCCTATTATATAGGAATTTTGTCTTTTTTGCAGGTTCCACTGAGGTGACTTCCACAACAAGAGGGTGTATAGATAAATGTGTACCAGGGCGCCAAAAGATATTGGGAGTGACATTGTCTGTCCAGTGCTGTAGCACTGATCTTTGCAATGAACCAGGTACTCGTCTTTATTTGACTGTGTGCCAATCTAAATTTACATGTATTCACAATTTTTCCACGATTATTATAATTCAAACACAAGTGATTGTTCAGAATGAGCACAAAATCTAATTTCAGTAGATAAAAATAGTGTTAAACTAGAAAAGTGTGAAAAGAAGTTTTTTGGAATTTGTCAAGTGCTTTCTGAGAGTTGATCTGAAACTGATTAAATTGATCAACGATAAACATGCCATTTTATTAACTACTATTATTGTAATTATTATTAGTAGTATATAATGAATACTCATTTCTACCCAGCATGTATTGAATGTACTATTTGGTACACTGATGTCACTGAATGTCTCTCTCTGTCTTTAAGGATTTTCTCTCAAGTGTTACAAGTGCACGTCTGATTCAAAGGGTGTCTGTGACGAGAAAGAGCAGACATGTCCAGCTGGAGATTATAAATGTGCAAGCACAAGGCAAATATCATATGGTATGAAGTGGAAATTTACTGAAAGTGATAATATGAAGTATTATAGATTAATTGTCTATTGCAGGAGGAACATGATTTCTGGAATTGTCTTTTTTGCAGGTTCCACTAAGGTGTCTTCCACAACTAAAGGGTGTGAACATCAATGTGAAGATGGGACCCAACGAAATGGAATGACAACTACGTGCTGTGACACTGATCTTTGCAATGCAGCAGGCAGGGGTGTAGCAACCGGGGGGGACAGGGAACACATGTCCCCCACACTCTTAGAAACAGGTGATTCTGTTTTTTATTGGACCCAGCAACAATTTTTCTACCCGTGTTCTCTGATTTGTTACTTAGGCTTGAGTGAATAACATTCAGCCAATCACAGAGCGAATCATCTCTTGGGCGTATCTGCCAATGAGCTTCAAATCTCTTGTTGCTCTTGCGAATTTTCGTTCGTTTAGTCACTTTGCTGTTTGGCCCTCAGGGGTAAAATGCACCCCAGAAAAAAGCAGAGTACGATTACATCCTTTTTTCAAACACACACTGTAAGTATAATGTGTCACAGTATGTCGCGATGACATGAATCACGCGTAAAGTTTCCTTGTTATGATTTAAAGGGTAACTAAACTCTAAAACAACTTTTTTTAGTTAATGATCTGTAGGCTTTATTAATGCTGTTCATTGATTCAAGTAATTTTTTTGACATTTGGGTATAAAGTGTTTTAATTCTGCAATATATGGTGTAAAAACGTCTGAGTGCTGCCCTCTTCAGGTTGAACGGTGGCTACTGCAGATGAATTTTCCTATTGGAAGTTGTGGTGCCCTGTGATGTAAGCAGGCACCAGCTAACCACACCCTTGCCTACAGAGAGACGTATCTCAGGTGCCCCCCCCTCCGCTGGGCTCCGCCCACTTTTCCAGCATTTTTCAAATATTTCCAGTGGGTGGAGTCAGGCTCTGACCAGGGGTTTAGTTACCCTTTAACCTACTGTAACGCAGTAAGACGTGTGTAGCGACATCGAGATATGCCTTAATTAGCTCAAATTATTTATAGGGAATTTTAATAATTAATCATGAATATGATTCATATCTTGCATGTTACAGTTAAATTATCGAAATTGAAAATAGATCGATCGTATATCTGAATGGTAAATCATAACAAATTATAATTCCTCATTCATATATCAATGATCTCATTACAGATCGATTATATGAGATAACTTTAAGGGAATTAATTTAGTTATCAAACAATCGGTTTGTCCAGCAAACAGCCGTAAGATTAACTTACCAACTTCTCAACGAAGTTATCCCTTTTTATAAACTCCAAGAAATATCAATGTTCCGGCCGTGAACATTAATTTTCTTGTGTTTATAAAATTTAGGTTACTAAAATAGTAACAACTTGTAAAGCTTTGTAACTATAAAGATCATCATTTCATTGACTCGTAATATAACAGAAAGCAATCAAGAATATGGTTTTAATAATTGAAACTACGGATACAGAATTCTACATTTAAACACGGGATACATGTATGTACAGTTAAACAGTAAAACTAATGAGACAGACGAATCACAAACAGTAGTAAGAGAGAGAGAGGTTGCGAGAGAGAAAGATTGGGAGAGAGAGAGAGAGAGAGAGAGATAGAGAGAGAGAGAGAGAGAGAGAGAGAGAGAGAGAGAGAGAGAGAGAGAGAGAGAGAGAGAGAGAGAGAGAGAGAGAGAGAGAGAAAGAAGATCTGGAGAGATCTTCTGGTTTGGCAAAATTCATCACAGACACAGAACCTTTTGAGACAACAAGAATCAACAGATCTTAAATAAGCATAGTAAAACGGGTACTTGCACAGGTAAAGCTCTTTTGTGGCTGATGTGAAGAAGGTGTGTGTGTGTATCTCTGTCCTCGTGTCACGCGTTCACGTGTTCTTTCAGAGCAGGCAAGCGCGTTAGTTTGAATGTCCTTTGAGGTGCAGTTGCTGGTTGGTTCAAAAAGTCTCTTTAAAGTTGAAGTTGCCGATTACGTTAATTTCACTGAAACTAAACGTAAGAAAGTCCGAAGACGAAAATAAAGAAAGATTAAAGAAAACGGAGAAACACGGCGTACAAGCTCCCTAAGGAGCCATCGAACCAGAAACCTCTCACAGGAAAAAGCTCTCGTGCCTTCCCAAAGAAACTTCAGTGTCTCTTATGGAGAGGAGGGTTCACGCCTCTGTTTGCGCGAATCACACATGACCGTCCGCGGATCTGGAGCGGACACAGTTCTCTTTGTCCTGTGGGAGATGCCCACTTGACTGACTCATGAGGAGATTGTATTTGAGCCGTTCGGCTCCTGAAATATGAAATGTGTAAAATAATGCACCTTACTTCATTATGCTATCGGAATTCGGCTCCGTTAGATTGAGCGAATTACAGATAAATCAGACACGTCACATGAAGATTATCGGAATATAGAGTTACATAAGATATGCATTTTATAAGCATTTAATGTTCCTTCACACGACTATAAAGCCATAATACCGGCTACCATGACCTAGGAAATATCAAATTCATGTTTATGCATTTCTTTAGTGGTTATACTTATAGACAATATAAGATTGCAGAGTCTATTCCTCTTTCTTCATCAGAATTCAAGTGGGAGCTGTGATTTCCCTTGGAATTCCTTTTGGGAGTCATAAAGTTTTATGACCTAGCAAGAGGGAGAGTTATAGAATCTTTCTTTAGAAATAAACTTAAGGTTCGAAGTTACAGACCAGTTAAAATTACATCTATAGAATAAGACAAAACTAATTAGATATGCATGCATACAGGAAGGTCGGATACAATTCTGTGTTATACATTTAGGACATTCCTATCCTAAGTGGCACACAAAGGATGTTTGTGTGGTGTGCATCTGTCCATCCGTGGTGTGTACCACGTGAGGGTTTAGTTCGCAAATGGTTGTCTTAAAGACAAAGGGTAGATTTGGGTTTAAATCCACTTATCAGACATAACAATTGATGAGGGGGGAAAACTAGCTTGAGACCCTGAATGGATCAGTTCTTTTATTCTTTGTGCCTGAACACAAATTGCAAGCAGTGTAAGGATGAGAACAAGGGGGACCTGTTTCTTGATTGCGCAATGCATCATAAATGAAGTTAATCAATGACCTGCACGTCAGAGACATTGGGGCACCATATCACATGATTCAAGGTTTTGTGAATTAAACATATATGTGTTCATATTTATTCAGTAGTGAAAGGAAAACAGGATTAGGTCAGTCGCTACACGTGTAAGACAACAGAACCGGTATGGACCTCGTCACGTTGCGCCGGATTGTGCCGAGTGTGTGTTAAATGCTCTCCTACTTGTCGCTTTGGATAAAAGCGTCTGTTAAATGAGACATAGCAGATTATTCCCAGCAGGCACACAACGTCGATATTTGGTTAAATTTCGGTTGCGACGTCGGGTGACCATGACACAAACACTGCTGAGTAGTGTTGCTGTGTGTCATATACACAAGGAAAAACTTGATCAATTAGCGATAAAAAAGATTGCTCAACAATTTGTGGCCGAAAAATTCAGTTTGGAAGTTTTGATTAAAAATCTCACTTCAATTTTGATAATACGAAAACCTTGTAAATACATTGATTTAGGTTTTATTGATATATGTTTTATAAATGGTCTGTTGTATAAAATTACTGTAGATGTAATCAGGATACTCATTGAACACTTTTTTTTGTCCAACTGTTAAGAAGTATGATACAAGTTATCGTTCAAGTGTAGTGTAACTGAAATATTGTAAATATCATAAAATATCTTTATTTCATACAAATAAAGTATAGATGTCCACAGTGGTCCTGCAGTATTTTTTTATTTTGAGTATGATTTCATAAAAATAGGTTGCTGTAAGCTATCATGGCATGTTCCCAAAATTGCCACCAGGGTGCTAGAAAATGCCAATTGCTATTCTATCTTGAACTTATTATTATGAACATCACCTTTGGTTCACATCACCATACAGCTGTATAATGAATACTTATTTCTATCCAGCATGTATTGAATGTATTAATTGGTACACTGAGGTCACTGAATGTCTCTCTCTGTCTTTAAGGATTTTCTCTCAAGTGTTACATGTGCGAGTCTGATTCAATGGGTTTCTGTGACGCGAAAGAGCAGACATGTCCAGCTGGAGATTATAAATGTGCAAGCAGTGCATTGGAAATGTCATATGGTATGAAGTGGATATTTACTGAAAGTGATAATCTGAAGTAGAAGTATTATAGGTTAATCTCATCACACAATTGGCATTAATTATCTATTGCAGGAGGAACATGATTTCTGGAATTGTTTCTCTACCCTATTACAGGTAGTTTGTCTTTTTTGCAGGTTACACTGAGTTTTCTTTCACAACTAAAGGGTGTGAATATCAATGTAAAGATGGGACCCAACACAATGGAATGACAACTACGTGCTGTGACACCGATCTTTGCAATGCAGCAGGTATTGTGCTTTATTGATGTACAATTACATGTATTCAACTAACAGTTGCCTTTTTCCACCACAATTATTATAATTCAAACACAAGTGATTGTTCAGAATGAGCACAAAATTTAATTTCAGAAGATAAAAATAGCTTTAAACTAGAAAAGTGTGAAAATAAGTGCTTTCTGAGAATTTGTACTTTGTATTGTTTTTTTTAGAAAACTGATGAAATTGATCAACATTAAACACGCCATTTTATTAACCACTATTATTATTATTACTATATTATTGAATAGTACTAATTTCTGTATCATGTTTTTAGATGGAATGTATAAGGGAAGCTTCCTCCTGCTCTTCTCTCCTCTGCTCTTCTACTTCCTGTTTCAGTGAGTCCAGATTCTGCTCTTCAGATTCTGCAGCAAACACCAGCGAATATGATTCACATTCTGATGCATTGCTACTTAATAATACTCAGCTGAATAAAACTTGTTTGTTGCTCTGCTGTTCTTTGTATCATGATTTCATAAATCTTAATAAACAGTTTTGCAGTTTTTCTCAGTCGATTTGACACATTTCTCCAAATTTGGGTCACTGTTCTCACATTATCACAGTGATCTGAACACTTTGTAATTGTCTTAAATAGGATGTACATTTTCCTTCGTTTCATGCAAATTACAAATCAATTGCATCATTTTCTCAAAACAGGGCACAAAATTCTTAAATGTTTTCACAGTTCATACAGCCAACCAAAACAGGAAAAAAAAAAAAACAATGGCAGCTCTTTTTTATTGGTTTTGCAAAAATTACAATCATTTGTGCACCATTTTTCCAAACTCTGTTATTTGTTAAATTCTCAGTTTGGAATTATCTCAGTTAGCGCCAAATTAAAATCTGCTGAGTTGCAACACGTGGAATGCAAATCTCCTAATTGTTTACAATTATCTCAATTAAAAACACTATAAAGGGGGGAAAGAAAAAAGAAGAATGGGAAAAGGAAGAAGTGTAAGAGAGGTTTTGGAGAGGAAGGGTGAGGAACTGTGGAAGAGGTAGAAAGAGATGAGGGGAAAGAAATGGAGCAAGAAGAGTTGAGGATTTAGAAAGAGGAGTAGAGGCAACATCTATAAAGTTTATTGATTCAATGATTGCAGAAAAAGTATTATTTATTTACGACAATTCATTGTTATGCAACTAAACTCGTCATTTAGGAACTTCGAAGAACACAAAAGAACCTGAAAAGCTAATTTTCATTCATGTATTTGTGTATCTACAGCTAAATTTATCATCAAATCAACAGAGAACACACTTGTAGTTTTTTGTTGTAAGTATGTAAACTTGTACATTTATTTTTGATAAATGTAGAAAAACTAACTAATTCTAATTATTTTTAATGTCAAATAATTAGAAGATTCAAAACATAAACATTTCTTTCATACACAGAAAATTAGGTACTTTGAGATCTACCATCAAGGGTTAAGTTCCCTTCCCTATTAATAGAAATGGTTTAACCCAACACAAGAAAACCCTACCATAGACATAACACGTTGTGATGACCGCTGATTTGTGCACCTATCTGCAATCAACTAAAACAGCATATCTTAAACTTATTATAAATGAAAGTTACAGAATAACGAACCAGATTAAACAATTGTATCATAAACCTAATAGACTTCACCAGTCAACAGAAACACACAACCATAAATGACAAATATAAAGAAACATAAGCCCATAAACAGTTTTCAAAGACTTCACATGTTGCCGTATTGCCATTATTCGATGTTTTGAGAAACAAGTAAAAGTATTTCTAAGTCGTAAAATTGATTTCTATAGCGCTTTATACAGTACAGATTGTTTTAAAGCAGCTTCAAAAATGATTATGTAAAGCAGCTCTAAGCCAAGCCAATAGTGTCATTATTCAGCTCAAGTCAGTTCAGTGTTGATTCAGTTCAATAACGTTCATCAATTGTGCAACAGTTGTCCATACATACTGTATAGTGTATTTGTGACACACGAATTTAGTGTTTTACATTTTTCACATCAGTGTTTGATGTGCTAATCATTTGATGGTTTGTGTGTAGCGTTAGTATAAAAACATTTTTTTTAGAAGAGTTCAAATAGTTTTGAGTGTTTGCCGTTGCAAGAGAAGTGTGTTGTTTTGCATGTTGTGTGTGTGTTTTGTGGCTTTGTGTGTAGAGTTTCGAGAAAAGAAGCCATAGTTTGAGAAATTGTTTGTAAGGAATTTTAAAAAACTGTAACACATTTATTTTCTTACTCTGTGGCACTCACACAACCACAGACACATCAGTCTCACACACATCTCAGAACATGTTTGTCTCATCTCACAACAAACTATTTCTGTTTGGTTTTCTCACCCAGTGACACACACACAACCACAGACACTCATTTACACTAGCTGTTTCCACCCACCTTTTTTATCGCATAAAAATATGCCCATAATTATGTTACTTATGTTTTCTTGTACTGCACATTGGTCAATGGCAGTTGTTATAATTGTGCTTTAGTATAATTACATTGAAAAATGTAAGAAAAATGTAAAATGTGCTCAGTTCCATATGGAACTCTCTTCCCATTGATGTTCACAATAGTGAGTGCTGTTAAAACGTGTCTAAGACATATCTTTTTATACAGGCTTTTTTATAACATGTTTTATTGAGACTTTACTGCACTTGATCTGTATATGCGACTTGTTTGTTGTGTGCTTTGTCTTATGCAGTGACCTGTATATTGCTTGTGAGGTGACCTTGGACTCAATTGGTATGTTTTGGTCTAACGACTGGGTGTCGGAGTCATGTCTATTTTCATTTGTTACGATTTAACCTAAACGGTACGGCGCTCGAAATGGTCCATTCGGCGATGAGACTGACAAGCACGACAGATAACACGCGTGTATACGTGCGTGTACTTCTCCATTTGTTTTATTTGGAGACGTAGGCCTATATGGCGCTGGCTTTGTGTCATTTCTTTCCTAACCAAGCTTAAAGACGTATTAACGTGCATCTGGAGAACGTCTGCACGTCTGACCGTCTAACCGTCTGCCCGTCTTAACGTCTGCCCCTCTGAATGCCATACTTACAAGGCCTACACGCAAATATCAGGTCACGTAGACACGTCAACAACGTGTAGCAGTTGATCTATGCAGAAGTCACGACGGCTTACTATGGCGTTCCGATCGGCTCTTTAATTTGACTTAGTATGGCGCGCACCCCGTGCCAAAATTAAACATACTGTGACCGATCGAACGTCAAACCGCACATCTTGTACTTTTGAGCGTCTTACTGAACGGGTGACCCACGTGACGTCAGCGTCTTAAAATTAGCTCATTTTTAACCAAGCAAGTATAAGCTGATGTGTAAAGACTATATATGGACATTAAAGGCAATACATATCGATATTATACACCTAAGACAACACTAAAATATGAACTGCATCCTGCTGTACTGTAGCCTATTTGAATAAGCCTTTTACAGTTTTTCTTAATTGCTAAAACCCTAAACTCCATTCTCTGAACCAAATTATCAATAGCCTAAGGGGGCTTTCACACTGGCAGTTTAGTTCGGAACGGGGCACGGTTCGCATGAAAAATCGCTAATGTGAACACTGTCATGGGACCCGGGTGCGCACTGGGGTACCGAACCCGAGACTACCTGGAGGAGGTGGTCTGAGTTTGGTTGCTCCTGAACCGTGCCGCGGTTCGCGTGAATGTGAAAGCAACACGGACTCGGGTGCGCACTTGTTCAGGAAGTAAAGTAACCTGCGCATGCGTTTATAGCTTATTGTGATGTATTTAGTTAAATAAAACGCTTGTAAGGGATGATAGTGTTGATGATTTACCTTGGATACGAGCGAGAGTGAGCCTGCGTGCAGTGTATTCGTGCATTGCGCGTGGAATCAGGGAAACAAAGTTGGAAATCCACTGTCTCCTAAAAAGAGTCCGTTTGTAAGCAGCAGAAGTCCACCTTGTGTGACACACGCACAGTAAACCTGTAGTGTTCACTCAACTGCGCATAATAGCAGAAAAAAAAAAAAATATATATATATTGACCCACGTTCTGTTTTCTATCATGCGGCGTGCACGTTTGCGATGACGTCATATGCACGCAAACGCACCAGGGTTCGATAGAATCAAGTTGTGTGTGAAACCAGACCAACGCTGCGGGGGACGTCGGGAACAAACGCGCTCGGGCTCGGACCGCAGCAAACGAGCCCAGTGTAAAAGCCCCCTAAGCCAATTTGTCGAATAAATGATGTTTTATTAACAAAGTTCGGGAGGAGCATGTTCAAATAATTGATCCAATTATCACATCATTCCAACCAGCTGTCGACCATCAGTAATCAACATGTCTATCCAATCAGCTTGAGTTGGAGACCTATATATACACACATTTGACTCACCAATGTTCTTCGACAGTTTTTAAGCATCCCTCCACCACCCCGTCTCCTCACACTCACCTGGTTACTTCTTAAACCAGCAATACGGGGGGAGTACTCTGGGTTCGGGCCAAATATCCGAGCCTGGAGCCCTCTCCCCGGACAGCACGCCAAATATGCATACCATTTATTCTATCTAACTTAAGTGTGAACTAGTGAAATCACTATTTCTGCAAAACCTTAAACAAGTTCAGGTGTAGTACCTCTGAAGAAGAAGTACAAGAAGATTAAAGAAGAATCAAATAAAAGAGAGCACTGCAGTGATTGCTTCTTTAACAGTGTATTGATTCTGAATGGCAAATAATCAAAGCATACATGTATAACAAATGCTCAGTACATTCCATTATCAGTGCATGTATCACTTTTCTTTCACAGTAATGACTGGCTGTAAACGTAAGTGACTTTAAGCATGTTAACCATCACACAAGAGACGTGTGGAATATTTAACCACTAAATGACAGTTTGAAATTGATGACAATAATGCAGCTGAGATATTAATCACATACTCATGTCTAACCAATGTTCACTCAATGGTGTCCGATGTATTTCCTACCATAAAGTCAAATACAAAACTGATGAAAACTAACGAAATGTATAACTCAATTCACAGACATGAAAGAGATAATTACCCAAAATGTGCAATTTTAAGATAACTCATAAAACTGAAACAACATCATGAACTCTTATGACGCTCTCTGACAGCTCCAGAGGGTTTGACATCTTCACGCTTTAAAAATCAGTGATCACAAGATCAGGGCCCGTATGTATAAAGCCACTCAGAGTAAAATTTTAGTCTCAAGTCTGTCAAAATTCTAAGAATTACATAATTTTACTCTTGTTCCTAAACTTAAGAATAAGTGTGATTCATAAAAGTTCCTAAGTGCTAAGACTTGGTCTCAGCTCCTAAATTATTTAAGAGAGCTGGAGAGGTCTCCTAACCTAGTTAGGAGTAACAAGATGGCAGCAGAGATGTTAGGCCATGCACTTTTCAACGAAAATATGATGTATTAAATTTTAATTAAATGAGTTGATCAAACAATAATAAAAAAAAGTTTAATCATCAAGGTATTCTTTTTGTAACTTACCTTTAAAAAGTTTCACAGCATTGAAATTAAAGTAATAATTATATTTTTGGCGACTGGAGAAATGCAGCAGTGCACCTGTGATGATATATTTATTTTAATGGCTGGTGAGCCAAAGACAATTTTCCACCTTGGTGGACAATAAAGATATTACAATTAAAAAGCTCACAGAAGAAAACAAAAACATGTATTGTCTGCAACATAATCATTTATTAATATTTGATTTTCCTCTCTTGTTTTTTCACCGGTTCATAATTTATTTGTATGACAGCTTAGCTAAAAATTATGTCAATTTGGAATGTTTCATTGTGTTATCACAAATAAACAATTGACTCCAGGCACAACTACACAATACGCTTACAAAATATTGAACACATTTTAATACTATTTGAATAAAGGGTGAATCTGACAATTTTCTTCAAAGTTGTGATAATTTTGCACAATGCAAAGCCATTAAAAAAAAAATACATTTAAATATTAAAGTTTCAGTGTCTTAATTAAATTATTTTATTATAATTACATTAAATAATTGGTGTCATGGTGCTGTGACCTCACCCTTGCAGGCTCTCTATTGGCTGATTCAGAGGTTTCAGGGCGGCCATTTTGGGTTAACATCATTGTAGTCCTTAGTTTGCAGCACTTAAGTCCCACTTCAGTCAGCACTTAAGAGCAGTCTTATACTTTACTGAAAGTTGCTTTTAGCTGCTTTATAAAAGTCTCCTACTCTTAGAAAAGTCCTACTCTTTACTAAGTATTTTTTTACACTTAAGTCAAAGCTTAACACTATTCTTAAGATCATTTCTTAGAAGTTTTATACATACGGGCCCAGCTCTCTTACTTCCCTTTCTGAAACCCTGATTTGAAGATGATGCTGGACTAGAAGGTTTCTAAGGACCGCCAGGCTGCGGCCTTGTCTTTCCATTCACCAAACATCCTCTGACTCCAACTGGTTCTCACATTATCACAGTGATCTGAACACTTTGTAATTTTCCTAAATAGGTTGTAAATTTTCCTTCATTTCATGCAAATTACAAGTCACATGCATAATTCTCTCAAAACACTGCACAAAATTCTCAAATGTTTTCACAGTTCATACAGCCAATCAAAAATTTAATATATCAGGAAAAAAACAAAAGGCAGCTCCTTTTATTGGTTTTACAAAAATCACAATAATTTGTAGACAATTTTTCCAAACTCTGTTATTTGTTAAATTCTCATGCACTTGGAATGTTCTCAATTATCCCCAAATAAATATCTGCTGGGTTAGTACCGTAATATACACAACAAATGGGGTCATATCTTACACCCGGCGCAGTGGCAGGCGTGACGCAGTTATCATTTTCAAGCCCTGCACCACGTTGTTTAAATAGCAAATGCATTTGAAAACGAGGTGTGTTCACATGCGCGTTGCTATTTTGAGGCACCTGAAATAGCTGCGCAATTGACCCTTCGCAGGGAGCTTGATTGACAGGTGATCTGACCAATCATACTTCGCCATCCGCCATTTTGTCCGACAAAGCAGTCAGGAGAGTTAGTAGATTAACATGGGAGGATTTGAACTTGAAAAACGGAGTGTACTGATGCCTTTCTGCGGTTAAATCAACATTCCTTCTTATGTTCATTCATGTTTATTTGATACTATAAATGAACTAGAAGGAAGAGATGATCGGATCATGAGCAGCTTTAACTGATGCTCTACAGCGATCTGTCACGACACATTAAAGAGCCATAAAACGGTATTTATTGTTTAAATTTCTTCTTTTATTTTTTAAATGCCCAAATTTGAAAGGTGAGACTTTGTTTAATATGTTTAATATCAAAAGTAACCAAAAAGTAACCTGGTCTGTCCTGTCTGTCAGCGTGTTGTCACTCAGTCCGCGATGTATTTTTTACTGCGTGAGAACATGGTGTGTGTGTGTGTGTGAGAGGAGAGCAGCGTAGCTTGTCGGACATAGCGACACTAACTAAGGGGGGCGGGTATTTGCGAACGGTCAATTGACCAACAAAAACCTGGCTTAAAGTCAATGGGCCCTATTTTAACGATCTAAAACGCAAGTGTCAAGCGCAAAGCGCAAGTAACTTTGTGGGCGGATCTTGGCGCTGTTGCTGTTTAACCGGCGGGATAAATGACTCTTGCTCGACGCAAATCTAAAAGGGGTTGGTCTGAAGTAGCTTCATTATTCATAGGTGTGGTTTGGGCGTAACGGGAAACAAACTAATAAGAGCGCCATATCACATTCCCTTTAAGAGCATGATGAACGAGGTGCGCTTGTTCCATGGCGCAATACTATTATAACGGCGCATTTACCAGGCGCGCTTCAGAATCGGTTCACAGCCGAGGAGTTCGATGTTCTCGTCAGGGCCGTAAAAGAAAGAGAAGTGACATTGGGGATGGGACAAACCCACCCAAATTAGCTTCGGTTAAACATGCATATAATAATTTGGGTAAATGTGTAAGCTTTATGCCTATTTTTCCCATCGTCATGGACACAACAATGATTTCCCTCGTGTTTTAATAGGTATCAGACTTGGGTTTGAGTATAAAACAATAGAAAGCTTTATTTTCCCATCAGATAGAAGTATTAAAATTTTATTTAACAGGACAACACCAATAACTCAAAAGGATCCACACAAGTAACACACAGACCTCGCTTCAGAATTGGGCGCTGGCTCTCCTCGGCAGAAATGACACAGCAATCATACATGCACACTCACGCCACACCTCGCTATGAGCACAGCATTCGGAGCACGGCATTCAGGCAAAAGAACCCACCACCACAATCGAGAAGAGACGCTTATCCTTCTGCCACTGGTTGCCCCCCAATTCTGAAGGAAGAACAAAATAAGACCAGGTAACACGAAACACACATATATGACACCAATTATATACAAGACATTTCACTACAAACAAGTATTCTAAAACACAATATTAAAAGGGTTCACCACACCAGCTTGGCTCGTCAACTCGAGGTGCCGCGTCCGGTCACCCTGACAACCAATCCTAGGCTGGGCAGAAATGGGCAAAAGCAGCAAATTACAAAAAAAAAAGAAAACACCTTTGATAGGCCGCCCTCGGGTTGGCCACACATAAATAGAAGACAAGGAAAAACTGGTCTCACGTACAAAATAGGTACCTGAGCAACATACTCAACGTAATTCAACACCAGAAAATATAAGCTTCACAACAATCAACTCATAAGGAAAGAAAATGATATTTAAAGAAAACAAAATGCAGAACAGATGGGGACAGTTAGGTGGCTAATCTAATAGTTAAACGCCACTGGAGGCTCTTAACTCAAATTACTCACAGCCCATAATCAACAGTCCAGCTGATCCAGCATTCGATACACCATGGATGAAGCGATGAAACAGGACCCGGCGTGTCGACGCACCACGCGCACTGAAACAGAGTTAATTCCGCTTGTCTGCAGATTCAATCAAGCTACCGAACTCATACAGACCTTTCCCCCTAAAACCCCGGAAACAGGAAAGTCACGCTGATACGTCGATGAGATTGATGCAGGTAGCCAAACAAAGCAGACAGCAAAGAGAGCATCTGGATCAAAGGTTAGCCGACACACACAAAAAAAAAGCAGCCCACTGTAACGCCTCTTGGGCCCTGTCCCAAATGGCACACTCCGGAGTTGTGGACTTCCTCAGAGTCCACACTTCGGTGACGTCATGTAGTGCAGACCTATAGGGCCCTTAGCTCGAGTCCGCGAGGGCGCATTGAGAGGTATTTTTGGGACAGACTCGATCGTCACGCCGGGAACAGGAAGACGGTCTGATTGTTGTTATGGACAGGAGCTACAGGTTTGGGGAAATATGCGGCCTATTGTTGTTGTGTTTGCATATGACTCAGTAAAGCCCTGACATTCTGTTCTATTTATTTAATGAATCATAATGCGATCGTATTATTCAGCTCGCTATTATTAGCCTATGTTTGAGACATCAACCACTGGTCGATGATCATAATGTTTGTATAAACTTGTCATAAAAACCGTAATGATAATTACACTTAAATATTTTCTTCTCAGCCATGTTAACAATTGTCCGCATCTATGTGGGCTTCGCGGAAGACCGCTTCAAGGGTACACAGGGGGCGCTGCTGAGCACACTTCAGAGCGTTAAAATGCTAAATGGGACGGCCTACGGACTCGTAGACTCGGCGAGCACGCGCAATTTAAGTCCACGAGACCGAAAGTCCGCATGAAGTGCGCCATTTGGGACAGGGCCTTGCACATTGGCCCGTACCTGTTGTGTGATTCAAACGGCACCAATTCTGCTGCGCATTAAACACGGTCCGTGAAACCGATCAACTTTCAAGGCATCCCACAAAGCTCCTCTGTCCACCCTTTAGTTAAACAAAAAAATACATGGAATCCCTGTGCAACAACCCACGAACAAACCACACTACAATCACTGCCAACAGCTCCTACCTTACAAACATGCATGTGTCCCGCGCCCCTTGTCCTCCACAACTGGGTTGCGATATATGTGCAATACTGAAGGATGTGTCTGGTTACATACTTCACACACAAGGCGGTCATAACATTCCCTACTTACATGTCCAGACTTTAAACAGCTGAAACAAACTCAAGTTTCTTTTAAAAAGTCAATCTTTTCTTGCTGTGATTTATTTTTTTAAAGTATAACACCTTTTTAAAATATGATTGTCTTGACAGAACAAGCAAGTTGTGTTATCATTGGTCTTGTATACGGAATGGTTTCTCACTTGTGTTTGGTTTCTCACTTGTATACGGAATGGTTTCTCACACACTTCGCATGTTTAGTTCTTGCATATAAGAGATATTATCAATGATGTTACAACATGCATGCAAAAACAATGAATATGCATGAAGACCTTATGCATCCTCAGTCCTTAATGATGGCCAACTGAAAGCCTTTTCCATATATGCATCTGCAATCTGGAATTCATCACCAAATTGCTCCTTCAGAAGTTTCTTGGCTAATAAATACCCTACTTCTGGATCAAGACGTTGGCAACTTTGAACCAGTACTCTGGGTTGTCCTGTCGTGAATTGCTCCAGAAAATACAAGCAGTCCCTTTATTGCGAGTCCTTTTTTTCAACACTGTGCTCAAAAGCTCTAATGAATGGCACATACTGAAGTGGATTACCATCAAAGATTGGAATCTCTCTTTTGGGAAGCATTTGAGGTTAAACTTGATGTACCAGATATGTTGTTAATTCCTCCTGCCTTTCATACAGGGGTTCTCATACAGGGGTTCACCTTCAAGTCAAGTCAAGTCGAGTCATCTTCATTTATATAGTGCTTTTAACAATGGATTGTTTCAAAGCAGCTTTACAGAGATAAACATATAATTTAAGGGAACAGAGATTGTTTTGGCTTTATAGCGGTTCTTGAATAATGTTATTTCCAGCTAAAGTTAATTTTGATTGATTCACCTCCGTCGAAATGATCAGACTTTAAACGCGAACCTGTGATTAACGCTGACGGCGTTCACATGCTCATTCAGAATTCTATAGTTATGTGCTTTTTAAAATATGTGCGCAGGTTTGTAATTCCATACAACCCAGCCTAAACAAACTACTTTTCTTGCCTATAAATTGATACAGAATTTGTTTTATTTGATCACTTCGGGGTACGCGAACCGAAATTCACAACACTTTATCTGTAGAGTGGGAAAGGGATCCTCCATAGGGAGAGGATAGTTGACACTTCAGCACTGCATTGTCATTGGGTCCAGGCGAATCTCCTTCGTCAGATCTGGATACGGCCTGGATCCGGCAGGCTGCGGGAAAACCTCGGGATAAACAAAGACGCTAATATTAGTGTAGATGCCATTCTTCTTATGATGTAAGGAGTACATCAAGATTTAAGGGAAGTGTTCCCAGTTCGGCTGACCTAATCTATGCAGCCTAACATTGAATTATCAAAGTCTATAATGTATTATGTGTATGCTAGGTCAAAGAGATGTGTTTTTAGTCTAGCTTTGAACTGACAGAGTGTGTCTGCTTCCCGGACAATGGTAGGAAGACTATTCCAAAGTTTGGGTGCTAAATAGGAAAAGGATCTACCGCCTGCAGTCGATTTTGATATTCTAGGTATTATCAACTGGCCGGAATTTTGAGATCGCAATAGACGTGAAGGACTATAATGCGTTAAGAGCTCGCTCAAGTACTGCGGAGCTAAACCATTTAGTGCTTTGTAAGTAATCAACAATATTTTAAAATGTATACGATGGTTAATAGGGAGCCAATGCAGTGTTGACAGAACCGGGCTAATATGGTCATATTTCCTGGTTCTGGTAAGAACTCGAGCTGGTGCGTTTTGAACTAGCTGTAGTTTTGAACTACCTTGAGTTGGAAGACATTTCACAGCTTGAGATGTTGCCTTATTACGTCTGGAATGTTGAGCAACAGAGCGTGAGTCCTGTTGTTGGTAAGTACTGCTTTCTTGAATGTTCAAAACTCTTTTAGGCTGCATTAATGTTGATCATTTTGTGATGTTACAGGAAGCACCAGCTGATTGTGTTGGAACGCTGCTGATAACTCTAGTAGCTGTATCCATTGGTATTTCACTCATTGTCTTTTCCATGTATCATGTTTCTCAATTTCATTGTCAGGTAACACAGTCAACAATGAATCATGCGTTTCCTTTGCCCCTAAACACAAATCATTGAGGTTTTCATACACGGTCCGCATGGTATTCCACGTAGTACATGGCTTAACACGGTCAAAAAACTGTGTTTCCCGACTACCAATACATAGGGATGGCTGACGAGAAACTGACGTTCCGAAGCTTTTCGAGATCCCGAAGCGCAGATGTTTCGAAACACTGATCCGAAAGCGTTATTCAAAACACCCATGTCACGTGACTACTAAATGAAGCTTCGGGGTGTTTCACAAGTGTTTCGACAGGTCCGCCGAATCAGCGTTTGATTGACAGGGTCGGGAACAGTCAACGCATCTTGACCTCGTGGGTTTTTGTGAGAGGAGTTTGATTTTGAGATAGCGTATTTTTGGTGATGTAGTGACATGTAGTCCGATTTGTTTAGTTATATTTAGGCTTACATGTATGTATAGAATTATTCATTTTATTTTATTTTATTTTATCTTTCAGCCTTGTTTGGAAACCAAGACCAAACCAGCACTCCTACTGTCTGAAAAATGTATTTTATTTAATCAATAAATATAATTAGATTAAGAAGACAATAAGCTTACTAATCAAATCACAGGCACACAAGAAAATCTTTGTGTTGCAGCGGTGGCACAAAAGTTGCATCTGAATTGGTACAATTGCACCTGCATAAATAATGTTGAGATTAATGTTTTTAAAATACAAATTGGAATATAGAAATATGATGGAAATATAAAATCATAGGTCTACTTTAAAATATGAAATTGAAATCAAAACACTTATTCAACCGTTTTGTTCAAAGCAGCTGATTCATTTAGGAACGAAACATTTTGCCGAAATAGCAAAATCTTGTTCTAAAATTTAAGTCACTTAATATTAACTTCTTGTTTATTGAACATTTGTATAAAATCAATATCACATTTGCAATCGTGCTCATATTCGTCAAAACAGCTCTCTTGCTCTTGTGATGTTGCTTAATTTAGAGTTCTCATCGGGCCTGAAAATTACAACCCGCCCCGACCCGGCCCGTGGCTTTTAAAGCCCGGACCCGATGTAACCCGACACATCAACATGAATTATCTGCCCAAACCCGGCCCGGAATATACAAGCACTTTTTTGCAATCATATCTTGAGTTTTGTGGGCATTTGTATTCATTCTGGCCATGGGACATTTTTTTTAGAAAATCCTGCGTTGATTTCAAACCCAGCACCACAGTAACAAAAGAAAACTTATTAGGTTACTGATCACAATTTAATTATTCACAAATAAGTTATTGATTGCATTTTAAGCAGTAAGTTTTACATCAAATCACATTAATGATGTTAACAAATAATTCAGACAATGCACCGGCAATTTAGTGATATCCTCGCAGTTGTGGCCTTGCTAACAGCCAGTAAGAGCTGTGCGTGTAATACACCTCTTCTGCCCTCAAGAGATGCCCTAGCAACTAGCGACTGCAGTCTTTGGCGTTCTTGTTAACGCGCCCGCCTCCCATGCCAGAGACCCCTGTTTGAATCCTGCTCGGAGTGGGTCTTGTAAGATCAGTTACATTTGGTGCCGTGACCCGTATGGGAGTGAGATGTAGGTGAGTGAGAGTCAGTTCAGTGTGGATGTCTTTTGTGCCAAAAAATATATGCAATGATTTCAGAGATTAAATATTCACATGTAAATCTGCAACCTGTTAGATCACATGGACAATTCTACAGTCTCTCTGGATAAAAGCTAAATGTCTTCAATTTAAATGAGATCAGTTGTGGATTATAGTGATATTATGTCTAAGCATTTCAACCTTTGACTTAAACCTTACTAGTTGATCAACCAAAAGAAACTGAAGTTGGACAAATTTCCAGTCACTCACAGAAATAACTGACACATATGTTTAATATATACAGTTATGTAAATCTTTTACTACAGCATTTTGACACACTTTTTTAAAACAGTAAAGTTTTTCTTTAATTCTTACATTCTATAATAACTTTTTTTAAGCATAGGAATGCATACATGTTCGTGCTGATGCAGTGTTTTGTTTAATATTAATTTAATAAAGTACATACTTTCAGTTCCTTGAACCAAAGAACATCAGTGCAACAAACAATCTTTATTCAGTAAAGTATCGCAATGCATCATCCATATTCGCTGGTGTTTGCTGCAGAATCTGAAGAGCAGAATCTGGACTCACTGAAACAGGAAGTAGAAGAGCAGAGGAGAGAAGAGCAGGAGGAAGCTTCCCTTATACATTCCATCTAAAAACATGATACAGAAATTAGTATTATTTAATAATATAGTAATAATAAAAATTATAATAACAGTGGTTAATAAAATGGCATGTTTAATGTTGATCAATTTCATCACATTTTTAAAAACAACAAAAACTCTTTGAAGCATTGATTAATTTTAAAAGCGTCTCCTTTTCGTGCTGTTCAAGCTTTTCACTATTTTTTTTTTATTTTGACTCTTGATATTGTGTCTTATGAACAATCACTTGTGCATTGTATTGTTTGTTTTAATTATTGAATTACTTGTATTAATGTTTATAACATTTCCTCATTTTAAGTTACTGTGGATAAAAGTCCAAAAAAGCCCAATACCTGCTGCATTGCAAAGGTCAGTGTCACAACACTGGACAGACAATGACCCTTCATCTATCTTGTGGGTCCCTGGTTTACATTGATTTGCACACACTTTAGTGATGAACACCTTAGTTAAACCTGGTAAAAAAGACATAAACAACCATATAATAGGATAATAAAACAATTCCAAGATTTGCAGTAATGTGAAAACATCAAGTATACTTTCTCTCCAGTGGTACTATCAGTTTCAGTAAATTATTATATCAGATTTCCACATCACACTGGACTTACCATCTGATTTTTCCACTGTACTGCTTGCACATTTAGAAAATCCATCTGGACATGTCTCCACTTTTTCTTTACAGGAACCCGTCGAATCAGGCATGCATGAGTAACACTTAAGAGAATATCCTTAAAGACATAGAAAGATATTGAGTTACCACTCTACAGAATGTACCAAATAATATTCAATACTTGCTGTTTCTTGCACCTCCAGTGAGAAAAACGAAAAGAAGAACAACAGAGACTCGCAGATCCATCATGTGTCAGGGATGAAATAACAATGTTTCCGTTCCTTTTATGTCTGTTCGATTGCAAGATGGGATAGTTGCAACATGGCTTATGTCTTATGTTCACATTACACATGCTCAGTTAGCACATCTTCTGTCCTGGAAGAAAGCAGCCACATATGACCAATCCTTCTGCAAATAATTAATAACTAAATACATTTCAAGTTAAAAAGTATATATATATTTTTATTTTATTTTTCATACAGTCTAAAATGATAAAACTTGCTCTGTTAGCTTGAAACAATAGCTTTGACACATGCAAGCTAAGATAACACAGATTAAAATTATATAACTTTACAATGAATTCCCGCAAACATTTTAGAAACTGATAGCAAAACAAATTATTAACTATCTAAATACCACACCCTATGCTATCCACTAGTTTGGCTTTAGAGCAAATTACTCCACCGAGACTGGGACTTGCTTCCTTACTGAAAACATCAGAGCTCTGTTGGACCGAGGTGGGGTTGTTGGTGCTGTGTTCCTGGATGTCAGGAAGGCTTTTGACACTGTTAATTATACAATTTTGCTGACAAAATTATGTGGTTTTATTTTTTCCTCAGATGCGCTTAAATGGATTGAGTCTTACCTCACTGACCGCTCCCAACATGTCAGAGTCCAGTCATTTAAATCAGCGGCCCTCAGTCTGTCTAATTTAGGGCCTTTGTTGTTCTCGATTCATATAACTGACCTCCCATCCGTTGTTTCTGCAGATGTATGCTGATGACACCGTATGCTCACGGTAGGATTATCTCTCAGGTGGCTGAGAAGCTCACTAACGCCATGGATAATATTACAGCTTGGTTGAAACACTCCTGCCTGCAGCTGAATATACATCAAAAACAGTAGCAATGTTCTTCACCAAGTCCTACAAAAACTTCAGTGTTGAGCCAGATATTTTTGTCTCAGAGGAAAGGCTGCAGATCGTGTCAGAATACAAATATCTGGGAGTTTTAATTAATTCAAATTTGTCATTAACATCACATGCAAAAAGGGTCTGTAATCGAATTAAATTTAGCCTCAGTAACTTTAGACACGTTCGCCATCAAATGTACATGCACTCCATGATCTTCTCACATATCACTTACTGTTTGCCCATTTGGTCACAAGCTAATGTTACATCTTTGAAACCTCTGCAATCACTTTACAAACGAACTGTTAAAATTCTGGATAAGAAACCATGTATTTCTCATCATTGTCCAATATTAAAGAATATCCAGTTAAAGAAATGGCTCATTGATTATCAGAGCTGTCAACATTAACTTACTTCTAGACCTGCTCTCGCTGCCCACTGCTGGCTTCTTGCCTTGTGTGTGTGTGTGTATGCGTCATGTTTTTGTCAGATGTTTGTTCGATTGTATATTTTAACATAATAGTATTTCTTACTAAATGTATTGTAATTTTATATTGTTATGTAAATATGTAATTTTCTCTCTTTTAAGGTGACTTTTTCCCATCTGTCTAGGGACTGCAGATGAAAAATATATAGCCTTTTGGCTAATTCTGGCATATTGACAGAAACGTTTATTAATATGCACTGTCCCTGTAATAAATAAATAAATAAAAATAATGAATAAATGTAACAAGGATTAATTTATTGACACCCCAGCAAGCAATTATTTGAGTTCTTTGGCGAGGTATGGACAGGACATCCTGGTGGTGGTGGGGAGGGTGGAGGTAAATGTCACGTCAGCATCTGCGAACTCAAACATGTGTAAGAACCGATTTTATACAGCGAGTATAAGGACAGGATTGGATAGATGTGAAGGTAATAAGTGACGTAGTAATGAAGTCTTCCTGGCAGAACTTATGCTAAAGCTTTCATTTCCCTGAGAACAGGGAACTCGAACTGCATCCGTGACGCTTTGGGGAACGCCTCAGTGTCATCAACGCAGTGCGTCTTCCCTTTCGAAAGGGAACTTTGCTATTTGCCTCATAATAACCTTGCAAGAATATAATCCAACGTTCACTTACCACACAGTTACAACATTCACTTACACACAGTTAATGTAAGCTTTCACAGAAGTATTATTAAATGTCAGTGTGTTGATTCTGATTAACATAAATATTTTGCAGTTCGTAATAATTTAGCAAAACCTGGTTGTTACTTGAAAAGGTTTCCCCCCAGCCAATTTAACTTAGGGAAGACCCTGTGGACAAGTAAAATAAATACATTTGAAAAACATGTTAAAAAATTATTTTATTACCTTTTAATGAATGTTGCACTTGCAACTTCCCCTGTGGCCTGTTGCAACCTTCCCCGGTGTTCTGGGTTCATGTTTCATGTTACAGTCATGTTTGTTGTCTTGTCATGTTATTCCCTTGCCCTCATGTGATCCTGCCATGTGCTTCCCTAGTCTTTTGTGTGTCCTGTTGTCATTGGTTAATTGTCTAATCATGTTCACAGGTGTGTCTTGTCTTGTTTATTAGTCCGTGTGTATTTAAGCCCTAATTTTTGCCATGTGTTTTTGTCTAGTATTGTTCACGTAACCACTGTGTGGTGAATGTTAGTTAATCAAGTCATGCGTAGTCAAGTCTTTGTTTTGTATTTCGATCATGTTTGGATGTAAATAAGCTGCACTTGGGTTCTGCAACTCGCCTCCAGTGGATTCGTTACACCCGGCCTATCATGGGGTCAGTTGTAACGTTTGACTTTGTCTGTTCATGTATAAATTGTACATTTATTATCATATATACAAGTGTTGCAGCAGTGTGGGTGGGTAGCTGACAGATGTGGGTATATTGTATAAAAAATTTGACTTTAAAATGCAAATAGTCTTTTGAGAAACTCAATGAAATGCAAAAAGTGTTGCAACCATCCCCACTCTCTCCCTACAAAAGATGATCTATGAATTAAATAGTTAATTTTAAATTGAATTGTTTATTTAGTATTTTACTAGCCTGGTTAAAACCAGACCATTCTCAGTTGTAACTGAGTTATGGTCTGCGTAATAGACAAATCATTTCCAGAGGGGCGTCACCAACGGACATCGCGGATAGACCTAAAACCAATCAGAGCGATGAAGGAGATGACGTATGCAGAGCGGCGGAGAAACATCTCCGAGTGTTGTTCTTTGCTCGGTTTTTAACAAAAAGGAAACGTTCAAATCGCTTAAAACAGACGCGATAGCTGATTCGAACGAAAAACAAAACACAAAGTTGAGAAAGTCAAGCCCTGTAAGAAGTCAGCATTGTGAGTTATAAAGTCTTTTTAAATTTGTACTTTATAACTAGCAATTGTGACTTTATATCGTGCAATCCTGAAATAAAAAGATGTAAACTCGCAATTGCAAGGAAAAAAAGTCAGGGAAATTGCCAGCTATGAACTCTACGTATAGGTGTTCATCAACATGAATGAATGAAAAGACACAGGAAGTGGATTTGTGGGAATGTTTATTCATTGGAACAAAAAAATAAAGACATTGTTTGCTTCATTGTTTGCATGAAAAGTCTGCTCACTCCTGTTATCAACGACAACGGCTTAAAGAAAATCCCTAACAATTATTATTTATTGCTATTTATGGTCAAATATAATAATCAACACTCAAACAAAAACTGAGTTGTTTACAAAAATGTTAATTCCATAATGTGCATGAGGTGAAATGATAGACAAAAGTATTTGTGAAATGTTACTGCTCATCATATCTGATTATTTCTGTTGTTGCTTTTGTGATCTTTAACTGAGCAGGAAAATCCTGATATTGAGAATGCAATTATTGTTTTACAAACTGTAGAATGTGAAGATCTGCTGTATTCAGTGCATCAGGAAGTAGGAGAGCAGAGAACAGCAGAGGAACAGGACGCTCTGGCTGACACTCTGAGCCCCGTTACACAGGTTCCCCTCACAACATGAGACGCCTTTAACACTACTAACTGATGTTGTGGCGTCACAAATAGATTTAGAGACACAGCCTTTTACTGACTGGCCTCCAGAAGTCCCTGATGAAAAGAAAGAAAACAATGGTTGATTCAGTCTAAGCTGGACGTGATCTGTGTCAAATCCTTAAAGTGCAAGATGGAAAAACAAAATGAATGATGATATTCTTTTAACAGATTCTCACCTGTTGCTTTAATGCAGCGATCTTCAGTCCCTGAACAGCTCGTTATGTTTAAGCAGCTGTGCTCGTCACAATAGTAACATTTCTTTCCATTGGGGACATTAGAGCTGAGATCTACATCAGGAGGAAAACAAGTGTTCTTTCATTTTGTTTTGTTTTTTTGTACAAAATGGAACATCTAATGAAACAACAATTCAATCCATTCAATCAATCCCTGACAGAAAATCAATCTACCCAGCTTTTTTTTTTTTTCTTGATTGATTTCATATGGAGGTAAAATGAGTGTTGACTTTAAAGAAGATTTTGCACATGATCATTGAAGTACAATACCTGGAGCATCTTTGGCATTACAAAGGTCTGTGTCACAGCAGAAAGAAGACATCTTTAAAACACCGAGGTTCATGGACCAATTTTGACAGGCAACAGCACAATTTTTAACACTTGCTTTAGAAGTGATGTCACCTAAAAATGGAAAGACTGTTAAAATCACATTATTTTGATGAAAAAAAAAAAAAAATCATTCATGAATATGCTCAGAAGTAGAAAGTTACAGTGAGTTAAAAAAGAAACACATGTATGCAAAACAAGAAAAAAGACAAAATATTTTTTTTCTCATTTCAAATCATTTTGTTGTTAATGCAAACTCTATTGATAGCAAAGCAAGAAAACAAACTACACAAATTAAATACAAAAAATTAAATAGCAGAAACATTATATAAATGAGTGAATTTGTCAATTCCACCAGGAAAATTAGTAGATGTTATGTGAGAAGTAACATTTACACTGTCTCAGGACCAGTAAATTATAGCAGAATCTCCATCCGTCAGAAGTAACAGTGCATTTCAAAAACAACAAAGGACTTACCGATTTGTGTCACAGCTGTTGAACACTTGGATGATCCACTGGGACAAGTCAACTGTTGTTCACAAGAACCCATCAGACTCGTGCACTCATAACATTTGAGAGAGTGTCCTTTAGTAATAAAACAGAGAGAGACATAAGTTATTGGTATTTGTACACCATAATAATTCAAGCGATTTGTCTTTGTACCTGCTGTGAAAAAAATGAAAAGGAGAAAAACTGAGATTTGCAGATCCATCTTTGATCAGGAGGAGAATAAAATAATCTGTCTGTTTCAGTGCCATTTTATAGCTTATCAGAAGGGGAGGATCTCCATGAGAAAATTATATTTTAAAGGAGACATCATAAAAATATAACTTTTTCCGTGTTTAAGTGCTATAACCGGGTCCCCGGTGCATCTACCGACCCAGAAAACATGAAAAGTGAAACCCAGTAACTTTGTTTTGGTAAGGCTTTCTCTGCAAGCATGTCAAAAATAAGCCAATCAGATTTCGCTCCCCTTTCTGATGTAGGAAGGGGATCTTATAATATTACCGCCCCTTAATATGCATGTTTCCACCCGGGCGCCGCCATTTAGTTTTTCGCAAGCGACAACAGTGTAACCAGTTCTAATGCATAAAAGTTCGAGTTGGCAAAAGTTCGAGCAAAGCATGCAAACTGTTCTGTCATTGGCTGTAGCAACAGGCGACCATTGACCATTGATACACGATTTTTTTTGTCTGTTATGATAGTCACTGTGTCAGATTACAAGATTTTGACTCCTAAAATCTTGTCGTGCCGTGCCGTGGACCATTCACACATACCGAATCTTCAGATCAAGTCTGCAAAACTACAAGCAGATTACACTTTAAACTCTTTAAACTTTTTTTTGCAAAACACAGTTCTCTACATTACACACATATTTCAAAACTAACAGCTCTTTTGTTTCATTCGACCCTGCCATTTAAATGCCACACTCATTTACTGATGACCTACACCCAATGATCATATGTGAAAACACTTATACATAAATATATAACCTAGGAATCGAAACTCAGTGTTTTGAGAAAGAAATAAATTATTTTACCCCCTTGAATTTCTGCTTATAGTGTAAATATATATGTATATACATGTAAATACACACACACACACACACACACACACACACACACACACACACACACACACACACACACACACACACACAAAGCGCTTTAGAAAATAAAGTTGACTTCTGACTTGGCTTGTATGCATAATCCGTGTGTGTGTATATATATATATATATATATATATATATATATATATATACATATAATAAGAATTATTTTTTTATTTTTTTTAAGGCTAATTTTTAAATCCTCTGGCACAACACATGTTCTCAAAGACAAAGAAAAAGTATGAGCAAGTTGCAATATTGCTGTTTGGCCTGTTTGACAAGCAAAAATGAAATATGACCAGCTGAAGATGTTTTTAATTAGTCAATTACAACACTTTTTCATCTGACACGTAAGAGTATGAAAGTTGTAACCACATTGCAAGAAGAAAAAAAATTGGCTTAATTTCATTGAGAAACTTGTGGATTTCTTAAAAGATGGGGAAATACAAAGCAGGAGTGAAGCCCAGACCTGTTGATAACATTTTAATATATAAATATGAGTTTAGAGCACAAGGAGAAAAGGCCAATGGTGCATTCATAAACTGTATTCACCTGAACTCGCAGCGCCCACACTTACATATTTATCACCTTTACCCTCTTCACCTGTAGAGGGGGCACAAACATAAAAAAATTGTTTATGAAATTTTTTATATATATATATTTTACAATCACTGGGAAACATTTCTCAATATCAGGTTTTCTCGATTGCTTAAACACATTTTTTTAAATGATGCCTCCTTTTCTCAAATCACTAAACACAAATCCATAACTCAGTTCCCCAAACTTCCTGTTTGCAGATCAAAATGAAACTCTTCACTCAAAACCATTCAAACTTGCCCCCAGACACAAGCCCTCAAAAACACACACAGGACAACAGTCCTACACACTGGTGAGATAAATTCAAAACAATACTACAATAAACTGTAGCAGGAAGGTAATATGTAGCCTAAGTTATGTTGCTTGTGCTTCTCCCCCTCAAAAACCTTTTCACGTGATGAACACAACAAATGTATACATTTGCAGATTTTTTTTATTCCTTAATGTACTGTAAAGTAGAAATACACCAAATAACAACAGCAAAAAACAATGATTCTGTCCCAGCATCCCGTCTTTGGTCTGGGACAGGCCAGAGAGTAGAGGTCTTCTCGGGTCCTAAAAACTGTACCCGACCCGAATCGACCCGAATCACTACTTACCCGAACCCGACGTGCATACATTTTTTTTTTTTTTTAAAGAAAAACCCGACCCGAGACAGACCCGTTAAAATTAGACCCGAGTCCGACCCGACCTGACGGCATTTCCTTTAGAACCCGACTGGACCCGAACGTAAACGGCATTTACATTGTGCAGAGCCTGCAGCCCTGCGTTTCTCAAAAATGCACTTAACATAGACGCGCAAGTGTAAGCGCGCTGAAGTGCTAAAATGTCAATCACACATCACTGTAACCCATTACGTCCTATAAAATTTGGCATAATGTTATTTACCGGTCCATGCGATGATTAGAACCACCATTCGTTTTCCCTGACATTTTTCGCAATTTCTGTTATCGCCTCCATGCTTTTCTGACAGTGTCGCGTATTTTTAAAATTGATTGACAGGCCTGGCTTAACGACAATTCAAATACTTGCATTTAGTCAAACATCCATCCACATGATGGCGCACTAGTTCTTCTTGGCAAAGGGAGGGGTTGGTTTATGTGGAGCGAGCAACTGAGTAAATAAATGCGGAGGCAACCGTGCTTATGCTTATAGCCCATTTGCACGTAGAAGCGCGGATTCGCTCTCTCACTTAGAAAAAGTGAGAGAACGGTGTCATAGAGTTGTTTTAAATACTGCAATTTTCTTAAATGCCCAACATAGTTTAAAAGAATTCGGGTCTTCTCGGGTCCATTTGGAAAAGGCATATTTATTTTAAATTACCCGAGACCCGAGGCCACTAATACCGAACCCGACCCGTGTCCGAGACACTCGTCGGAATTTTGGACCCGAACCCGCTCGGGTCTCGGGTCGGACCTCGGGTTTTCGGATCCAAGTGGACCCGTGAAGACCTCTACCAGAGAGTCTGTTCAGCATCACAGGCTATATTGGCATACCATGGACAAGGAAATGGTCAACTACATTTTCAGTAGTGTGACAGTAGTTTGCAAGTTATTGTAAAGCCTATCTATAGCCGCGTTTCCACCGCAATTACCAGGAACTATTTGTCCCAGGAACTTTTTTCATAGGAACTTTTTTTGCCCCAGAACGATTGCTCACTGCGTTTACACCGTGGACTAAAGTACCGGGAAGATTAGTCTGGTGACGTTGAACTGCGTGCGACTGCTCCTCCCAGTCTGCGCGTACTTGTTTTGAGTTTTAAGTATTGAGGAGATTCAAGCTGTGCTGCTTTTGTGTGCGATCTATTAGTTTACTAAGGAGGTAATTAACAAAACGGCAGAAAAGAGACGAACACTAATACCAAACCGTATTCATTTCAGAAAGCTCGTAATGCTAGATATAAAAGTAGACAACGTTTGTTATCAGCTATAGCGGACATGACCGTGAGATGGATGGGACGAACGCGCGCCATCCGGCAAAGAGAACAAGGTAAAATAACCAATCAGCATGTTCAGCGCACAAGTCCCACCCCAAAAGTTCCTGAACTCTGAAAAAGTACTACCTCGCCAGCAGGGACTTTCTGGGGGGGAAATTTTTACCCGGAACTTCATTTAGACCCTGGTTCCTGCAGTGTAAACACACGGAGTACCACCCCAAAGTTCCTAGTTCCTGGGGAAAGTTCCTGCGGTGGAAACGCGGCTTATGGTGCACATTAAGATGTCCAACCCAGTTGTCGTTTCAATTCAATTTATTGACAACAATCACATGAATAGGCTCAGATGGCAGCAAGTTGATAAGCTAAAAAGGGTTCATACACCTACGTAAATCAGTGCAGACCTTCAATTTGATTTGACTTTAGTAATTCAAAACAGTGACAAAGACCAGCTCCTAAAACAGAGTCAGAAAAACACCCTTATTATTTGTGCTAATAACATTCACACACAAAACATTTTAAAAAACAACATTCCTCAAAAACACACATTAATTGAAACAAACATACACTTCAATCATACATCACGCACCTGGCAACGGCTTACAACAACTGTTTTCCAAACCAGGAACAAACCATCATTACAACCTGCACAATATTTAGATACACATGATTATCACACATTTAAAAACAATTACATCAAACATAGCTGATGAAAGTTTGATTTACCTCCAAGAAGGAAAATAACTGCTACCTATCTGGCGTTGTTGTACCTTACAACAGCTACAGCTTACGACAACTGTTTTGCAATTTAGGCACATACTCACAGTCTGCACAAAATATTTGAATACACGTGATTGTACAAAATATTAAATAAAAACAAATACATCAAACATAATCAATGAGAGTTTGATTTACCTCAAAGACAGAAATCTCAGCAGCCTATCTGGCATTGTCTATTCAGCGTGCGCACTGCCATTACTACTGAACTAACCCTACTCCATTCATAAAGAGCACATCAGACCGGAAACTACCGTATTCCCCCTACCACAAAGGACTACCGTAAATACTATAATGGTTACAACCATCACCTCATCACATTATGTTCTCCTCTGACTAACTGACTACATAAAAATAGGCCAGATTTACTAACAGCTGCCGCAAACCCTTTTTTGTCGTAAAAAAGTCACTGTCAGGATTTATCAAAAGCCCCTTTCACACAGCGCTTTGAACCCGGCAAATTGCAGGCAAATTGCCAGAGTGCCTTCTGTGTGAACGCAAACACGACCCGGGATTGATGCCGGGTTGGGGACCTAGTAACATTGCTGTGTTCAGACCATAGTGGTTCAGACCCGGAACGCGCGCTGTGTCAACAAAAGCCAGAACCAATGCCGTATAAGGGGTGTGTCGTAGTGATGATTCACGAGCCTTTGCAATGACGTAGTTATTGTGCGACTCAGTTACTCTAGGGCTGCGTCCGAAACCCCATACTTCCCTACTATATAGTATGGGAAAAAGAGTAGGCGAGCGAAAAGTATGTATGAATCATAAAAGAGTAGGCGAGAATTACCTGGGTGATGTACTAATTATCGCGAGATTCGGACTTAAGTGCGTTCAAATATACCTACTTTCCTACTATATAGTAGGCGAAAACAGTACGTGAATGAAGCAGTACGTTCGAAACATCAGTATTCATAAAAGAGTAACGTTAGGGGAGAAGTTCCCGGATGGCTTACTGCTTCCGGCCTGATTTTTGAGTGCTCAACCGATGGAGACTCTTCTATCCCAGGAGGCCACGCGAGAGCATACGTCATTATCAAACATCACGGAGATCAGTGACGCGGGGGTTTTCAAATGTGAGTAAACACGGCTCCTTATGTGTTAAACTACTATAGAGTAAACGTTTTAACTGTTGAAGGTGTAAAGTAGTTAGACAGTAACTGTTATAGTATAGTTGTGATTTTGCTGTAAAAACATGTTTTGTATAGCTAGCTAACAGGGGAGCTCTAAGCACACGCAACGTCTCTAAAGTGGATTTACATAACCATATACATCTTAAACACGCTTATTTAAAATGTCTATTTACATCTGAAAGGAAAATATTGTAAGTATTGACATATTGCAGATGAGCACATCACAACATGAAATAGACATCTGAGTGATGTATGTGTGGCATTATAGGATAACGTTAATTCACTGTTGTCAACACTGTTGACATTAGACACATGTGCTGTATGAAGGACGGACATGGAGTGAAGTGCAGAGGCTGCTTGGCGGCTGAGTAAGCGCGGGCGTGAAAGCTTGAAGTCGCTCTGCAGGCTTTAGAGGGAAGCACAGGTGATGAGCGCCATCTCGCGGTGGGCGGGCATAGATGTGCGGCGACCAGGTCCTCTACAGGGGGAATGGAGAGATAGCCCTTCTCTGCCGCTCCGTCCACAACGCGAAGCGGGTGGAAGAGTCGGAGCGAGTTCTAGCAGAGAACGGGGCATTCCAGGACTTCGTGAGTTCCGCGTGCATTTTAGGCAGGAAGGGCGCGGCCGTTTAGTGGTGGGAGTCGAGCGCTGGCGGAAGTAGCTGCCGTCCATATGGTTGATGGTCTGCTCGGGGGGAGGAGACCAATCGAGCCCGAGGCGTTCGACGGCCTGTGAGAGGAGGCGCACTAATTCCTCCTCGATTCCAGCGCGGGTCCCGGTGGATTCTCGGGCCGAGGAGGCGTGAGAACCGGACCATTCCTCACTGTCTGAGGCGAGAAGCGAACATGTCTCCTTGATGTCCGCGGCGTCATCGGAGACGATAGAGCGGCCACTCGGTGGCAACTGTATGTCTGGAAGCGGCGGAGAAGGAGAGCGGGAGGCGACAGGCTCCGGCGGGATGAACGCTTCTGGCTGGGGTTCCGGCGGCCTCTGAGAGCGGCGTTTCTTCTTCTGCGGCGAAGTCAGAGGTGGCGCGGAAGCAACTTTATTAGCCTGAAGTTCGAGCCCCCAGGGTCGACAACGGCATGTCTTCGCAGAGATCGCAGCCACCATCGGCGAGGGCGAGCTCGGCGTGCTCCAATCCGAGGCAGAGAGCGCAGATGACGTGGCGGTCTCCATCCTCGAGGGGAGCGCGGCAAGAACCGCAGGAAGATTTACGAGACATCTTGAAAAAGACGCTCGGCTCTTTTAGATACCAAATGTACAGGAAGCTTTTTGTAAAAAGGATACAAATCCGTCGGATGGCGCTAGCTTCGCAGGACGGCTGAAGGTGGCGAAGACGGCCGGTTTCCTCAGTCTCCCAGATGCTCGCTAGAGTTGCCTTTTCGACGACGGCGGCTTCTCTCAGGATCAGCAGATGCGTGTAGCCTCGCTGAAGAGATGAAAATCAGAGTTTACAGCCTAGGACGCCAATATTATACTCTCTGACCACGCCCGTTGGGCACTGACGCAATGAGAGCATGTCAGACTCTCATTGGCCGAGAGTTCATTCGCGTCTCCTCATAGGTTTAAGCAGTTCTCTGTGAGCGAACCAATGAGCTGCTAGCTAGCCCACTCATGGTCTGCTGCAGCTGAACTGCGTTGACAATGGATGCAAAATTATAGGATAATTTTTTGGCTTCAATTTCTCAGAAATGATTCATCTTTCCCGTAGCGTAAGCTAGCTTACGCAATACGAGAGAACCTCTCGTAAGAGAACTAGAACTACGTTTGTCATTTGTACTAAAACTATACAAGTGAACTTAAAGCCTATAGCCTAGTTTACAAGTCAAATACTTGTAGCACATTTTTTAGTTTATGAAAGTTCACTTTGTAGTGTAGTCTCAGTAAAGTTTAGTTTAGTAGTTTTATACTGCAAGTATACTTGTAATTTGAGTTTTAAGTTTAAGTGAACTTAATATAACTAAAAAAAATTACCAGTTCAACTGCACATTCTTGTGTAACATTTATAAATATATCCAAGTAGAAAGAAAAAAATCTTTGATGTAAAATGATCTCCTATATTTATGCAGTGAGGTCCAAAAGTCGCCCGTGTCGTCCGTTCACATATTATGTGCATTTGCAACAGTTAAAAGAGATTCCTTTTCTTCTATAGAGAGTCAGAGAGAGTGAAACATTCAATGTATTTGTACCCCAAAATATTATAAAAACTGTCAATTTGTCTTTATATTTTCCTGGAAAAACACTGAATAGAGGAAAACCTGTGATTTTCAGATCCATCTTTGATCAGCAGGTAAATGAAATGTTTCAGTGCCCTTTTATAGCTTATCAAAGGCTGAGGGTCTATATGACAGTTTAACAGAAGGAAAATGAAATAAAAACAGTAGATATCATATGATTTACTTGAAAAATGTAGGGACAGTTCACACAAAATCAAACATTGTCATCATTAACTAACTGCATGACATTCTTTCTTCTGTAGAACACAAAAAGCACTGTCAATCATCAGTGAAATTTAGACGTTTCTGTACTCTCACACACAAAAAAGGTACAACACTTGTATCTTTAGAGGATCAACAGCTTGTCACTGGGGGCAATACCATTAAAGGGAATGTTTGTAACATATTTACCCACTGAAGTTTCTTAAAGGGACAATATGCAGGATTTTTTCGCCACCAGGGGTCGCTACCTCTTACAATAACAAAGGCATATTGATGACGTATATTCCGCATTAAGTGTAATTATGGATCTTGTCGTCAAGCTGATGGATCTTTTGGATGAGTGAATACATTGATGTTTTTAACTTGACTATGGTACGTTGCTAGACGTATAACGTTACCATGCAGCGCCACACGCAACGCGAGTCCCGCGGATGTAAAAGAATAAGGACATTTCATTCTACCGAACTACACGCAAGTGCTAAATTACTCACACAGGTCAGTTTATTAGACGAATGAAACTTGAGGTAACGCAGCGCTGTTTCACTTGCTCTAACAGTTACACTATCGCACTAAACTGCATTTGAGTGTTTTGAATGTTCTTATGTTGTTTGTTGGCTGTATGAGACTAAGTAAGCTAGATCAACATTAGAATAACATACAGATCATATTCTAACATTTCATCATGTTGAACTAAATAACATTGATTAGTTTTATGTACATTTGCTCACCTGTCTAATAAAGTACATGCAACACTCGCGTCTCTGTCAAGTTGAAGTTAGTCGCGGACGTGGAGCTCTCGGCATCTCGAAAGATTTTGAATTTCGTTTTTAGTCCTCTTTTTGTCTCTAAGTCTGCTTGCCATGGTCCATAATGTTTGAACAAAACAACAGCGTGAGCGTCCTTCTAGGCATAACCGGCATAACCCAGTTGTCAACGTCTGACGCCATGGTTACTATTGCAGTACAAGGTCAAACCTGGCGGAAACCGGGGGTAACGCGGATATGACGTCATTGACCCTGCTCACCCCTGCTCACACGCCCCGTTTCCTTGGTTAAAATCGCAATTTTCTCACCATTTACAAAAAGTTGGAAACATTTGGGATATTGTAAGTAATCAACTAAACAAAATATATAACATTGGCCTAGTGTTTTGGATATTTTACTGCAAAAATCCTGCATATTGTACCTTTAAGTGTTCATAATATTACTTCTCTAAGGTATTAAACTGCGCCTTTTAGGGGCTGAAAAGGTTCCAGAGACAAGCCCCTTGTTTTTTTTATTTTTTTTATGTGTCGCTTGTAACTATCAAGCCTGTTTTCTTCAGTTTTTTTCAGTGCTATGTAGTTTTTCCATTTTAATGTTGTATGGTATGTACAGTACAGTAATGATGTACAGTAAGAGAATGCAAATGTCTAGAGGTGTCTACACAAGACTATCTGCTGCCACCTGCTGATATATGACAGTTGACACATTTTGAAAGCAGTTTCAAATAGAAAAGTAGCCTACGTGTTCTCATATGATATTATATTATTATTATTATGACAATGTTATTATTATTACACTGGTGGGGGTGTTCTAATAACTTGAATCATGTTATTAGCCTACCAGTCTTATCCTCTAGATGTCCCTATTTACCTACGGCAGCTCGGAGCTAAAGTGAACCGAATCACATCGCCCTTTTTTTACGGCTTATATGGCACAGAATAAACATGAATGGACATCAGAAGGTGTGTTAAAAGATACAGTTGCAATAACTTACTGAAATATATAATCTCTCGTCTAATTGGCCAGTCATGTCAGGGCTCAGCGCTAAGGATTTTTGTCTGATTAACATAAAGGGACAGCATTGCCTGCTGTTGTGTTTTTTAGACCGAACGCACGGACCCCATATACTCTACGTTCACTTGAGATATAACTGACTTTACTAGGATACTCAAAAAGACGGGCGTTTTTACATAATTTTGTGTGAATTCGTTCGTACAAGCGCCGAAGAAATAAAAATGAATAGGCTACTGTATGCTACATTAGGGCTGTGCAATACTGACAAATTATCTCTCGACATTTTCTAAGATTTTTTTGTTGATAGATGATTTTTTGCTGAGTGTGTTTTTTGTGCTGGTACCATGTACAATGCTGTACTGGTTTAGGCCTGTAGTGGACAGATGACTCACAAAGTCATTTATATTATTCATATTCTATGCAGTGGTCAGTGAAAAACAAAAATGCACTTTTTTATTAAAGGGCAATATACCACCTTAAATTGATTTCCATAGGCATTTTTACCTAGGCTATATTTGGGCATAATTAGATCATTTCTCATTTTAACTTTTTAATTAAAGGGTAGGCCTACTTTAAATATGAAACTAAAGGTTACTGCATGAGTTGAGTGAGTCATTCATTCAAAATTTGTTCAAATGGTTTATTCATTCACGAAGCAAGTGACCATCTTTATTGAATGGGCCATTGAATCATTACTTAAACTTAATCGTTCAAAACGCGGATACTAGGGGTGTAACGGTACACAAAAATCACGGTTCGGTACGTACCTCGGTTTTAAAGTCACGGTTCGGTACGTTTTCGATACAGCAAAAAGTTATATTGAAAAAATATTTTTTAAATAAGTGTGAGTTTTCCTACATCTTGAAACTTTCAGTTTTATAAATGGGTGTCATCTTTGAAGGATGAACAAAATAATGTTTTGGTCATCACATTAAAAATAACATTTAAATATATGAAGAGTTCAGATGCAAAAGCCATTTGAAATTTTCTTCTAGATTGATCATTTTTATCAAGCTTGTATATTTAAGTTTAGTAATTTTAAGTTTAGTAATTTCATTTAAATGGCAATGAAGATTACCATTGTCATTTGAGTGAAATTACTGAACTTAAATATACAAGCTTCATAAAAATGATCATTCTAGAAGAAAATTTCAAATGGCACTTAGAGGCTTTTGCATCTGAACTCTTCATATATTTATTTATATAATATTTGAGTTTTGAAGTGCTGGAAAAAGATGTGTGAAGTACTTGAAAGCATTTCACTATTCCAGCCAAACTGGTTACATTTAGTGTTACTATATAAAATCCATGGTAAATGTTGCTGGTCTGTGGACATAAAGTATTACTAGTTCATTCACGGCACAATGTTTCTCCTGGTGTCCACGTCAGCGCTGTTTGATCTAATAGAGATCTACGGTTAATAACGGAGAAATGTGAATTCTTCTCACTAGATCTCGCAGCGATGTTATTACTTCAGTGGCGAATTCAAATGTTTTCTTTACTGGATCTTAGCGCTGTGTTGTAACAGTGTCGCTTGATCGAGATCGGCTCGCACTGCACAGATGTTGCTGGTCCGAACTGATAAACGATCCGTGAAGCACAATATAATGAGTAGCGCAGTTTCGTTCCGCTTTCATTACGCTTGCCATTTGATGTTGCGCAACGTTGTGTCGGTCGCGCCAGCGCGAATTTTGTCGGCAGGAAAAATGGTCCAAGGAATCGTTCGGTTTGTATGCGTACTGAACCGGAAGCCTCGAACCGAAACGATTCAATACGAATACATGTACCGTTACACCCCTAGCGGATACAGTCAGTAAATCCCACTAAACATCAGGGGCCGTATTCACAAAGAATTTTAAGGCTAAAAGTAGCTCCTAACTGGCGAATTTAGGAGCAACTCCTAAAAATAATGGGCGTGTCACTCCTAACTTTAGGACTCCTAATTTTTTTCACTAAGAGTAATTCATGTAGCATTTTAGCCCTAAAAGTAGCACCTTAGTCTGGGACAGCTTAAAAGAAGTCGAGAGGACTCCTAACTCACTAAGGCTTATTCACAAAGGATTGTAGTGCATACCACCACCTCTCGCAGTCGTCCGGGGTCCGCGACACAAGCGGGAATGCTGCATTGATCTGCAAACAAATCCTCTCCCATGTCTCACGCTTAGTTTTGCTTGATATCCCAGTGCCGAATTTCCCTTTTATCATTATTACTTTTTTTTTCAGCACCAAGCCACCAACTGGGCCAGCAGCAATAACTGATCCTGCGTCCAGTTGGGCTTTCTTTTAAGTTTTGGCAAGTTCATAATCCACCGTCATTCAAATCTTACATTACTTCAATAGGAGCAACATTTCCTTGCTTTAAGTAGTCTATTTAGGCTAATAGGATGTCAATCAACCAAGCAAGTTTAAGTTCATTATTAGCCAAGTGATGGTTTTCATTAGGGTATTACCTTAATTTAATTGAATTCATGACTTTTCTCTCTCTCTCTGCCTTTTTAGAATTACATTTCACTGGTGCCTGCACAAACATGTCATTATATATGCATTTCGATGACATTAGGCCTACTATTATTATTTTATGTAGGACACAGACATATTTAGATGTCGTAATTCCATGATTTGTTGCGTCTGTGTTATGTTCCGCATGATGGCCCTGTCATCTAACAACCAATCACCGTGATCATTGCGAGGAAGCTCGTGCATGAGAATTGACGTCATCCATAGCAACGAAGACTCACTCTTAGTTTAGGAGTTGTCATTTTTCCTTACTAAGAGTAGGTCTGAAATAGCCTGGTTCTACCAGACTCTCGTACATTTCATTAGTACAGAGAGTCTGGCCTCTTTCCATTGAGAAACGTTTACTTCCTTCTAGGCAGGTTCTCTGTTAAAGTTCAAAACTATTGGATCTGCCCAGAGTCACTCAGGATCTGCCATAGCCAATCGCTAACGTGTGGTCGTGACGTATGTCATGCACCGAAACCGGCCGGAAACAAGTCCGAATGATCAGAGGATTATGCTTTCTTTTACTGTCTATGGGATTATGTTTAGATTCTATAGTAAATTCTAAATGTATATTTGACACTAAGGACCTGAAAGATGAGTTTATTCATGACTTTTCTCTCTCTCTCTGCCTTTTTAGAATTACACGACTGGCTCAACAGGTAGAGCCAGTCGTGATCGACTATACCGCAAATTAATTAAAATATGCATATGCGTGTTAGAGCGTGTATGCGAGACAGACATTGTGCTCCAAACTGTTTTGTCTTTAGTTACATTGCCTTAGATAAGCATCCATGTGATTTTTATCAACAGTAGCTGTTAGTTTGAAAACGTAGCCTAACTAGGAGTCTCTGACCTCCACCCTCAGTTAAAGCCAGCTAGTGTTACTTTGACCAAATGATTGTTGCATTACTTATCCGTTTCTGTCTTTAACTTCTGTATATTCGGCAGTTTTGCAACAACGGACCGAATAGCTTTTCTCACGTCTTTCTCCGCTGCCATTACTGAACTCCAACTCAAACTTACGCACTACATCAACGTCATCGTTCTCAGCCACTCCCTCTGTTCGCTGATTGGTCCTAAAACAAATTGATTTCTGGAAACCGAAGAATATACAGCAGTCCCAGACGTATGGTGCCATTTCCACACTTCAAGCGTTCTGGTATGTTTTGTTCGTCCGAGTCGGAGAAAAAACATGGACGCCACCCGGAAAGCTGTTGCTATGGTAGCACTGGCCGAGTACCAGGCGCTTATCAAAACTCAGCCATTTGAACTTCTAAAATTGTCACTTTATTTCATGTTTCAGTTTATCTTCTGTTAGCAACGCTAGCCACGTTAGTAACACCCGTTTGAAACAAGGCTTCATTCAATATTGCACTCACAACAAGACCGATTCCCATACCCACAGGCAGTGATACGGACGCAGTAAGGTATTACAGTAATACGAGTGATTAAAATCTTCATTCAAACAACCAAAGCGGTCCAAAAACAATGAAAACAATTCATACTAAGTCACACAGGGCGCAGCCATCTTGGATTCCGTATCAGAATTCTTGCTCGGTGTCCTCACGGTTGTCCGAAATTCGAGCGGGAAAATCCGAGGAAAGGGGGCGTGTTGGTGCGTGTTGCTAGGCAACGTCTGTCTTCCTAGTCGGAACTCCGACGCGGATAAATAATAGAACGCCCCATTAGTACTGAAGGAAAATGAAATTGAGCGGAAGTGCGTAGGAGGGCGCAGCCAGGCTAGGTCTGAAAGGCATTGTGAATAACTTTTAAGAGAAAACTCCTAGCTAAAATATTTTAGTGCGATTTAGGCGATTTATATTTAGGATACTCCTAGTGGTAAGATAAAATTCTTTGTGAATACGGCCCCAGACGTCTATTGGACAGGCAGATCATGTCTATATTGCGTCAGTCGGTCCAAGACCAATTTTTGACCTTTATGCAACGTGCAATCTAGGTCCGCTATTTGGACATCTAACTATGACCCCACCTGGACGTCAATATAATGTTCAATATTTGAACGCCGGAATAGGTAATTTTCTGGATGTTATGTGGACGTCTAAGACAGGTGCAGGAAATTGACATGATCTAGGTTTGCAAAGTTACCTCCAAATGAGGTATTTTCTACGTCATGTTTGGAAGTCAGATTTTGGTTCCCTGAAGGTGCAGACTGTGACGCCATGTGGACGTCTAAGACAGGTGCAGGAAATTTACATGATCTAGGTTTGCAAAGTTACCTCCAAATGAGGTATTTTCTACGTCATGTTTGGAAGTCAGATTTTGGTTCCCTGAAGGTGCAGACTGTGACGCCATGTGGACGTCTAAGACAGGTGCAGGAAATTGACATGAACAATGAATGTAGGGAAATGTTTGATTGACTGAGGCATTAGCCAATGACATGCTTAGCTTCGTGAATGCATTTTTTAATGTTAAATATTAACATTGTTTTTCAACGTGATTCATTAGTAGACTAGGTCTAAAGCAGAAGTAGTTTGCACGTCGTGATGACGTCCGGAATTGGTCCGCATATATATATATATGAAACAGGAAGTCCCGCCTGCAGTATGGTAGTTCCACAGGAAACACCAGGAAAAGTGAACGGCAGCAACTTCAAGCAAGAGATAGGCCTAAATCTGAAAAATCCTTGTTTTCAAGGTAGGTTCGGTCAACTTAGTGAAGTTTATGTTAAATTATGCATTACTAGTTTTAGCTGTTTTAGGGTTATTGTCTTAAACTAGCCTACCTAAACCTGTTGTGGGGGAGGGAGTGCATCTCCACCAGCTAGCGTTAGCTAAACATTGGCCATAGTTAGCCTACTTTTGAAAACAACTTTCACACGGCACTGAAGCTTAACAAGTAGCAGCGAACATCATTCTGCTACATGTTTTGTACATTTGCTGGGGTTTTATTTTGGCCGTCGTTGGTTGCCCAATGATCTGGCTGTGATTGCCCTTTAAAAATCCTACATTCCAAGGCCACTATGGCTTGGTTCTCTGTATGGCAATACTTTGAACTGACTATTGCTGCGATTTTTGTGGTCTGCCACTGCCTTTGTCATAAAGAAAACTAAAACAAATATGATATCATAACAATAACATAACAGAATGTTTGCAAACCCTTGCTCGCAACTGTCTCATGCCACTGACCCATTAACATCACGAAACATAATGTTGGTCATAAAAATGCAAACTGTAGGTAAACCTCAAGGCTAAAATAAACACTAGTCATGCAGCACTATTTAATGTTCTAACAATCAACCTAAAAGTAAACATGTGGGCAACGAGAACCACCTGTCAGTCACATGTTTCCATACAAGGGGTGATATAAGTTGTTTAACAGATCTATATGTAATGTAAATACCAAGAAATGAAAGCTGACATTCTGATCTTTAGTCTCACATTCGTATTTTTATCTTAAACCCAAATGTCTTCAATGTACAACAAAAAGAAAGAAATTTGCCTTGCTGTTCCCATAACTTTGGAGATGACTGCAATGATTGTGATCTTCATTTGTGTTTATAGATTTCAGTGTACCAGAAAATAAGTCCTAGACATACTCGCTGACATAAGAACTTGCTTAAAGCAAAGCCAACCTGCCAGTTCACCAGTAAACATCGAAAGGATGTAGACTTTGGAGGACTTTGACCGTGAAGAGGAATGTCTCCATGATGCGGAGGCCTATGATGCTTTGGTAGTTGTATAAGTATGTAAAAGATAACTTGCTTTATACAATACAATGCACTCACTCATTGTTAGGTTATTTTGGGGAGGGCCAGTCAACCTTATTGACTTATGAAGTTATTCTAACAGGTGCTGCAAATATCAAAAGTTGGTGGAAAGACCACCAAGGACTGTGTTCACAAAGCCCTTGACAGGTACGTTAGTACATACAGTATGGATTTTGTGTAATGTCCAGGTGTTTTGTGTTTTTCAATGTCTGAATCACAATCAGCTTCATTGGCCATCAATGCATTGGTGCATGCATGAAGGAGCACCTTATTGGCTACCGAGACAGAGGATAGGAAATTACCTGGTTTTGACCCCGGAATTAAGCCCACAAATATCCATCATGGCGCAGCCAATTTCAGCCCGTTTAGGCTGAGTTTGCTAGCCTAGCACAGCCAATAGAAATGCATGGGAGGGGGAGGAGCTTCTCACTGTCTCCAGTTATATTAATACCTCCATGGCGTAAACCCCCCTGACTGACATGACTGTGTGTATGCAGAATATTATTTGTGTATGTGTTTGTGGCCACAGAACATTTCTCCTATTGATTTCTAAATGTCAATTATTCTCCTTTAGACTCTTCTCTAATGCCGTAATTGCATCTTTTAATATGAAGGGGAGGGGGCAAAAAGGCAAGACGCCTTTCGGAAACACAAAAATATACAGAGCACTACAAGGTAAGGCCAGATAAAAAAAAGAATGAGGGACTTGATGTATGACTGCAGAGTGCCTTTGTATGATAGTAATTATGTGTGTTTTTGTACTTGTGCAGATGGAGTTATGAAGTTCGACCAAACTGCTACGGAGGACTCCATTAGAACTTTCTCCTCAAAACACCTTAAACACGCACCACAAAGAAGTGGAGATGGAGGGTTCACTCCACACTGATCATGTACACATGCATATATATATATATATATTACTTTGTATAGTCAATATACAGAAGCTGACTTCTAATAGTCGAGGATTCGATTCGGAGAGGTCTGATTTGACTATGAACCTCATAGTCGAATAGAAGGGAAGTGTTATGTAACCAATAGGGGTGTGACGGTTATTATATAACCGTGAGACTGACGGTTATAGTTGAACACCGTCATTAAAACTCTATAACCGCCAAAACCGTGCTATTAAAATATTTTTTACAAACATTTTTTTATCATAGAGAATGTTTAAATACTAATATCATCTTACGAGGGAAACGGAGGCGGAGTTAGTGGTGCTTCGGAGGCTGAGTGCTGGAGATGATTCGGGAGAGGTCTGTGCACCTTTACCAATCAGAGCGCGCGCTGACACGGAGTAAAGCCTTTATACTCGACGCGTCCGCACGAGCGCAAGGTGCGCACGGCAAAAAATAACGTTGGGTGCGCAAGACCCCATTTCGCTTGGCTGTGTGCACAGCTTATTTTGTAACAGCGCGCGCGACGCCGCATCCGAGGATGAACGACTTCAAGCCGAATCTGCCCGAGGCTAGACTATACGTCTCACCGCAGCGGCACGCAGTTTGCGCGTCTAAATTGCAAAGTTCATTGCAAACTTTTTTGTTAAGGTTTTGTTTACTGTGTGTGATTTATTTAAAACAAAGCACGTTCATTGCAACGTTTTTTTGTTTGTTTGTTTGTTAAGGATTCATTTAATGGAAAGCACTTCTAGTTGTCTTGCTGTTCATTTCAAATAAACGTAGAGCGAGCTGTCCTATAACAGACGAACAGTTATTCAACCGAACGTCTAGCTGCTATCTAAAAAAAAAAAAAAAATAAAAAAAAGGTTCGACTATCAGTCGACTACGGCAAAATCTAACGAATCAGATTTGACTATGAAAATCCTTAGTCGAAAACAGCCCTATATATATATATATATATATACTGTATATACAATATATATATATATATATATACTGTATATACAATATATATATATATATATATATGACACACACACACACACACACAGCAGTCAGTTACTCAGTCACTCAACATTTGCGTCTTGTTTTGCACAGATTCAGTTTAGCACTTGTGTAATAGTCGTTTAACTGAAATTGTACAGATCATACAGTGATTTACAAAAAAAAAAAAAACATGAGTGGGGATTGAATTGATTTCTTAAACCTCTGTGCATAACTGTATGCCTATCCCTTTCCAGAGGGTGGAGGGCCTGTTTTACCGATTTTCCTGTAGCTTTGTTTGGCTCAGAGGCAGGTTTGAACTGGAAATGGATTGATTAGGCTATATTGGAATGTGTTTCCACAGTGGCGTAACGAGCCAACACCGGGCCCTTATGCAGGATTATCAAGGCGGGCCCCCTACTACAACACGTGATGACGCAATGTCCACGAGTAGGCTTTTGCATGCAATACGCAAGGAACTGTTTACACCTGGCCACTTCATGCTTTTTCTGTGATCGTATAGCTATCCGATCGTGAAAAGACCAGGTGTAAATTCCCTTCGAAACGCATTCGAGACGGATTTGAATCCGGTCGCTCAAACCACTTCAGGAGGTGGTCTGGGCGCATTCCAGACGACACTGGACAAGTGTAAATACATCTGGTTGTTGAAACCACATATGTCAATTTTACTCCTCTAAAAATGCTAAAAAAAATAAACGTGTGAGAGCGTGTTATAGGCTATATGTCATAGTCAGATATGACGACGCTTCTGCAACAACACGCATCACCGCAGATGAGCATCTATTCATCAAGCCAACGCACAAACTATCGCAAATCAAAGTGAAAGTAAGTCGCAGACGCTCGCTTAAAGGTTGTATCAGTGATTTCAGGCCTAAAAATAAATGTCTAATCTTTCCTAACGATCCGCTAGCTGCCCGCCCCATAAGCATGCCGTCCAAAAACCGCGTCTCTGTAGGCAGCCTAGGCTCTGAGATCTGCACACAAAAACAAATGTGTACAACCACCACTCAAAACCAAAATAAAGTGTTCCAACCAATCACTGACAGGGGCGGGTGTTGTGAGGTTTTGCGCTCGTGCACGGCTGGACGCGAAATCGGAGCAACACCCGCCCCTGTCAGTGATTGGTTGGAACACTGTTTATTATGGTTTTGAGTGGTGGTTGTACACATTTGTTTTTGTGTGCAGATCTCAGAGCCTAGGCTGCCTACAGAGACGCGGTTTTTGGACGGCATGCTTATGGGGCGAGCAGCTAGCGGATCGTTAGGAAAGATTAGACATTTATTTTTGGGCCAGAAATCACTGATACAACCTTTAACACACAATCATCTTCATTCAAAGTAAAGAAACAAAATGATCTTACCAGTACTGTTGCCGCTCTCTCTTATTGCGGTCTTTAATTTAGAAATTTTAGCTGATGATCAATAAAATGCAGCTTATCTGTTGCTTTCCGTGACGTGAACTCTATTAAATCTGCATATAGCGCGGAAATTGAAGATCGGATTTATATCTGTTTTGCAAAAAGACATTTATGTGACCAGCTGTAAATGGAATCGTTTTGATAAATCAGTAGCTATCCGATCTGAGAAAACGCATGAAGTGGCGCGCGCGTGTAACGTTAAACAGCCGACCCGGGGATTCCCCAGTCCCAGCTCAAAACAAATTACACCAAAATCCATGATTGTTCGTTTCACACATGTATTTAATGATCTGTAAAATATGTTGTTGTCATTATTTATTTAAAACAAAATCGTGATAAAGTAAAATGCGATCAAACTAAAAGTAGTAATATGCGATAGGGGGCCCCGGCTGTCAATCAATATCTTCCAGTCAAGCGGGCCCCTGATTGGTCCGGGCCCGTAAGCAACCGCGTACCCTGCTTACCGATAGTTACGCCACTGTGTTTCCAGTTATGTGGTGGAAAGGAAAGCAATCAAATGAAGCAACAGAAAAATGAACTGGAACAGTTGACAAAGGTTATGAACAGTGCAGTATAAAAGCACTGTCTGCACCTCCTGAGGTCCTCTGGACGTTAATACAGGACGTTTGTTGGACGACTAAATAAGACGTCGTTTGGCGTCATAGTCTGCACCTTTAAGGTATCAAAATGGGACGTCCACAATGACCACATTTGGAGTACAATTACACAGAGGTCCTCTGGTCGTTACAGGACGATCATTAGACGACAAAAAAGACGTCGTCTGGCGCTACAGTCAAAATGAGACGTCCACAACGACCATATCTTATCAACGACTACATTTAGCCCTTAAACAGAAATCCCGTGGAAGTCAGTCGATACAGGAACTTCGGTAGACAGAGGAAAAATACGTTGATTGGCGTCACAGTCTGCACCCTCCTGATACCGACGACAAGCACACCGTTGAGACTACGTCATCTGGAGGTAACTTTGCGCAGGGGGATAAATCATTGCTGTCTCTCTTGCATGGAGACTCGGTTCTCCTGTGGTTTCATTTTAAAATTTTCGTTGGTGAAATAAAGGAAAAAGAAACAATATTGACCAATATTGTGTCTCAAAATCTAACTCACAATGTTAACTTATTGTTGATTTAACTGTTGTAGCCTATACAATAAATATCACATTTGTAATCATGCTGATATTTAGAGAAAATGGCACTCTTGCTTGTGTAATACAGGTCCTTCTCAAAAAATTAGCATATTGTGATAAAGTTCATTATTTTCCATAATGTAATGATAAAAATTTAACTTTCATAAATTTTAGATTCATTGCACACCGACTGAAATATTTCAGGTCTTTTATTGTTTTAATACTGATGATTTTGGCATACAGCTCATGAAAACCCCAAATTCCTGTCTCAAAAAATTAGCATATTTCATCTGACCAATAAAAGAAGTGTTTTTAATACAAAAAAAAAAAAGTCAACCTTCAAATAATTATGTTCAGTTATGCACTCAATAGTCAATACTTGGTCGGGAATCCTTTTGCAGAAATGACTGCTTCAATGCGGCGTGACATGGAGGCAATCAGCCTGTGGCACTGCTGAGGTGTTATGGAGGCCCAGGATGCTTCGATAGCGGCCTTAAGCTCATCCAGAGTGTTGGGTCTTGCGTCTCTCAACTTTCTCTTCACAATATCCCACAGATTCTCTATGGGGTTCAGGTCAGGAGAGTTGGCAGGCCAATTGAGCACAGTAATACCATGGTCAGTAAACCATTTACCAGTGGTTTTGGCACTGTGAGCAGGTGCCAGGTCGTGCTGAAAAATGAAATCTTCATCTCCATAAAGCTTTTCAGCAGATTGAAGCATGAAGTGCTCCAAAATCTCCTGATAGCTAGCTGCATTGACCCTGCCCTTGATAAAACACAGTGCACCAACACCAGCAGCTGACATGGCACCCCAGACCATCACTGACTGTGGGTACTTGACACTGGACTTCAGGCATTTTGGCATTTCCTTCTCCCCAGTCTTCCTCCAGACTCTGGCACCTTGATTTCCGAATGACATGCAAAACTGAGCAACAGTCCAGTGCTGCTTCTCTGTAGCCCAGGTCAGGCGCTTCTGCAGCTGTTTCTGGTTCAAAAGTGGCTTGACCTGGGGAATGCGGCACCTGTAGCCCATTTCTTGCAAACGCCTGTGCACGGTGGCTCTGGATGTTTCTACTCCAGACTCAGTCCACTGCTTCCGCAGGTCCCCCAAGGTCTGGAATCGGTCCTTCTCCACAATCTTCCTCAGGGTCCGGTCCCCTCTTCTCGTTGTGCAGCGTTTTTTGCCACACTTTTTCCTTTCCACAGACTTCCCACTGAGGTGCCTTGATACAGCACTCTGGGAACAGCCTATTTGTTCAGAAATTTCTTTCTCTCTTACCCTCTTGCTTGAGGGTGTCAATGATGGCCTTCTGGACAGCAGTCAGGTCGGCAGTCTTACCCATGATTGCGGTTTTGAGTAATGAAACAATCTGGGAGTTTTTAAAAGCCTCAGGAATCTTTTGCAGTTGTTTAGAGTTAACTAGTTGATTCAGATGATTAGGTTAATAGCTCGTTTAGAGACCCTTTTCATGATATGCTAATTTTTTGAGACAGTAATTTTGGGTTTTCATGAGCTGTATGCCAAAATCATCAGTATTAAAACAATAAAAGACCTGAAATATTTCAGTTGGTGTGCAATGAATCCAAAATATATGAAAGTTTAATTTTTATCATTACATTATGGAAAATAATGAACTTTATCACAAAATTTGAGAAGGACCTGTATAACTACATCATATGACAGGGCTATTCAATTAGCTTCATTCGAGGGCTGGATTATCAAATCAAAAAGTTGAGGTGGGCCGGTGGGTTTAGCTTATTTATTGAAACATTTATTTTTTCATTGAAACATAACACTTTCAATAAATAAGCTAAAGTAAACCTAAAAAAGGTATTGTGTATATTTGGAAATGTGGTACGCATATGCTGATATATAAGACCATAATAAAGAAAAAAAAATGTTTTCAGCTGTCACTGTGTAAAACTTTTTTCCTTGCAACAAATATTTGAATTAGCCTATACAAACTCAGTTATTCGTAATAATTTGTTTATTTATGATTATCATAGGCATAAATTAAAATATTCTGACAGTGAGACTTGGTAACCACAGGTAAAACCATGCATTGCTATTCTCGCTCGCTACCACTGTATAAAAAATGCCTAAACACAGGTAAAAACTAGTGGTATACTAGTGAAATCAAAATTCATATCATAAAAAAAATAAACACCTGAATTCGGTATGAACCGGTACCAAGAGTAATCGAAACATTAAAGGTTTTAGCCAGGAAATTTGACACTGAATGTCCCTACACTGAAAATGTTATATGGTTGAAATTATACATTATGACTTACATGTCAGTATGGTGGCTTGCAATCATCCATTGTTATGATAGGATTCAGCATCTGTGTCTTCACAAACAGGATGTTTTAGTCTGCCTGAGAGCCTGGAGTAAACTGCAACAAGCCTCTCTTTATAGAAAACATACATTAGTTTCACTTTGATGAATTGTTAAACTACATCACATAATTAAAATCCAGTTAAACCAAAAGCAATATGATGCTATCAATTATGACATGTCATGGTTATGTACCTATATAATCAAGGAAAAAAGTTGTGTTGTAACAGGAAAATTAAAGGATATCTTGTTGTTATCATGTGTTCTATATTATCATTGGTGAGAGCGGTAATAAAAGACATTTTAAATGCATGGAATGCTCCTCGTGAGTGATACTTAATAACTGACATAACGGAATTAGCGTTTGTTGTGGTGGAAATAGACAAGAGGTCCAATTGATTTAGTATTTTTTCATATAAATTGCGCATATTTTGTTGGACAAGTTAGTTACTTCGTTTGGTTTTCATTATAGAATAAGTTATAGTTCTACCAGAAAGACTCGGGAGAATAAATACTGTAACAATAAATACATTTATTGATAGCCCAGCAAGCAATAAAGTTCTTTGGCGTAGGCCCCGTCCATAGCTCGCAATCCGAGGGTCCGGACTCTGCATTTCCAGCCGACTCCCCTTTGAGGTATAGGAAGGGACCATCCTGGTGGTGGTGGTGGGGAGGATGGAGGGGAAGGGACCATCCTGGTGGTGGTGGGGAGGATTGAGGTGAATGAAAGCGTCAGCATCTGCGAACTCAAACATGTGTAAGTACTGGTCTTTTACACCGCAAGTATTAGACACGATTGGATAGATGAGAAGGTAATAAGTGATGTAGCAATTGAGTCTTCCTGGCAGAACTTAACGCTAAAACTTCCATTTACCATATATTGTATTTTTATTAGTTATAGTGTTAAGATTTACTATAGGTTATGGTTTGTAGTTTTTTCATTAATTAGTTATTTAACATGAACTATTTTAGTTAATATGATTTAAGAATGAACAATACTTCTACAGCATTTATTAATATTAATTCCAACATTTACTCATTATAACCAAAAGTTGTATATATTAATTTGTTTATTTCTATTTTCTCAGCCTTTTTACTTCTTGCAAATATGTCATCCAAAACGGTAAGCCAAATCAAGTTATATGGTTGATACTAGTTTGAGGGGGGAATAAACAGATTGAATCTAGAAGTATAGTGAAAAACGTAATTTATTGGATTATTGGCAGAGACACCAGTACAGTAACTTGATGACATCCAAAGAGCTGAGCCAGTACAACAGAATCTGGGCTAGAGTGTCAAGGGCACAAAAGATGGCAGCCGACAAAGAGACTGTCAGTTCAGTTGAAAAGGCCAGCATTGTGCCATTCCAGACAAACACAAAATATGCAGTCAGAGTATTTTCTGACACAAAGTATGAAAAACAATCCCAAGGCTATCTTCAATCTCAACAAATACTGGCAACCAAGTTGTGCTATTTTGAGAACAGGCAGTTACAACCTGGCAAGATACCGGGCCCAAAAAGCACTGGAAACCTCTCATGTTGAGGACTCATGTTAACACTGTAAATAACGTAAGGTTTGTCACATTGAAAGGCAATTTCAGTTTTAACTTTGTTTCTTGCAGAAGAAGAAATCCAGCCCAGAAGAGCACAACAGACACCAGACACACAACACTGTAAGTATAAAACAAATGAAGTTGAAATTATCAAGGAAAGTCAAAATTCATGTTGTCTATACATATTTTCTTTAAAGGGGCTATATGCAACTTCCCCCCAAAATAAACGTAACAATAGCCTTTTTATTTTACCATTTATGACTCAAACATCTCCTGATGAGCATAGTGACACCTTGTCCGCTCACAGTGGGTGCACCTATAAGCCTGTATCCTATTTTTCCTATATTCTGTCGGGTCGGATTTTTCCCGCGCTGTCTGCGGATGTGACGTCAAGCGCGTTCATGTTAAACGTTTCAGATCACTCTGCCACCACCGCTAGTCAGCAAGTAGCCTACACTCGCAAGCAGTGCAATGGATTTTGCGAATACACAGAAGAGACCCAGGACAACTCGGACACCAACAGTAACTACAACACGACCCTGCGGGCTCGGCTGGAAGTGTTCAACCCTCAAGCTGTCACTCCGCCCTTTGCAGGACCGCACAAAATAGGCGCCGTTCTCAAAGGCCGCCGGAGCCTGTGGCCACGGCGACGCGCTCGCCGGACTCCCTCCTTCGAGCCTCGCTCTCGCCTTCTCCGCCTCCTCTCACAGACACGCAGCTGCCGCTCATGAGCCGCACTGCCGTCGTTTCTGATGCAAACGCTCGCCAGAATGACTCCCTCGAGCGTTCTCTCTCTCCTTCTCCGCCCCCGCTTCATAGTGATCAGAAACGCAGAATAGTGCATCAGTAATGGAAAGTCTTTTTGGGTGTCTAGAAAAGCGCTATATAAAACTGATGCATTATTTATTATATAGCCATGTAAAGCTACATTATATTGTTTGTTGTTTCTATATCTTAACACAAAATAAGAGGTAAATGAAGATGTAAAGTGTGATGCATTTTATTTCACGTAATAAGACATGTAGTCAATAAATATTGCTAAATAGTATTATGTATATGTGTCTTTCATACTTGGTGATAGTAAGCTACTTGTGTATAATAAGTGGTCAAGGACAGTGCTCAGATTTGTGTTTTTAATATTCTACGAAAGTTTCGGGCTGTGCGCCCTTCATCAGCGTGTAGGCCAATGGTGAAATGGGTTTATTTATTTATTTAATGTATTAATTTTTTGTGTAGTTTGTCAGCTACACGTTTGACGTTTTGATAAGAGAACACTTATCTCAAACAATATATGTATTTGACTGTTCTTACCTCTGTAAACATAATGTTGACCTCCTTGCAGCAGATGACTTGTGAAGTGTGCACGTACGAGCGCGCGCTGCGAGCGCGAGCAGAAATGAAGAGCAGTTCTGTTTTTTGGCCACAGGTGTCAGTCGCGAGTTTAAATTTCAGAAAAACGCATATAGCCTCTTTAATTTATCATTTTGTTTTACAGTTCAGGAGGACAGTGAATCAGCACAAGGTGAAATCAGTATGTTACTGTCATTGCATCCATTGTTAAATATGAAGTTAAACAGCGGGGATAAATTATTTAGAACAAAGACATTTTGCATCTGTTTCTGATTGATATCAAACATCTTTTTTGCTTTTGATCCTGAATATGAGATTTCCAGTTTTAGAGCAAAGAAAACAAATAGGGTGAATTCCCCTAATGTGGGACACTGCCTATGTGGGACACCTAAGGTCTAGTGTTTGTAGGTCCCCCATAAATACATGAATGACAGTATGGGTTAGACAAAGTTGTGGTGTCCTATCAAATGTCCAATCATATTTGAGGGTGGAGCAATCATCAAACAGGAGACACCTTGGCTGCGTTCAGCCCCGACAAAACGTTGCACAACGTTTTTTAAACAGAAACGGTGATGCGTTGAACACACTGTTCTGATGACGCAAAAGTTGCAACTATGGCAGCTGAGAAGGCCAGTCTTTGTGTTCTTTGTGAAGAATTTTCAGAGCCTGATGAAGTCGGTATAAATATGTGTTTAATACTACAAAATATGCCCGATGTTACAGTTACTGCACTTGCCGCCCAGAACACAAGAGAATATCCCAATCGAGTGAAGGGATTTGTGGAAACTGTAATGGAAGCACACATCTTACCTAATTCAGACTAAAACACATCTATTTAGCCCCACATACTGACTTTATTTGTAGTTCATACTGTTTTAATACCCTGTATTTTCTTTCTCATTTTTAGAAAAAGCACTTAATTACCATTGTTTATTTCTATACCAAATGTCATACACTTGCAATGAAGCTAAAAATATAAACAACTACATCATTATGTTGATATCCTATATTTTTACAATAAAACTTATGACAAACATGTCTATCCTCAGTTGTTGCGTATACTGAGCTACATCGAACACATTTGTGAATTACTTTCCTTGAACCCATTGTGCGAGTTCACTTTAATACCGCGTGCTTTATATACATGTTGCTGCTGATTGGACTGCAGTTCTGACACACCCACCAAACAAGAGAAAACGTATCTCAAACCATAGATATCCATAATAAAGGCTAGATGTCTTACGACGGAGTCTCTATCGTCATCACTGGCGGCCATCTTGTCACAGGCTAGCTTTGATGTCGCCGCGACGGCTGTCACGTGGTTCATGTAAGCCCCAATAGTTCCAAAACATACGCGGGCTGTCATGTTCTTCTATGGACAGACAGCAGCGATTGCATTATAAAACGGTAAATATAAAATAAAACACACACCCAAGTACATTTTCAGCTGTTATTGCATTTTGTTAATGTCAGTTTTGCATTTGGAGAGGCAGGGTGACAACTTAGATAAGTTTTAGGTTATATTTTTGGAGGGAAAAGCTTAGTGTTCATGTTCGCATGGGTAGTAGCACTGGCTTTAGCGGCTCTAACTTAACTTTTTCATGTCATTCATCTGATGATGGACGTCTCATGATATTTATTTTAGCACAACTGGGCTGTATTAGGCTATTGATTCCCGTGATCTTGCTTATAAATTCCGCTTCGTGATCACGTAAAGAGGTCTGCAGTCCGTTCAGAATTCCAACCAACATAAAATATAAATAATTACGCTGTGCATGTACAAATGAATGATTTAGGAGGGAAATAGACTGCTCCCATTACGTAGAAAGCAACGACTATATACAGCAATGTTCGGTAAATATTCAACCGAAAAATATTCTTCATAAAATTAAACCGGAGAGACAGTTAATGAGTGAATTAACTATGTTCCTAAATACATAAGCACATATATGCATAACCCTAACCCGTTTAAATAAATGAATTGTGTGTGTGTATGTATATATAATATTATATATAGGCTATATATATATATATATATATATATATACATACATACATATAAAATATTATTAAAAATATTATATACTATATACATCAGTTACGTAAGTTAGCTAACGTTAGTGAAGTGTTGGTCATGTAAGATAGCTGCAATTAACCTATTATCTTCCAATAAACATTTACTAAAACTGGCTACATAAAATATAACTACAGACTTGATTCACGAGAGGTCGGCTAATGTGTGTAAAAGTAAAAAAATACAGTAATTTCATTAATTTACCAGCGAGCGTACTTCGGAAGCACTGAAAATGAATGGGGTTCAATGGGGAAACTATCATTGTTTGGAACTATTGGCCGCCCCACGACACGCGTTATTTCCGCATTCCAAAGTTCCTATGGCGGTCTATGGGAGTGTCGCCACTCTTTCTCTCTATGGCTCTGGTTTCCAGGAAACATGACGTTCAACCCGGAAACCGTAGCAAAAGGTTGCGCACTGTTTTGAACTTGAACGTGCCCCAGGACTACATTAACACTTCAGCTACTATAACTAATATGGAAACTTATTTAGGACTAAGTTTAGTTACTTATTAGATTTTACCTTCATCAGGCTCCTCAGCTAAACAAAAAAAAAACAAAAAAACATTAACAGTCTTTGAAAGGTTATTTTACATTTCTAAATGTGTAAGCTTTCTTAAATTAAGTAATTTGTGCACAACATAGAAAGGGACTTCTCTACTCTTTAGATTATCATCTAAATTTTTATTATAATCAAATATTCAACAGTTAATTATTTTTAACCCTCTACTTACACTCAGGTCTAATTGCTGTTGATCTTGACCGCTTAGGGTGAATTGCCCTAATGTGGGACATTTTTTGCACTTCAGACTTCTGTGACATATTGCGATGTGTAACCAAAACATTAAATCCACACCCAATACCACTTTTAAAACCCCAATATGTGTCCTAATCAAATCAAAAGACAAAATTAATTCATAAGAGAAATTATAGACATATTAGTGCTCTTATTGCAAGTTGTCTGAGACAATCTGCAGCTTTCTAATGTGGGACAGTTGTGCCCCCAATGTGGGACACTGAAAAATCTATGATAAAATACCAAAAATCACATTGATACATGTATAGTAAAATCTTATTTTAGTAATCTTAAATCTTAGTAATTTTCTTTGTTATGAATGAATGAAACATGTAAAATATATTTTTTTTTAGTTACATTATCCATTTACACCAGTATCACAATCCATAAACAAGACCATTATATCAGTTATAGTGATGCATTTGTAAAACACCTAAAAAATAAACAGATAAACTTTGGACCAAAATAATTTGGTATAATTACAACTAAAAAATAAATGTACAATTGTTTGTTTCCTCTTTACCAAAACAGCATAATGGAGAAACCCCTTCTTTAAACTTACTGATAAAATCATTACATGGATAATATCTATTTATTATTTTAAAGTGAGTTTCTTTGACTTATTTATTAGGAATTACATATTTATTAATATCTGACCACATATTCTGAAAAAAGGTCATGAAAATCCTGTTTCCATTTCATCAATGCCTTAGGTGAAACATTTTTGTCTTTAGTTAAGATTTGTCTAATATAAACATTATTCATATTTTTATTAAAAAAAAAAAAACATGCCCCACCACACATTTTTGACTCATTGAAGTACTGTCCCACATTAGGCTGATCATACTGTCCCGGATTTGGAAACCACATTTCCTAATGTGAGACACTAGGAAATTTGATAAAAATATACAATATATAGTTTATACACATAAAGTTACACTATTTTTTGATGGACAAACATTTCATAAGCATATTAGGCTAAAAAGTAGCAGGATTGCTTTGTTTAAAATCTATTTAACTCCTTAAAGCTGGAGTCGGCAAGTCTGGCAGATTGAGTGGATTTAGGGCAAATTTTGAATGTTTACAACTCTCATGGCCGTCCCCCACTATCAACGGATACCCTCCCACCGAGTTCATTCTCGTCAGTGCGTGTGCACCAGATTATCTGTGAACGCGCCCGTCTCATCAGCATCCATCAACACCATGGAGTATTTGGAGGTATGCTGTCCTGGCTAATCTACCGATAGATTGCAATTGCTAACGTCATTTATACTCTAAATGAGCTTACTTGATTTTCCGCCATCACTCTTCGTTACTGCGCGAACTTCCGCGAACTTCAGGCGTGTGCATGTGATTGTAACGTGCGCGAGGGGTGGCGTGTGCCCGATCTGTGATTGACAGTCAGATCTCACACCCCCCTGCGCTGATTGGACCCGATGAACCGGGAGCTGTGGATTTTTGCCAAACAAATAACACGCTCCAGGTGGAGTTAGAAGCTCGGGTTTCTTTCTAAAACCACTTTATTTATGTTGTTCTGTCGGATTAGTGTCGATTTCACTAAATATGATGAAAAAAATGTTGCCGACGGCAGCTTTAACATCAAATTTGTTAAAACTCTATGTCTTTAACCTTCGGATGGTCTTCAAACAAGGGGCATGTTCAAGTTCAAAACGGTGCGCATGTTTACAATAAAAATTACAACAAACATGTCTTGTAATATCCTCAGTTGTTGCGTATACCGAGCTGCATCGAACACATTTGTGAATTACTTTCCTTGAACCCATTGTGCGAGTTCACTTTAATACCGCGTGCTTTATATACATGTTGCTGCTGATTGGACTGCAGTTCTGACACACCCACCAAACAAGAGAAAACGTATCTCAAACGCCGTTTGCAGGAAACATGACGTTCAACCCGGAAACCGTAGCAAAACGCTGCGCACCGTTTTGAACTTGAACGTGCCCCTCATTCAAGCCCATTTCCAATCCGTCGAAATCGCGGCACCAATCAGAAACGTTGGGGCGGGCTTTACACGATGACGACAGCGCTGGGATTTTGAAGCAGATTTTGCCTACATTACAAAGATGGATGCCGCCGTCGAACATCACTCGTTCGAATCAGCTATGGCGTCTGTCTTAAGCGATTTGAACGTTTCCTTTTTGTTAAAAACCGAGCAAAGAACAATTTAGACTGATTAGAAAAGAGTTTATTAATAAACAATTAAAATGCTTCGTTATTTTTTTCAGACACATTTGCTGCAACGCATTCTCACCCCAAGGCGTCACTAAAATGACAATTTTGACCATGCTTCAATATTCGACGCTTTAGGCACCCTTTAGCGTCAGTTACATGACGCGATCCTAGGGCGTCATCTTACTGACGCTTTACCTAAGCGTCAGTTAGATGACGCGGGTAGGTTTAGGTCTGGGGTAGGGTTAGGATTAGATAGCGTCATCTAACTGACGTTAAAGGTAAAGCGTCAGTAAGATGACACCCTAGGATCGCGTCATGTAACTGACGCTAAAGGGTGCCTAAAGCGTCGAATATTGAAGCATGGTCAAAATGATTCCCAAGGCGTCAGTTTCATGACGCCTAGGGATGAGAATGGGCTGTTTATTATCATTAGCCTACTTTTGCCAGTGCTTTGCGGCAAGTTTTATGCATGCGCTTGAGCGCGGAATATAGGCTATAGCCTATGCACCCAGGATTGAATATACACTCTAAAAAATGTAGGGTTAAAAAATAACCCAACCTTAACCACGTCGCTGGGTCACTATAGGACAGAACACGCGCTGGGTTGGTTTGACCCAAGTGCTGGGTTTTTCCATTTAACCCATATTGTTGGGTCATTCATTTGACCCAACCAGTGGGTGAAATTGACCATCTTGCTGGGTTAAGTCTTACTCATGTGCTGGGTTATTTCCTGTATCATTGCCTTATTAAAATTAGTAACAAATATTTTTTATATTACCGTACTAATGTAAAATAATGATTGTCTCTGTAATACAATAAACCAGAGAGGCCACTGTATATGTGATTTCAATCATTTATTTTATTTTTTTACATTTTTAATACATCTTTAATATTTTTTTGTAAACAATTATTACAATTATACAATGTATACTCATTCTAAGGTAAAAAAACATAACGGTTCATTAAGTAAGGTCTTTATACACCACTGAAAACATAGTTATGTATATGATATTGCATTTCTGTTAACAGATCCTCCTAAATACAGTATTACACAATGCACCTTTAAAAGTCAATAAGAAACTAATTTGAACTCTTATACGATTATGATTTCATTTATTAAGATGTGTTGATTTATTAAGAATAGCTACAAACATTTACAATGCGACTAAATATCACAGGGTTTTCCTCACATTTGACAGAGGACGATTCTTTTCCATTAATTTGATACACTGCTTTGTGTATTTAACATGAAAAACAAAATAAAACTTTGAAACAAAGATCACCAGCCTCCAGCAAAGACTCGGTCTCGATGACGTGGCCTGGAACAATGGCAATGGTCTGACGTGTCCCCCTCGACGCATCCCTGATGCTCCAGTCATTTTGTAAATATTCATTCATGTTGGTCCCCAACTGTTGATTACACACAATCACTTAGAGTGTTGCAATATAACATGCAATTTTTGTGTGAAAGTATTTATATTTTTTTTATTGCAAACATAACCAAATATGGCCAAATGTGAAAAAACAAACAAAATGTATATTTACACATCTAAATAGACAATTAGCAGTCTAAAATAGTCTGGGATTCAGGATAAGACAAAAACACGATTTGGAAAATGGATTCATGATGTACTCGCTCATTATAAACATTTTGTAAATTTTGAACACAAAAAAAGTTATGGACTGCAGCTTTAAAAATTAACAAAAATCTATTTTAAAAAATTGCAATTTTATGTTGCAAACAGAGATTGCACCTTTAAATATTCTAAACCTAAATTAATTTCATAGTTATCAAGCATATCAAACTTACAGGTTGCATGTCAAGGACCTCTGAGCCTCTGTGGTGGGTCTGAAGCCCTTTCCTCCTCTCCTGTAACGTTAGATGGATGGGGGAAGCAGAGTTTGCAGGACCTTCAAAGCCAGCAGCTAAACAATATGAGCATAATACATAAAGTTGCATTAACATTTAAATAGTATGCTGTATATAACAATTCTTATTTCTAAAGTAGCATTTCTGACTTTTCTGCCCTGGTGTTTAAAATGGCGCTGTTGTGACAATAGCAAAAACTATTTAACGTTATTGGCCTCAAACATCGCGCACACTTGATCCATGATCACTGTCTTAGTAGTACTAAATTATTCTTAGTAGGCCTACCTCAGGTCCTAACAACTTATAATGGGTTCAGGGCGAGAACATGCTTAATATGAAATCGATTTATTTCTCATTGCCTCAGTCGCCATTTGTAAAGATTGCACGTCAGACGTCATAGTTATTATTTGATTTTTTTGGGTAAAAACGATCCTGGTTCCGACATAGACATTACAGAAGAAACACGCAGACTCTGCTGGAACTTACCCCCGTCGCTTCTTCTGACGAGAATTTCTTAAATGTGCCAGCAGACTTTAGTTCTCTTACGAGAGTATCTCTCGTACTGCGTAATAGCTTACGCTAGGGGAAAAACTCTTTTCCGCGAGATATTGAAGCCAAAAATTATCCTAGTTCTCCCTGTGGCCCAGTGGCGGAACCCTAAGCTTTCACGCGGGAGACCCGTGTTCGATCCCGGCTCTCGCAGCAGATATAAATTTAGTCTCGCCGCGGCCAGACTTCCACCAAAAACTTTTCGCTCGTTCAGTTCCAGAAAATGCGACTGTTCCAGTGTATTTTGCAGTAAACAAGCTGGTACCACGGCCCGCTTGCCTGCACATAAAGGCCGTTTCCACGGCAACCTAGAAAAATCATGTGATCATTGTATTTCTGGTTTTCCGGCCACAGCCGATGGTGTTATAAGTGTAATAAAATGCTCACAGCCCAGTGTTCATTTCTACACACAAACACAGCCCGCCACGGTACAGGGCTCACACAAATGAAATCGAAGCATGTCAATTGTGCATTAAATGTAGTGAATGTGCCCACAACCCAGTGCCCACAAACACTACCACGGTTTCTGTAAAACGAAACCAACACAAGTCTTCCTAGCCTCCTAGGAAATCGACGGTGTTTCAGTCTCGCCGTGGCCAGACTTCCACTGAAATTTTCGCTCGTTCAGTTCCAGAAAATGTGACTGTTCCAGTGTATTTTGCAGTAAGCAAGCCAGTACCATGCCCGCTTGCCTGCACACAAATGCTGTTCCCACGGCGACCCAGATAAATCACATAAATGGTGTATTTTCTGGTATTCCGGCCACAGCCGATGGTGTTATGAGTGTATTGAAAATGCCAACAACCCAAGGCTCATTTCTACACACAAACACAGCCCGCAAAAATGCAGGGCTCGCACAAACAAAATCGCCTCATGTCGATTGTGCACTAAATGTAGTGAATGTGCCTACGTCTCAGTGCCCACAAACACTACACACCACATGTCCCACGGGTTCTGTGAAAACGAAACCAACACGCATTCAGTCAGCTCAGGCCGACGGTGTTTTTCAGTGCTGTAAATGTGCCCGCTGTCCTGTGCCCACATTCACTCACAGACATGTTAAGCCCCACGGGGCTCGCCCCGCTCTCTCTCCCTCAGCAAACTGCTATAAGGGTTTTGAGCGCGGCCAGGCTGCCCGCCGCGATCGGCGCGCCCCCCGCCTCACACACTGTAAACACAGTGTCTGCGTTACAGCACGCCGGAGCTCTCTTGCCGTCACTATGTCTCGGCCAGAGCCCAGGTCTCATTCTACCCCTAGCTATTCACGCGAAAGTGTGGGCACAGCTTCCTGGGGTATCGGAATGGGTGCTGAACACTATAAAAAGAGGCTATTCGCTACAGTTCGCTCGACGTCCCCGCCGTTATACGGCGCGCATCGAGACGACGGTGGAAAACGAAGTATCTCATCTACTTCGAGCCGAGATAGCGAAACTACTGAGCAAAGGTGCTATAGAACCTTTATCTCAAGCTCAGAGCAAAGGGGGCCTACACAGCAGATATTTTCTGGTACCGAAAAAAGATGGAGGTCTCAGACCCTTTTTAGATCTGCGACAGCAGAACAGAGCGCTTGTGAAGCGCCAGTTCAGAATGCTTACGACCAGGAAAATCCTCGCGCAAGTGCGCCACGGGGACTGGTTTATGTCAATAGATCTGAAAGACGCCTATTTCCAAATACAAATAGCGTCCCATCACAGGCGATTCTTGAGATTCGCTTTCGAGGGCCAGGCATATCGATACACAGTCCTGCCGTTCGGCCTGTCCCTAGCACCTCGTACATTCACGAAGTGCATGGACGCGGCGCTCGCACCCCTGAGACTTCAGGGCATGCGAGTCCTGAACTACTTGGACGATTGGCTGATTCTAGCTCGATCACGATCGGAGCTCATAGAACACAGGGCCGCATTACTCGAGCACCTCGAGGAGCTGGGCCTCACAGTCAATTGGGCGAAGAGCTCACTGTCTCCCAGTCAGAAAATTTCCTTTCTGGGAACCGTGTTGGACTCGCTGTCCATGACGGCACGCCTGTCACCAGAGCGCGGGCTAAATATTCAGCGCGGCGCGAAATCCTTCCGTCACGGCGCGATAGTTCCGCTTAAAAGGTTTCAGAAATTGTTGGGGCTGATGGCCTCAGCAGCCTCTGTACTCCAGTTGGGCTTGCTCCGCATGCGCCCACTGCAGATGTGGCTGAAAGCGCGGGTTCCACCCAGGGCATGGTCAGCGGGTCTGTTTCGCCTCAGGGTCGACCTTCAGTGTGTTTCAGCTCTGGAACCCTGGAAAATAACTGACTGGTATCAGTCAGGTGTGAGTCTGGGGACCGCTTCGAGTGTGGAGGTGGTGTCTACGGACGCCTCCACCTCGGGGTGGGGAGCGCTGCTCGAGGGCAGACCGCTAGCTGGCCTGTGGTCAGAACGGGAAAAGCTCCTTCACATAAACTGCTTGGAGATGATAGCAGTCGACAAAGCGCTACGGCGTTTTTGTCCCCAGGTAACAGGCCACCACGTCTTGGTCCGGTCGGACAACATGTCAGTGGTGGCATACATAAATCGCCAGGGCGGCGTCAGGTCACGAAACCTTCACAGGCTGACGGAATGCCTCCTGGTCTGGGCTCAGCACAACCTGCTCTCACTGAGAGCAGCGTACGTGCCTGGTCACCTGAATGTGGGACCAGACAGACTGTCCAGGAACAATGTTCCAGCAGGGGAATGGTCGCTGCACCCGCAGACGGTCCAGCTGCTGTGGAAAACGTTCGGCAGAGCACAGGTGGACCTATTCGCGTCCCACGAAAACGCTCATTGCCCGGAGTTTTTCTCGAAAAGCAAGGACGCGCTGGCTCATGTTTGGCCCCGCTGCCCCCTATATGCTTTTCCTCCTGTCTCGCTCCTGCCTCAGGTGTTGGAACGAATCAGGGAGAACGGATGCCCAGTGCTGCTCGTAGCTCCGCTCTGGACAAACCAGACGTGGTTCCCTGCCCTGATGCAGCTGACCAGCACTGCCCCATGGCCTGTACCATTGAGGAGAGACCTCCTCTCTCAGGCGGAGGGCTCGATTTGGCACCCTCGCCCGGAATTGTGGTCCCTGCACGCATGGGCCATCAACGGGTACCCGCTAGCCTCCCAGAAGGAGTGTTAAACATGATCGCGCAGGCTAGAGCTCCGTCTACCAGGCGGCTCTACTCCTCGAAATGGTCTGTTTTCTCTGCATGGTGTCAAGCCCAGAGCTTTTCACCTGTGGAATGCGGGGTTTCGGAAGTGTTTTCCTTCCTTCAAGAGCTACTGGATAAGGGCAGGACCCCATCCACGCTCAAAGTATATGTGGCGGCCATAGCAACGTTTGCAAAACCGGTGTCTGGCCAGTCGCTGGGGAAAAACGACTTAGTCGTGCGTTTCCTTAGGGGAGCTCGGAGGCTGAACCCTCCCAGGCCCCCTTCAGTCCCGACGTGGGACCTTTCCACGGTCCTGGAGGCCATGAAAGGCGCCCCGTTCGAGCCAATCCAGCTGGTGGACATGAAACACCTGTCGTTCAAAACAGTGTTTCTCATGGCTCTCGCTTCAGTGAAGCGCATAGGGGACTTACAGGCGCTTTCACTAAGCGCGTCGTGTATGGAGTTTGGGCCTAATGACTCGAAGGTCATTCTCAAACCAAAGCACGGGTATGTCCCGAAATCCCTCAATACACCGTTCAGGGCCCAGGTAATTTCCCTGTCCGCCCTTCCGGTTCTCAGTGAGGAGGAGGATGTGAGTCTCCTTTGCCCCGTCAGGGCATTGAGAGCTTATGTGTCACGCTCGTCTGTTTTCAGACAGACGGAGCAGCTTTTTGTTTTGTTTGGCGGGCGTTCCAAGGGACTCGCCGCCTCAAAACAGAGCCTATCCAGATGGATAGTGGATGCCATTGCGCTCGCTTACTCTGCGAAGGGCCTACAGTGCCCCTTGGGTGTCAGGGCGCACTCCACGAGAGGCGTGGCCTCTTCGTGGGCGTGGTCGAGCGGGGTTTCCCTGCAAGATATCTGTACGGCCGCGGGCTGGGCCTCGCCGTCTACATTTATAAAATACTATAACCTGGAGGTACCCGCCTTACAAGCTAAGCTTTTGGCGGTCTAAAATTCAGTGCTATCTGCCCCGCTGTGCGGCCCAGATGCTGAGTTTACTGCAGCCCCATGAGTGTTGACACACGTATGGCCACCCAGATCAGGCTGAAAGTTTTCACCCTGGCTGCGCGTTTTATTGTCATATAATAGCCCCGCTGGGTGCTTTTTTATAGGGAATGACGCTTCCAGCCTCTCTTCCTCCACTCTATGTGAGTTTATGGTGATTATGCACTACATGAGCCCTGGGGTTCGGCCCCCAGGACTTTGGTGTTGGATCCCTGTACGCACGGCGTGTTGCATTGTGTTCCCCTAGCGTAAGCTATTACGCAGTACGAGAGATACTCTCGTAAGAGAACGTACTCGGTTACTAACGTAACCTCGGTTCTCTCTAGAGAGGGAACGAGTACTGCGTATCTTGCCGTGCTTGGAATACGCTCTGGTTCGCTTCAGTGATAAAAACCAGCTTGTATCAGCCTAACGAGCATATTTATAGGGTGAGACCACGCCCCTTCTGGCGGGACGTGACGATATGGGCGCGAATTGCCCCCATTGGTCATTACGTCACGCAGAGTCTCTATCGATAGGCTGCTGCATTTGCTGCAGAGCAACCAATAGGCGCGCGAGCTGTTTCGCCTATGTCTGCTTGCTGCTGCAAAGCGTTTTACATTAATAAAAAATTAAGGATAATTTTTGGCTTCAATATCTCGCGGAAAAGAGTTTTTCCCCTAGCGTAAGCTATTACGCAGTACTCGTTCCCTCTCTAGAGAGAACCGAGGTTACGTTAGTAACCGAGTACGTTTCCACACAGACTAGACTTTTTTTCCCGCAGTTTTTACGTACGAGCCCTATAGGGACATAAACATAGGCTACTGCGCGTGCACGGGTTCATTCAAAACGCTTTCCTCACTTTTAATTACTAAACGTCCACAATAAATGCGATATTTACGTGATGAAATTACAATTTAAACTACATATTTCATTAAGGCTGCTGATATAGCTGGTTTACAATGTGGCATTTTGTCAAAAAATCTAACCGGCTAGCTGTTACTAATGTTAAATACGTAGCTGTTACTAATTAAATAAATACGTTATAGCCTACCCCTCGCACTTCCATATCAAAGACTGTATGCTGAACAGTGAAATTATTAATGTTAAAAATATTGGTAAACATATTAACTTACCATAAAACACTGCCTGCTCTGACCTCCGAGTGAAGTCCTCCTCGAGTCAGAAGTGAAGAATACAGAAAGTTCCGCAAAGAATAAACCGGTTGCTGGGTCAAAATAACCCAACCAACTGTTTATTTGTGAATTACCCCCTTACAACTCATTTTACCCAGCATGAGCAACCCAATAATGTGTTTACAGTGCCCCAAACAACCCAGCATTTTGACCCAGCACAATCAACCCAACAATTTGTTTACAGAAACAACCCAGCATTTTTTTGAGTGTAAACGTGCGATTAGTCATAATTGCTTAAATGAATGACTACTTGTCTAGACAAATCTTTATATATGGCAACTCTAATCAATAGCCTACATTTAATATTTGACATTATTTAATTAGTAATTATCCAGCTATTTACATTAAATTAGTTGAGTTAGCATAATTAGTTAATGAACTAATAAAATAATAAAATAAAGTTTAAATTAAGATACTTATAATATATTTCTATATAGCATTGCTTATTCCACCTCACAAAGGACTGTTTATAAGGTGACAATTCGTTATACATGCAAGATTGTAGGCTGTATCTTGAAGATTTTTGTATTGTATTGTATCTTCTGATACAAAGACGAAGATTGACATTTCGTTAATTAAACAAAATAAAAGAACACAATGTTGTAAAAAATAAACAACTTAGGCTATGTTCTGTTAGATGTGTTTTAACTACTTTTTGTTTAATTATATCTCTAGGTAATGAAGATATAGCCTATTAACAAAAATAAATCTATATTAAAAAAACTGCCTATATAAAATATATTTTTTTAAAAGGGCCTCATTGATTAATTTTGCCTGGGGCCCCCAGTGTTCGTCTCTGATTGGGGGCTGCTACTATTTGCTTGTGACTTGTGTCACCGGATTTACAAATGCACATCTTGCTTGTTGCACGCACACATAATTATGTCGAAATAACGAGATATTATGTTGAAATAATATTATTATTAATAATAATACATCTTTAAGAATATTTAATTGAATGCTGAATGTTGTGCTTGTTCAATTTAATAAAATTAAAACTGTAATTGTGATAATTAAAATAATTGAATATTAAAGATTGAGTTGAGCTGAGGCATGGAAGCTCATCCTTGTGCTGGGTTAGATTAATGTGGTCTGTTCTTGTTCTTTACTGATTGGGTGATAACAGTTCAAATTGATTGGCTTTGGAAAAGACATGGTGGAGATCATTATCATGAGGCGTTATAACTTGCTTTTAAGTACATTTCATGAATTCTCAGCACTTCCGACTAAAATAGCACTTTGAGAAGCTTGATAAATACGGGCCCAGATCACTAGTAGTTCCTGCATAGTGACTAGGTAACACTTGAGTAATTAGTGATGCATTTTATGACCACATTGAGAATAAAAAAAAGACAATTGCTAACTTCTCAGACACATTAATGTTGTGATTAGTAATTAATAAGTAATTCTTTATAATTTGTCAGAATTACCTATTAGTTCTTAATGCTGCCAATCTCATTAAGTAATTATTGATTATCTAATAAGTAACTTAGTCCTAAATTCGATAATACTTACTGATTAGTTAAGCTTGTTTCCATATTAGTTAATAGTAGTAGCATTTAAAATATCACCATTTAACAAGCAAAGTTTTTTTTTTCACTCACTGATACCCAGCCACAGACACGCATTGCACACACCCAAACACATTTACAAGTCCATGTTTGCATTGCAAAAGCTTTCACAAAAAGTTAAGAATGTCGGTTTAAATTTGCTTATTCTCTTGAATATGGAAGCTTTCTCATTTAAAATGAATAAATAAAACAGTTTAGAGGTTTTTTAGGTTGGTTCTACTGTGATGTGACCGAATAAAAATCCAGGCACAATAGGGCTGAAAACATTCAGTGGTCAAAGGATTTTGTTCCTCTTGCAAAACCAGTAAAACATAAACCACCAGTACTTCCTTTACATCTGTTTGTATATATAAAATCGCATGCACTGACAGATCATTTGATTAAACATGTAATACATTTTTTAAATGTAGCAGGTGATGGATATACATATATATATATATCCCTCAAGCTTGAGAATGTGATCAAAATGATGAAACTCACTCTGATGTGTTCATTAAAGATTCAGGTTCAGTTGGGCTTTCACAATGATTCAGGTGTAGTTCGTGATTTTAGAGAAAATGAAACCTACGATTCTGTTTAAACAGGTTGCATCATGTCCCACACAGTGTATGTTGAAATAGTTTATTGTTTAAGCTTGTGTCCTGGCTTCTCAATAACTTCCCATCCTCCTCACTGAATGGTAATCTTTAAAGCCTTTTTATTTAGATTGAATTTCCTTCTGCAGAAAAAAGAAGATACTTTTGTGTTCTACAGAAGAAAGAAATTCATACAGAAATTCATAGAGGTTTTGAATGACATGTGGATGAGTAATTATGACAGTGGATTTCTATAGTTTGGGTCAACCATCACTTTAAGAAGGTTGGTTCAAGTTAGACTTATTTCTTGCAATTCTTAAACTTTCCTTTATCTTTGATTGGCAAGTAAATTATAAGCTTAAGTTTCTGTTTCAAGAAATGTATACCTGTGTCAAACTTTCATTTCCTCATGAAGACCCTCCCCTTTTGATAAACTATAAAATGGCACTGAAACAGACGCTATTTCATTCTCCTTCTGATCAAAGATGGATCTGCAAATCTCAGTTTTTCTTCTGTTCGTTCTCTTCACTGCAGGTACAAAGACAAATAATGTTTGTGATGTTTCTGGGTACAAATACAGATAATTGATGTCTCTTTCTCTCTGTTTTATTCCTAAAGGACACTCTCTCCGCTGTTATGAATGCATGGGTCTGACGGGTTCTTGTGCAGATCAGAAGTTAAAAACATGTCCCAGTGGATCTTCTCAGTGCATGAGTTTAACAACAGTAACACAAGCTGGTAAGTCCAATTTGATTAAAATATACAGTTATTTGACTGATGGAGATGGTGCTATAATTTACTGGTGCTGCAACAAAACGGCTACTCCTTTTTCTGGTGGAATATTATATGCAGAATATTCTACATATATTTCTGATATTTCATTTTTTGTATTTTAAAAATGGTTTGAAATGAGAAAAATGCTAAATTTTAACATTTATAAATACATTTACCATTAAACTAATATGCAGTTCAACTGGTCATTCCTGTATCATTCATTTATTTAGGTGGCATTACTACTAAAGTGAAGGTTAAAGATTGTGCTGTTGCCTGTCAAAGTGGGTCCATGAATTTCGGCATTTCAAAGGTCTCTACTTCCTGCTGTAACACAGACCAGTGTAACACTCAAGATGCTCCAGGTATTGTACTTCAATGATCATACAAATATCTTCTTTAAAGTCAACATATGAGATTCAATCAGAAAATAAAAAGCAGGGTGTGGCTTGTCTGTGGTGAACTGATTGAATAGAGCTGCAAAAAGAGTGTTGTTTCATTAGATATTTTGTACAGAAAATAAATTAAAAGGATACTTGTTTTCCTCCTGTAGATCCCTCTAACACCCCCAATGGAAAGCAATGTTTCTCTTGTGATGATAAGAGCTGCTCAAACACACTGAGCTGTTCAGGGACTGAAGATCGCTGCATTAAAGCAACAGGTGAGAATCTGGAAACGGAAAAAAATTAAAGTCATTATCTTTTAAACTGTCTTACGTTTAAACATTTGATAAAGATCACATATAAATGTCCAGCTTAGACTGAATCAACCTTTGTTTTCTTTTGTTCCATCAGGGACTATTGGAGGCCAGTCATTGGTTGTAAAAGGCTGTGCGTCTAAATCTATTTGTGACGCCACATCAGTTAGTAGTGTTGAGGGCGTGTCATGTTGTGAGGGGAACCTGTGTAACGGGGCTCAGAGCGTCACCCAGAGCGTCCTGTTCCTCTGCTGTTCTCTGCTCTGCTACTTCCTGATTCACTGAATACAGCAGATCTTCACATTCTACAATCAGACACACTACACTGAATATATAACTTGTATTTCTTTGTACTACCATTGATGTTCTGATTTTTTTTTTTTTTTTTTATTGCTGTAGAACTCTGATGTGACATTTTATGAAATAAAACAGTACATCACCTTTTTCCTGCAGTTATATTTATTAAAGCATGTCATGCTGTAAATAATTATGATAAAACCACAATAATAAAAATATCTTATTTCTTAAAGGGGTAGTTCATTAAAATCATTTACTCACCCTGGTGCTGTTCTAATGCAGTATGCCCTTCTTTCTTTTTCGGACCACAAAAGGAGATACGTCCACTTCTACTCGTTCATATAATGGCAGTCAAAAGCAGCAGCATGAAGGTATTATGATGCCATAAAGCAGGGGTTCTCAACCTTTTGCAAGCTGTCCCTTTTGTCATTTTTGGTTTCAGAAGGGTGCTTGCGAGTACTCTGCGGTCGATTTGCGCCCCCGATGCGCACTTTTGCCGAGTCAGTTCACGTAGTGTAATAGCGTAGTGCTTCTGTGTTGTACGTCACACGTTGGCTTACTATTGGCGGACGCTGGTCATGTGTGTGATGCGTGTAACGTACAACACAGAAGCACATTTTTGGGGGGTTTTGCGCACAAAAAGTATTCTCGTCGCTTGATAAACTTAAGATTGAGCCACTGTAGTCACTTGGACTATTTTACCGATTTCTTTAATAACTTTTCGGGGCTGGCAAGTTTCAATGCCTTAGAAGCCTATGGAGGAGTGATCCAGCTCTCAGATTTAATCAAAAATATCTTCATTTGTGTTCCGAAGATGAACGAAGGTCTTACGGGATTGGAACAACATGAGGGTGAGTAATTACTGACAGAATTTTCATTTTTGGGTGAACTATCCCTTTAATAAGGAATGAACCGGATATTTTCTTATTACCAATTCCACCCATCACTATCACACTTCCCAATGTTATATTTAACCCCTGTTTAGAAGCCTTTCCCTCTTATTACACAACAAAGGATAAAACTGCATTAATAGAAGGGGTTTAACCATTAATAGAGCTCTGGCGTAGACGTTATGGAACGGGTTTAACCATTAATAGGCTTTTTGTGGTTTGTTATGCACTACTAGGCACTATTTTATCCAATGGCCCATCTTTTATCTGATTACGTCCGGTAAAAATACTAATTTAGAGAGCAATAATCAACTAGCATGCTTTAATACACAAGTTAATTTGATTCAGATGTACTGATAATATACTCTCTTATTCTTTAAATTTCTTACCTTTTAAAAGTGCATCACACAGTCCGGCGCCTCATACAGGCTGGGACTCCTGCGCGAGGCTACTGAGAGACTGACCGCCTGTGAGTGCTTTTGGACAGGGGAGGGGCTCACGGCAGCACCCACTGCTCGTTGAGCACAGTAACTACAGAGTGATACGTGCTTTCAAGTCTCCAAACACCACAAAAGTCTCCAATAACACCAGTAAAAGTCACTAGATTTGTCGCTAGTCGCTTTTGACAAAAAAAAAGTCGCCAGCAGGATGATTTGTTTGTGTGTTATAATAGTCCAACCACTTGCATTTAAACATCGGGGGAATTTTTTTTTTCTAGTACCTAAAGAATAAGCACTAGTAGCTAATGAATAAGTACTACTTAATGGAATAAATACTAGTATCTAAAAAATAAGTACTAGTAGCATGAAAATAGAGACTAGTAGGTTTAAATGATTAAATGTTAAAACTGCTTGCCATAGTTTTTAAGACTGGAAAAACTGGAAGAACTGGAAGAGAGGGCAAATTAACTTTTGAATTTCTCTCTTGTGCAACATTCGAGACGCAAGTCTCACCTAAGCAATCCTAATCTAAATATTTTTCCCTTGACCCCCCCATTCCCGTTCGCTCTTTCTATTATGCTGGTATCACCTGAAATTCACCCAATAATCTATATAGTTTCAAGTGAATAATTATCATACAGTATCACACATGTTTGATATCATTTGAAATGTCTCAGTGTGACTGGTATAAAGGTCTCATTCTCAAAGAAGTAAAGCAAAAGGTAATAAGGTATTTAAGAGTTTAGAGATAATTCACACACATAGGAGGGTGTGTCTTCCAGGCAAATGGTCTCCAGCTCTCAGAAGGTGTAAACTCAATTAAAATTCCCATTATTAGCAAATGGTTCCATGTAAATCAACTTCTGCCTCCAGTAAGTCTGGGACGGTGATTAATGTGAATTCCCACTGTGAACTCATGTTTACATTTGAAAAGAGGTTTCTGCCTTGGTCTGTCTATATAATGAAATGCACCGAGAGGCTGGGCGATTCTGTAACCCAGACTAGCCCGTGATGCGAAGTGTACGCAAAACACTTTGCATCATGTATTTTATGATGTCAAGGTATTGCATCTTCTCTCTTTATTCTAGAGCATTTGATGTTTGTAGCCTATCTATTATCTTTGAACTGATTATGCAATTGACGTGATACATTTACCTGACATAATAAATAATCTGACAAAGAAACATTTGATTTTATTATAATCGACTCTGACATTATTTTCAGTAAAGAGTTAAAAAGAATAGTCAAACATTTGCGCACATTTAATGATGCACAGATATCATTAAAACCTTTTTCATTTATGGAGTCAGATGAAATAACGAGTTAATACATATGAGAAAATGTATTTCATTTAATCAAATTACTTTGCCACGCGGAAAGACGGTAACGCGCAGAGACCTTCGCCCGCTGATCGGATATGCCTCTCTAGAGTATCTGGTCAGGCTCACATGACATACACGCGCACACACACACACGGATCGCCTTCCCCCACAACTAAAGTCAACACTGGCAGAACGGGGGTTATGTTAAAGACTGAATTTTATTACCCAATGGAATTTCCCGAGAAGGGTGACTCTCTTAATTCTTGCTGAAGAAATGAACCCTGTTTAATCCTATATATTCTATGTATATATATATAACCATGTGATAACTATATTAACAGGTATCTAAGGTCCCATCTCATGATTTTCCTGTATGTTGTTTGGTCTATGTTGCTTGTAAATGGGTTAATGTTCCAGATTTTGCATACCATGGGTAAACAGAATGTGTGGCATATTTGGTCTCTATAACCTGGTACTTTGAAGATTGAAATGACTGGGTAAATTATATGTCGACAACAACATATGAGTATTACCAGAATCTTTTCATAGTTTCTTCATCGGTTCTTCATAGTTTCTTTCAGATAAATTTTGCCATTCTGGATCCTTACGGATCTCTCTCTCTCTCTCTCTCTCTCTCTCTCTCTCTCTCTCTCTCTCTCTCTCTCTCTTTCTCTCTCTCTCTCACTCTCTCTCTCTCTCTCTCTCTCTCACTCTCTCTCTCTCTCTCTCTCTCTCTCTCTCTCTCTCTCTCTCACACTCTCTCTCACACTCTCTCCCTGTTTCTTACACTTTTAGTGTCTTGTTTTGTCGTTGTATTATTGTCTGTATATACATTTTATTCCTGTAACGTTAGTAACTGTATACATAGTGTACTGCTTTATTAAATTCATTATTAATTTTATTGATTCTGTCTCTTGCTCATATACAAGTCCCTTTAATGCCTCGATCAAAAGCTACAAGCTTTACAAATTAAAGATACTTTAAATAGTATTTTGTTTATAGAACAGGCAAGTTAATCCTCGTGGCCAGAGGATAGCTTCTCTTGAAAGTCTATAAAGTAGGATAATTTTGTGAGGTTTGATGGAGATCGAATGGTCAGGCTTGCGGGACAAGCAAATGATTCGATCATAAATTAATCCCCTCAAATATTATTCTGACCATTGAGCTAATTTTAACCTGTCTGTAAAATATATGTACATGTGTAGTTGATCATAATCCTTTGTGGTTAATTGCGATGTATAGATATGAATGCAGATGCAGGTATCATATTATCCCCCTCTTTGGGCGATTTAACATGTATAAGTATCTGGTTCAAACCCGTATGAATAATTATTAATTATTAATTACTGAATACATATTCCCCAAAACGACCCCGGATACTTTACACCTCCATCGGGCCGATCGAGCCGGCTTAGAGATTGGTGACCCCGACGTGATCTCGCAACACAGGCGAGCAACGTCTTTCCAGCAAAGTATCGGGATTTTAAAATCAACAAGAGGTTTGATCATCTTCTCTTCCTTTCGCCGTTGTGGTAAGTCAATTCTTTTGCCTTTTCAGAAGTGTTGAGGGAAAAAAAGACACATCCCATATAAACACATTTATAGAAAGGGTCGGAATACCCAAGTCAGGACGGACACTGAAAAAGTCAGATAAAGCTTGTGAATTAGACACAACCACATGTCAGGGACAGCGGCAGCGCAGATGAGGAATGAAAACCCTTGTTATGGATATTAAAGATCTCCTTGTTTGCCTACGCAACAAGAAATTAAACCTAAATTGGAATAACATCTTCTAAATTATTTTCTGGTACTCGATGAAGAGCTGTACATTAGTTTTAAAAATCAGCTAAATGTGTTGGAGAATTTCATCTGTCTCATACATGAGTCTAAATGCTGTAATGCCAAGCAGAAAAACTAAGTCACAGGGCATATAAGGACAGGGATAAGAGAGTGGAAAAGTACCCAAAACACTTGTAGTAGAGATGCAGGTAGTGGAAAGCACTGGAAGAGAAACATATTATATACAATGTAACATGTTCTACCAAGAAAAGGATAATAATACAGATGCTCATTGGGTACCAACGATAAGAAAAAGGTATAAGACCTGAAGACTGACCATTGCAGGTCAGATGAGCAGCTGACATCTCACTTTGTTGACTTGTTCGATAAAGTTAATTCTCCTGAGACCTGAAACTTCGACTCTGAAAGATTTTTTGAGACCTGATCCAGACTTTGAAGACCTGAACCAAATACCTTGAATTTGCCACTACAAATGCTTTCTTCATTGTTTTATTGACCCTGTTGCAACAAACTAGCAAAACTTGATGAGAATGAGCAAACAACAGAATGGAAAGTAGGTTTGTAGGCAATTGGAAAGCATGTGATTTGATAAACGAAAAGGCAAGTCGATGCATTTGTTTATGAAAAGCCAAGTTGGGAAAAACAGGATGATATGATGCAACAAGTTAAAAGGTTAAGGAAACTTTTCAGCTTTCAGCTCGTTAGGATTTCTTCTACAAAGCAGACTTGCTATTTAATGTCTCAGAGTGGCTCATACAGAGCATATGGCTAAACCCACTCAGAGAACGCAAATTTATAAATTGTTACGTTTGAATTAATTCTGACTGACTCTGAGATTATTTTCCCAAGTAGATTACACGGACTCGTATGTTACCGCAAGGTTTGCATCAGATTAGTCACGACTAATATTTGGCATCAATTCAAGTGTACTTGTTTTGCAGAAACGAGTTTTTCCGTTTAGGATTTTTTAAATCTTTGATTGTGTAAGTGTGAAATGCGGCAAATCTCAGGTATATAGCCAATTACCTCTGTTTGATTACCCAAAACTGGAGAACTTGTGATCGTGAGACCAACGTTAAAACAGAAAACGTGAGGACCTCTAAGCGACATAGTTTCCTATTCTGAACGGGGTAAAATATAATTAAAGAGTTAAAAAGAATAATCAAACATTCGCTCACCATTCCATGTGAGCTATTTTAGCCTCACAACAGGATTCAGTAACTTTCAGTAAATTTCTCCAAATTGCAATAATCCTGTTTGTATGTTGAAATTTGTAATTGTGTGTAACATTGTGCTCATAGAACACACTTTATAGTTGTTTGTGCAACTACATGTGCACAAAGGCTAATTAAGTTTATTTTTTAAAACACATGATTGCTTTACTGTAAGTGTTTTATGAAACACTTAGGTAAAAAGGTTGTAGATGCCATGCATTCTAGGCCATGTATCTTGTGTGAACTCGAATAATTGTACTGGAATTGCATTGCGTGTGAATATGTTGAATTTGTCTCTTTGGTGGAAAACTCTGCTATTTTCAATATAACTGCAGTAAAACCAGGTACAGGAGCATAGAATTACCATATGGTTACAATGTGATTCACAAATGTATTAACCATGAAAATGCTTTACAAATTAAATCCATCAAATCTAGAGAAACAGCGAATGTGAATCTGATCAGCCCTGAGCCAAAATACCTTTTCATATTCAGAGAATGAGCAGAGATTTGGCCATGCGTTTAGCATGTGCTTGCAGTTCATTGGGTGTTAACAACAGTGGAGTTCCTCATTGGCTTTTCACAATGCACGTGCCAGTACGGCTGAGACTGCAGGGCCAAATCAAATGAATCGTCTTTTGCAAAACGAATACCTTCACAACTAAGTTGTTCCAGAGACCAGAAATAATATTATTTAATTTATATTCTTTTTAAGATAAAATAATTGTTTTATAACTCAAATTATTATATACATTATATTGTAATTGCCAAGCAAGGCATTAATTGGAGAAAGTGACATTAATCCTTACAATTCGATTTCATTGGCCTGTTACCCAGTGCCAAAAGGGGAGGGGATGTGCTTTTATTTTTTGCCTTTACAAAAACATGGCTAGAAGTGTGGCACAGGTAATAGCAAACCAAATCATCCTTGACTGGGGTGCACCAACTAAAACTGAATCTGATCAGAAAAATAAATGTACAAGGAGGGTGTGAAATGCTAAACATCAGGGAGAATCTGATGTTGTGAAGTATGACAGCGTTTTGCAGGTCACTAGAGATCTGCACTAACCAAATGTGTGAACCACAAAACAGCAAATGCTAAGCAGGGAACACCGAAACAGGCGAACTAATTTCTGGCTGGACATCATCATGTGGTCTCCAGAGGGAAAGAAGATCATTCTGGTGGAGTTGACGGTGCCGTGGGAGGAGGGCTGTGAGGAAGCTGCAGAAAGGAAAAAAGCCAAATACCAGCAACTTGTTCAAGACTGCCGGGACAAAGTGTGGACGGCGTGGCTGATGACGGTGGAAGTCGAATGTCGGGGATTCCCCGCTCAATCTTCATGGAATTTATTAACAAAGGTTGGATTGAGGGGCCACTTAAGGAAAGCAGCCATTCGTAGGCTGGGAGAAGCATCAGAGAGAGCCTCCTGTTGGCTCTGGCACAAGAGAGAGGACATAAGCTGGAAGCCTGGAAGAGAGGGGCAGTGACCTGGCCAGTCACTGCTGACCCGCCAGCTGGAGGGTGTTGTGGTTAAGGGTCGAAACACCCAGTGAAGGTTGAGGACCACCTGATGACCTCTCTCCCAGGCCAAGGCTTCATCCATTAGAAATGGGTGTATGGTAGCATCGCAGATGTATTATACAACTGGACACAGATATGAAGCTTTAAGTTCTGCCGGGAAGACTCAATTGTTTTGTCACTCATTACCTTCTCATCTATCCAATCGCGTTCTAATACTTGTGGTATAAAAGATCGGTACTTACACATATCTGGGGTCGGCTGCGCCCCTGCCTTCGTCTTCAGGCAGGAAATGCAGAGTCCGTACTCTCAGATTGTAAGCTACGGACGGGGCCTACACCAAAGAACTTTATCATATATTGCTTGCTGGGCTGTTAATAAATGGTTAATTGTTACAGTATTATTCTCCCGAGTCTTTCTGGTAGAACTGGCTGTAATGAGAGCAACTTGAAGTAAAGCCACGGGCATCGACCCATTTGATCTCATGACGATATGAGTGAGAAAAACTCTGATGAATCCATACAATTTCCCCAGCAGAATGGGATCTCTAATGCTCATGACACAGCAGACTGTGAAGGCTCAACTGCAAGAGCAGCTTTAAGGTGTCACACACTGCACTGAAACAACAGCAATAATTCAGTTCTTTCTGCATTTGTTTCTGTCTCATATTTACTACTGCAATTCATTTTAGGATGGATGCCGGCACGGGCCGGACCCAACCTGGATCAAAGCCAGGACAGCAGGATTGTTAGAACATAAGACTCGGGAGATGGGTGAAAAGACACTTCACGAGGCCATTTTCATCCCAGAGTAGCACATCACTGCATAAGCATGGCCTCCCAGTATAGAACTGGAACTAAATTTGCAACACAATTGTCATAGATTAGATTCCACCCATCTCCTAGACATGAACACTGAATGCACTCCTCCATCACTACACTCTCATATCATCATGACCTGGAATAGATCAAGTCTATCTAGGCTGAACACTACACATCATAAGATAAAGATGACATAGTCCAAAAGTGTCACTTCATAAAGATCTATTGTCCATCTTCACACTAACAGATCCAGATAGCTTCACACACATAGGATGGTAAAGCTGATCCATCATCCAATGATGACAGTCAAACAGAGACACACATAGCATACGCTATTCACAACACTCTGCCAACTCATGGGAAAACACTGTAATATAGATATGAATGGCTACAGTCACAAATCGATGATGCAAATTATAAAGCAGAGACAGACCTGCTATTAAATTTCAAAATGTTTAAACTTTTTGATTGTTGTTGGGGTGGTTGGAAAATCAGAGGGCCCCTGATTTCTCAACATACCACTAATAACAGAAACATCATAAAAAAACTGATAGATCTGAAGTGTGAGCGCTTCAATCAATTACAAAATTTACAATTTAACCCTGTCATCGACTGTGACTTAGCCAGCAAACACACACACACACACACACGAACACACACACACACACACACACACACACACACTGTTCCAAGGAATGAACAATCTCCATTCTTGTGTGACTAAGCATGTTCCAAGTCACTTCTTATGTCTGCATAGGTGGCTTGCATTGGAAGATTCCTGAACAAACACAGTGATTATATATATTATGTATTTCTTCTTCATAATTGTGATTGAATATTATTGTTATTACATGCCATCTATTTGATTGTTTAGATTACACTGACCTCTTGCTGCATTTCCTTTAAGTAATTCAGACCAAGAATATTTAAATTCCACTACCATTTAACTCCATCACAGCGGTGATGAAGAATTGGATATTTAAAAAGGGACCACCCTACCATACATGACCTTGAGAAACACTTGAGACCAGATGTACCAATCGCACTTGCTGACATGAATCCAATTTATTGTTTTTTGTTATTGTTTTGTTGCATTATGTGTCCATTTCCTTACGGCTTTAAGTTCATCAGTGTTCAATCATGAAGTGGACTATTAAGATGCATTTCAGGTGTCTCACAAACAGCTTGACATTTATTTATTGAAGAGGAATAACCCCTTGAGATGAACCTGTCACGGATCCCATCAGCAATGACACATCCCAACCAAACTCAACTCAGCGCACCTGGTCTCGCTCATCATCTCCGGAGTTCTGATCAGTTCCACCTGCATGTCATCATCACTCACCTCTATCGCTCACTGCTTAAAAAGCCCTGTCACTTTCCACTCAGCGTCCGGTCTCGTCTATACGATACCCACGACCCTCTGGTTCCAAACCATCTTTGTCTGGTTCTAGAAAGACTCCTTTTGCAAAGTATTGTCAGTCTCATGCTAACAACCTATCTGTGTCTCCTGAACAGCTTCAACGTGGAGATCGCCCTTGAATCACCAAGCTTCATTCACCAGTGCTTCCTTTGATCTGGAAACTTCGCGAATCATCTGGTGATTGATCTGTACCCAGGACTGTTCCAGTAAAGTATATCCAGTGTGCTGAATACCTCTGTATCTACTGTGGAGCTCCGGGTCATTATCGCCTAGACTGTCCCGTCCGTCCCAGACGTTCGGCGGTGAGTACTGTTGATTTACCCTTCCCAGTCTCTAATTTGAAACTAACCCCAGTAATCTTGAGATATCACCAACACTCTATTTCAGCAAAAGCCTTGATAGATTCAGGCGCAGCGGGGAATTTCATTTCCGCATCATTACTCAATCGGCTCCAAGCCCGCCGTCGTACTATAACCCATCCGTTGAGCATTCATTCCATTCTGGGCAAACCACTCGGCAGAGGAAACATCCGTCATTGCAGTTCTGTAATAGATCTATCCATGGGTTGTATGCATCATGAGGAATGTTCGTTTCTAGTGCTAGAGGGTTCCACGGCAGATATCGTCCTAGGACGTCCATGGCTCGCTTTACATTCGCCTGACATCTGCTGGACTACGGGTGAGGTACGTCAATGGAGCAATCATTGCAAAGAACACTGTCTTCGGTCTATTAAGAAGACTATTCCACAGCCCACAGCATCCATGTTCTTGGGGTCCACCTCCGTAGAAAGTCCAACCACAGATTCTGTCACCACCATTCCACCTGAATACCTTGCTTTCCAGGACGTGTTCAGCAAACGTTTAGCCACCACATTACCACCTCATCGGCCATGGGATTGCGCTATTGAACTACTGCCTGGGGCCATTTTACCGCGTGGAAAGATCTATCCCTTATCCATTCCGGAACAGAAAGCTATGGAGGAGTATGTGGAGGAAGCCTTACGTCAGGGGTATATCAGGCCTTCTACTTCTCCAGCCGCTTCAAGCTTCTTTTTCGTTAGTAAGAAGGATGGTGGCCTACGCCCCTGCATTGACTATCGTGCTCTGAATGCATCCACAGTCAAATACCGATACCCCTTGCCGTTGGTACCTGCGGCACTCGAACAACTTCGGTCAGCAAAGATCTTCACGAAACTTGATCTCAGGAGCGCTTACAACCTGGTCCGAGTACGCGAGGGTGATGAGTGGAAAACTGGATTCATCACCCCTGCAGGCCACTATGAATACCGGGTCATGCCTTTCGGCCTGTCAAACTCACCGTCGGTGTTCCAGGGGTTCATGAATGAGATCTTCAGGGACTTCCTCCACCGTTTTGTAATCATTTACATCGACGACATCCTCATCTACTCCACCAGCCTGGATGAACACGTACGACAGGTACAGGAAGTCCTTAAACGCCTACGGGAGTATCAACTATACCTCAAACTAGAAAAATGTGAGTTCCATCAGAAAACCATTCATTTCCTAGGATACGTTATTCGTCCTGAGGGCATCTCCATGGATCAACACAAGGTGGAAGCCGTCCGCAACTGGCCGAGGCCTCAGACCTTAAAGGAACTGCAACGTTTCCTTGGCTTCGCCAATTTTTATCGCCGTTTCATCCAGGATTACAGCAAGGTCTGTGCTCCCGTAACGTCGATGATACGGAAGGGGGTCAAGCGGTTAACCTGGTCTACTGAAGCTACTACCGCCTTCGAGAGGTTGAAGAATGCCTTCTGTTCCGCACCCACGCTCTGCCATCCGGATCCGGACAAACCATTTGTGGTCGAAGTCGACGCCTCCACCAATGGGGTGGGAGCCGTGTTGTCTCAACGACAGGGGACCCCTTCTCAGCTCCGACCATGTGCATTCTTCTCACGGAAAATGTCCCCGGCAGAGCAAAATTACGATGTGGGTAATCGTGAACTTCTGGCCATTAAACTGGCACTGGAAGAGTGGAGACACTGGCTGGAGGGAGCCAATCATCCATTTCAAGTGATCATGGATCATCGCAATTTGGAATATCTGAGAGGTGCCAAGAGGTTGAATCCGCGTCAGGCCCGATGGGCCCTGTTCTTCACTCGCTTCAATATCTCCGTAACCTACCGTCCCGGGACAAAGAACTTCAAGGCCGATGCTCTGTCCCGTTTGCATCAACCGGAGAATTCTGCAGAAAGTAACGAAACCATTCTCCCTCCGACCCTCATTGTTAGCCCCATCCAATGGAACCTTGACGAACTGATAGCGGATGCCACCCTGTCCGAACCAGCTCCGCCGGGAGGTCCTGAGGGTAAGATCTATGTTCCAGCCAACCTTCGTATTCCCCTCATGGAATCGGTGCACACTTCTCCAGGCTCAGGACACCCAGGCTATCTTCAGACCCTCGCACTTATCAGACAGCGCTACTGGTGGCCCAGTATGGCTCCGGATACCTCTCGGTATGTGCAGGGATGCACCGCCTGCACCATGGCCAAAGTACCACGACGGCTACCAGAAGGAAAGTTGATGCCCCTACCTATCCCAAACAGATCCTGGTCTCACATAGCAGTTGATTTTATCACTGATCTACCTCCCTCAGACACAAAGACCTGTATACTCGTCGTCGTGGACAGGTTCTCTAAGTCCTGCAAGTTACTGGCACTCTCCGGACTCCCCACCGCATTCAAGGCCGCCGAATTACTGTTCTCAGGGATATTCCGCCACTTCGGGATCCCTGAAGACATTGTGTCAGATCGAGGACCTCAATTTATCTCTCACGTCTGGAAGTCCTTCTTTAAACTATTGGGAGTGTCGGTCAGTCTGACGTCGGGGTACCATCCCCAATCTAATGGTCAAGCAGAACGAAAGATTCAAGAGATTGGAAGGTATCTGCATACATACTGCCATGAAGCACAAGATCACTGGCATCAGTACCTTCCATGGGCAGAGTATGCCCAGAATTCACTTTGTCAGTCCTCGACAGGTTTAACTCCATTCCAGTGTGTCCTGGGATATCAACCACCTCTGTTTCCCTGTACGGGGGAACCATCTGACGTTCCGGCAGTTCAACACTGGTTCATTGAAAGTGAAAGAGTCTGGGATTCAGCCCATGTCCATCTCCAAAGGGCTGTCCGGAGACATCAGCAACAAGCAGATGTTCGTCGCAGAGCCACTCCCCACTACACTCCAGGCCAGCTTGTGTGGCTCTCGACCCGGGACATACGCCTCCGGTTGCCCTCACGGAAACTGAGTCCCCGTTATATCGGGCCCTTCGCAATCGTAAGACAGATCAACGAAGTGTCCTATCGTCTTGCTCTTCCCCGTCACTTCAAGATAGCACCTACCTTCCATGTTTCTTTGTTGAAACCTTACGTTGCACCCCTTTCCTCTCCGTCCTCAGAACCTAATGCCGACGAAGTGCCCCCTCATCTTCCTGTAGACACCGCTGAACAGACCATCTACCAGGTTCGCACCCTTCTAGATTCCCGTCGACGTGTGGGTCAGCTCCAGTATCTCGTGGATTGGGAGGGATTCGGACCAGAGGAACGCTGCTGGGTCCACCGGGCCGACATTCTGGACCCCACACTCCTCCAAGAGTTTCATCAAGCTCATCCGGAGCGTCCGGGCCCTCGTCCACGGGGCCGCCCTCGTCGTCAGAGTCTACGGCCCTCGGGAGCTGGCCGTGGAGGGGGGGGTACTGTCACGGATCCCATCAGCAATGACACATCCCAACCAAACTCAACTCAGCGCACCTGGTCTCGCTCATCATCTCCGGAGTTCTGATCAGTTCCACCTGCATGTCATCATCACTCACCTCTATCGCTCACTGCTTAAAAAGCCCTGTCACTTTCCACTCAGCGTCCGGTCTCGTCTATACGATACCCACGACCCTCTGGTTCCAAACCATCTTTGTCTGGTTCTAGAAAGACTCCTTTTGCAAAGTATTGTCAGTCTCATGCTAACAACCTATCTGTGTCTCCTGAACAGCTTCAACGTGGAGATCGCCCTTGAATCACCAAGCTTCATTCACCAGTGCTTCCTCTGATCTGGAAACTTCGCGAATCATCTGGTGATTGATCTGTACCCAGGACTGTTCCAGTAAAGTATATCCAGTGTGCTGAATACCTCTGATTGGATCTGATGTCTTCTGTTGTCTTGGAGCTTGCTTTACGTGTCAAATAAACAAGTGTATATTCTACTTCCGTATCCTCGTCCTTTAGTAGACTGTGACAGAACCATCTCGTTTTCGAGGGGGTCCTCGAATCCAGATACAGAAATTGACATTGACCTTACAACAGTAGTCAAATAAAACATAAAAAAACAAAAACACATACAAATATACACAAAAGAAGAAAAAACTTACTTTACAATAGTGGTGAGTACAGAAAATATATAAACTCATACAAACAAGACATTCACTCATACAAGTATCTCCAAAGGTGGCGCACTCATCCCTAAACAAAGTAAACACATATAATATGTATACCGAAACACACATTTAGACACCAGTAAGCACATATGCATAAAATGTAAAAGATGTAAAAAAAAGATTAATGCACCATGCCTAAAATAGATTTTTAATGGTATCAACTCTCTCAGTGGTAGACACTGTGTGCAGTAGTGACCGCCGATAATACTTCAGCATCTGCCCGACCTGTGCCCTTAAACCAGCACAATGTTTTTTTGTTTGTTTTTTTTAACAATTAGACAATTAAAAAATAAAAGCAGTGTGGAACCAAGGAGAACCCCTTCATCCATTGAGGTCTGCCCAGACTCTTTCAAGCTAAAACCAAGAGGTTTATTTTATCATAGCTAAACGGACTCTGTTATTTTGAATATTGAAGACAATGGACAAAATTAAGACTCTTGATGAATCCAAAACCAAGAAGGTTTATATCGTAGAGCTTAAGGGAGCAAGAATGGCCTACCAAAGTGTACAACTTTTGTTATGCAGTTTAAAGTAAAATAAATATATTTTTTAAATGTCTCAATTAAAATATGACTTTTGGGCAATTCAGAGTAAAATGTTACATAATGATGCGGTGTGAAGGGCCTGGGATCCTGACTTTGCTTGGGGCCCACAAAATGGTAAACCCACCCCATGTGTTCATGTCTGGTTTTGTGTGCGCACATGGCTCTAGATTGTTTTCAATGGCCATGTCCTTGTGTTTTTGTTATGTTTGGTGTGAGCACATGTAACCCTGCCCATCTTGTTACCTATTGTTTCATTTGCCCCAACTGTTACCAGCCTTGTTTGCTCCCTATTTATTCTTGTTGTGTTTGCAGTCCTGTGCCAGATAATGTACCTGTCAAAACTTCCTCTGTGTGTTTTCCAGCCATATTAGTCAAGTCGGTCATGTTTGTTTGTTTTTGTTTTTATTTTTTATTAAAGAAAAAGCCAATTTATCTGCAGTCCTTGCCTCATCCCTTTACCCACAACCCTGACACCACCTTCCTACTAACCTCATAAAGAAGAAAAATTTAAGCCATTAACAGATGAATCAAAATACAAAAAATCAAAAAGAAGTTAGCACTAATAACAGTTGAGACTGAGAGAGTGTCCTTTAGTAATAATACAGAGAGATCCAGTGATCTGGATTTGTACTCAGCAACATTACAACACTATTTGTTTTTGTACTTGCAGTGAACAGAATGAAAAAGAAAAACTCAGATTCGCAGATCCATCTTTGATCGGGAGGCGAGTGAAGTAGCGTGGCTGATGCAGAGATCATTTTACAGCTTATGAGAAGGGGAGGATCTTCATGAGAAAATTAAAGTTAAAAACAGAAGTAGACATTTCTTCAGCTTACATAATTTACTTGTAAGTTAAAGATAAATTAAGGTTTAATAAATTACAAGGAATGTATAGGTCTCTAACCAACCTTAAAGGGTTAGATATACTGTAGTCATCCACAAATTATCATTATGTCCTGATTTACTCACCCTCATGTCAGTCCAAACCTGTAGGACTTTCTTCTGTGGAACACAAAGAAGATCTTTGTGTATGTGTTTTTATTTTTTACTTTATTTTTCATGTAATGAAGGAAAATGTTGTTTGGGTGCATATGTTCTTTAAAATCATTCATCATGAAATTTATAAATGGATATGTATAAATATTACTTTATAATATTTTAGGTATTTACCTAGGGTGCAGTAGCATCCTGCATGTGCTAGACGTGGTAGACGCACTTTCATTTCCTCTAAAATCATGATGAGATATTCAAAACACAACCACAGAAACACCACAACAAAAACACACAAACACAGATGTGACGCAAAAACTGAGCCTTAAATGACCTACACACAATCATTTTGAACACATTCTCAAGCATATTAGGACATTATTTTTATGGCAAAAATAGGCTGTGAAACCTTTTTATTAGATATCACGTTTGTGATTTGCCATTGACAAAGCCATTTCTCCATTTTCTCAGCATTATTGATTTGAGGGTAAATGTGCCAATGATTGCTTTACCATTATTTTAATCAATTATAATTTTATGAAATAGTATTAAAATATTTATATAAGTGCCGCTATTATGCTACTTTTAAGGTTCCTAATTTTGTTTTAGAGTCGTCTCCTACAACAGGTTTACATGAATCAAAGGTAAAAAAAAAAAACACTTGAATTTTCGCATAATATACATTGTACATCACATTTTTGAAAATGATTCTTAAACGACTCATCAGGTGATTCAGTCTCTCTAAATCCTTCCTTACTGCGAGCCTGCTCTGCTCTGATTGGCCAGATGGCCCAGTCTGTTGTGATTGGTCTAAGCTAAACACTCATTACCATAACTGAACTTCAGCTCTGTACACACTGTAAAGAAAGTAATGATGGAGTCAAATTTACCATATCAATGCGAGCGCGAGTCTGATGATGAAACATTGGAAGAACTGTATCATTACCTGTATCAAAAACAGCTGAGCACTGACATGAATGAATGATGTAACGTTAAAGTTTGCAAAACAAATCTGTCTTAATACTTTATCTTTACTCAAAGTAAGAACATGGACACAGGTTTAGGTAATAGTGGCCCACGGCTGATTGTAGAACTATATCAGTAAGAAGCCCAATATGATCCATCTTTAAAGAGCAAACATTTTTGAATCTGTAACTTTCATGGATTCACAGGCTGCAAAAAGATGCAATTACCAATTTTTTGGGGGTGTAATGGAAAAGTAATGTAACTAGTGTAATTACTGTTGGCCGGGAGTAATAAGTAATAATAAATAATGAGTAATAGGCTATATGTTACATTTTTTGAGTAACGAGCCCAACACTGCTTCCAAGATGTCGGCAAGACCTGCCACCAATGAGCATAAACATAAAAACAAACTTTAAAATTAGACATGAAGTTTATGTTGATACCTTTGTTTTTGCCTTACGTCTGGTGTTTTCAAAGCAATTTTATTTTGTTGTTTTTTTATGTTTTTGCCAGAATTGACAAAAACATGCTCTTGTTGTGTTCTGGCGACGTCATGTGACGTTTGATTGACTGGAACTAACTGAGGTCTGAAAATCGTGTTTTTGTACAGTAACTCACACAAACCATCAAATGATTAGCCATATACACATCAAACTACACACTGATATTAAAAATGTAAAACATTAATATTTTAGTGTTCATTTATCAATATTCATGAATGTAAATGTAGCCTACTCAAATAGGCCTAGTTCTCATTTGTAGTATAAAGAAACTATTGGCCTAGAGCTGCTTTACAGCAGAATTTAAATGTGTTAATATTGTGAAGCTGCTTTGAAACAATCTGTACTATAGCCTATATGTGATGCCCACTAAAGTGTTATCACATTTGTGGTAGTTTCTGTTATTTTATAATTAATGTTTTCGAATATTTGTTCAGGGGTAATGAACCTGTTTCCACTATCCTTGCACTAAAATATTTTATAAAGAGGTCAGGAGTAATTGTGGGGTCGCCAGCAGGTGGCAGTTTGGCGTTTATTGCGCGCCAGGGGAGTAGCCCCACGCCAGGGGGCTTTACGTCAGTTTGTTCCGCTTTGCAGTCTTCCTGTTTCTGCTGTGCGAGATGAGAAACGGACGCAGAGTTTCCCCTATTTCACTTATTTCTCCTTTTTCCTAGTGGTGGGCAGATCGATGCTTCGTGAAACAATGAAACAGTTGAAGCAAATGTGCCATATTGTGTCGAGGCTTCGAAACAATCCGACACCCGTCTCCACGGTGACACCTAACGGTCACTTTCAGGTGTTGATCTGAAACAACTTTGACAACGAGCCATTTAAAAAAAATTGTTTTTCTAATATGTGAAGCTTGTAACCTGTAGGCTCCTCACTGTGCATAATGTTATTTTGGTCATGAAAAATTAATGTTAATAAAATAAATCAAGCTACAATGTCTCACTTTTTTATAGATTTTTATTCAAAAATATTCATTTCTCTGCTGTCAAAGGACTTTTTTTACAGATCATTTCTCCAGCCTTTGAAAAAAATCCTCTCACAAGAGACACTTGTTGCTGGCATGCTAAGATATTTTTTAGCAAGGACATACAAATGAGGAAAGATTACTGCTCTCTCTTTCCAGTAAGTTAGGGGATCATGAGTTCTGGGCAAAAACGCATCATTGAGGTATTTTTTCACTTCCACTGTGGCATCAGCTGTAGCATTGTGTGATATCTGGGTTTCATGGATACGATTATCAAAAAGTTCATATAAACTGTCCTGTGTTTCTACTGTTGTTGATGATGATGATGATGATGATGGGCCTGATGTTGACATTTGTGGCTCTGAATGAAAATGAAAACAGCAATTAGTAACAAATCCTAAACTGACGGCATATATGAAGTATAAATTACATGAATCAGATTACATAACATAGACTGAAACTGCTCACCAGGAGTTGTGTTTGAACTCCAGTGTGATGTCCTGGGCTTTGGCAGGATTTTTCAAATGCCACATTTTGAACCTTGGGTCCAGCAGTGTAGCCAGTGCCAAGGCTCTAAAAGTCTCATACCCTCCACATCTGGAGTGCAGACCTTCTTGCAGATGTGAGCCTATGAGCCAAAACAGGAGAAAAACATATTAATTATAATAATGACAACAATATGACAGTTATAATAATAATAATAATAATTTGTTACATTTATATAGCGCTTTTTCTGGGACCTCAAAGCGCTTCATATATGGAAGGAGGAATCTACTCAACCACCACCAATGTGCAGCATCCACCTGGATGATGCGACGGCAGCCATATTGCGCCAGAACGCCCACCACACACCAGCTTACTGGTGGTGAGGAGACAGTGATGAAGCCAATCAGTGTATGGGGATGATTAGGCCAATTTTTGGTTATGGCCAATTACATGGGTAGTATGGTCATTGTGGCCTACCTAATTGTACAGTTGATTCCTGCGTTGCATGTCCTGTTTCCTGTGCAAGCTTGTGCTGCAACATCCTGTACAGTGGTATAAGCTTTGAAGCACTTTGGAAAGTGAAGCACCCACTGGCTCACGTTGCTCATACAAGCGTTGTAACATGTCGAATGTGTAACCATCTCGTCTTAACCTCCTGTATCAGTTTCAGAGTTGGTCTGGCCATCAAGCCCTGCATCTCCACAAGCTTGTCCTTTGCCTTGCAGCTGGATCTGAACAACCCCACTATCTTTCTGGCTTTCTGGCGTATTTCATTGATGACTTTGATCTAGGGCCTTTTTCACAATCAAATTTGAATTATGAGCAAAACATTATGGCGTTATTTCCCTGTCAAATGTCGAGAGCGCATCATTGTAGCGCGAAAGTACGTTAATATAATGCGCGAGCGTGAATCTCTCTGCTCGCGCGCGGAATATAATGTGCCGAGTGCGAATCTCTCTGCTCGCGCGCGGGAACTGGGCGCGCGCTCTCAGACACACTTCTCTTGTGAGAATTCTCTCTCTGGGCTCGCTCAGAGAATATGCCTGCACTTAAAAACGTGTTCAGTGCCATCGCGAATCTCTCCTATTCCCCAGCTAACAATTTTAGGTTATAAGAACGTTTTCATAATGTTCCCATTAAGTTATAAAAACGTTATTTCTGAATGTTCTAGGGAATTTCAAAAAGTCCAGTTTTTTAGACGTTGTATTAACGTTATTTCTTGGTTATAAGAACGTTCAATTCTCCTGTTATGTACACGTTGTATTAATGTTATTTCCTGGTTATAATAACGTTAGAACGTTCAATTCTCCCTTTATATAAACGTTGTATTAACGCTCTTGCTTGGTTATAAGAACATTATTCAAACGTTCAATTCTCCCATTATATAAACGTTCTCTTAATGTTTTTCTAAGATAATGAAAAACGTTTCATTCAATAAAAAAAAAAACATTAAGAAAGGTTTTAATAATTATTAAATCCTTTCTTAATGTTTTTTATATAGGCTAACAAGGTAGCCTATATAATATGCCTATCTGAAGAACCTAAAACAAGGACTTTCAGATTTTAAAATTAAGACAAAAAGATCTAGAAAGATAATTTAAAAAAGACCCATGAATCATTTCTATAATATGTGTAATGTAGTCCACTGAAGTAGAGTTGAATTGAACCCAATAGTTTATTCCAATAAACCGATTTGGGTTGAAGTGACAATATGAAATTAAAATTAACATAAACTTGGACTAAACATAGAATCACCAACAATGGTACAGGGAACAAACCTAGACAAGAGACAATGGGAACACAAGGACAAGGATTATGACCAAAAACAACCAATGACATTCACAAGTTAAAGTTCATTTAATTGATATAGCTCATTTTTACAACAGCCACTGGCTGGCCAAAGTGCTTTACAGAACAGCAGAAAAAAAGGGAAAAACCCTACATAACATATGGAATAGCAATTTCTGATTGGTTGTTGCCGTTTTGACAGCGTTCATGCCAAGAGCAAAGTGAAAGAGATAGAAGAGAAGAAATAGAAGAGAAGAGTAGCCTACTTATGCGCGAACGCACGGGACACAGTCTAAGCACATACACGCTTACTTTAAGCGAAGAGGAGAGATTCGCGATTGCACTGAACACGTTTTAAGTGCAGGCATATTCTCTGAGCGAGCCCAGAGAAAATTCTTACAAGAGCAGCGTGTATCTGAGAGCGCGCGACCAGATTCCGCCCGCGAGCAGAGAGATTCGCGCTCGCGCATTATATTCCACGCGCGAGCATTGAGATTCACGCTCGCGCATTGTACTTTCGCGCTACAATAATGCGCTCTCGACATTTGACAGGGTAATAACGCCATAATACATGGGACATGGTGAAGGTGGAGTAGCTGGGCGCTTAGGATCATGTTGGACGCACTGTCAGTCACCATGCACTGAACTTTGGAGGTTATTCCCCACTCAGCCATTAGCAAGGCTTTAGACTCCATGAGATGCTGGGCTGTGTGGTCAGTCATATAATGCAGGACTATGGTCACCACCTCAAAGAGCATGCACAGAGAAGTCCAAATTAAACATGATTTAATGACTCGTAAATGTAAGTACACATTGATGGCCTAAGACACGAAACGAGCGGTTTGTGTGAGAAAACGAACAGTATTTATATCGTTTTTACCTCTTGTAACCACAGCCATGTCCAAGTGATCTGAGGGCGCGGGCGCTTCGGTCTGCGCAAGTGATGTTGAGACTTCTTCCTCTGGTTGAGAAAAAGCTACACCAGTGATCTCATCTTCTGTTCATCATATGTAGGTACAACTGAACAAACTGTTTAGATGAGGAAGAAGAACATGAACACGATACAGGGTGTTCAGGGTACACAGAGACATGTACAGGGAAGAGCCAGAAACCAGTTTAGCTGTGATAATGAATCATTATTTTCCAACACAATATCAAATCTGTTTTCTGTATCATAGGTGACTGGATAGGATTCTCTGGCACTCATTTGTGTGGCTTCAGCAGCTGTGAATGGATTAATATGATTGTTAATGTATTTTTGAAGACCCATTTTTATTTATCTTGAATCTCATTTGTCTTTATACAACTTTATCAACTTTATGCTGTGTCCTCCAATAAAGTATTGTGTAATAAAGTATGGTGAATATTGTGTATTGAAAGTGGTGTTTGGTACAGTAAATGTAATATTTTATTTGAGAAATTTTAATTTCTTATGAGTTTAGTTCATAATTTAAAAATAAACAGACATAAACATTTGCGTCGCACAGTAAAGAACTTATCTGAAGCAGCAGAGAGGAGCAGCAACTGGCTGTGGTTGAGACGTAAAGATTCTGGCTGGCTGTGTACAGGCCGCCACGCAACAGATTCCTGAAAAACTCGAAGAGTCTGTTGGTTTATTTGTATAGTTTGCATAGTAAGTACAGTTATTACGTTCCTGTGTATATTGCGTGAATGATGGTTGGTGATTGGGCAGATATGGGGCCCTATCTTGCACCTGGCGCAAATGACTTTGTACACTGACGCATGTATCATTCCTATTTTGCACCCGCGCAAAGCGGGCTTTTCCCTCCACAGACACACGTCGGTAAACTAGGAAATGAACTTGCGCTCCCTGGGCGGGTCGGCGCAAAAAGGAGGCGTGTTTCGGCGCAAACATTCCCTAGTGCTATTTTGCAGTTCCAGAAAACAATTCCGCCACTGACCAGAAAAAACCTAGTCTAAAGTCAGTGGCGCGTTGCGCGTTGTTCATAATGCTATTTTAAGCGTGCATGCTTGGCCATAATGTAGCGGGTGCACAACGCGCATACACTTTGATTCTCTCATCAACACAGATGCAGCAGTTTTTATTTTTGCAAATCATACATTATAACAAGGAAAAATATTAACATATGAGGGAAATCATTGTGGTGTCCATGAAGATGAAAAAAAAAAGTAGTTTTTTTCCTCCCACGCCTGTTTAACCGACGCTGATTTGGGTGGGTTTCTCCCATCCCCATACAACGTCACTTCTCTGTGTTTCACGGTCCTGACAAGAGCGTCAGTCTCCTCGGCTGTGAACCGCTCCTGGCGCGCGCTTGGTAAATCCGCCGTTATAATAGCAATCCGCCATGCAACATGCGCACCTGCTCTTAAAGGGTATGTTGGATGACGCTCTGATTGGTTTGTTTCCCGTTACGCCCAAACCACACCTATGAATAATGAAGCTATTTCAGACCAACCCCTTTTAAACCCAAGACCCGCCCACAAAGTTACTTGCGCTTCGCGCTTGATACTTGCGTTTCAGATCGTTAAAATAGGGCCCATGGTGTTTTGCGGTAGGTTGTATGCCATACGGAACCGTTGCCACTGAACCTACTTTAACGAAGACAGTGGGGCTCGACAGCCTTAGTCAATGGTTAGGTCTGATCCAGAAAACAGACGTTGTGTTTTATGTCTTAATAATTGTTCTTCTTTTTATCAAAGCATGTGGTAAGCCGTTTTTAGCCTCATTAGCAGAATGCCAAAAAGTTTTAACATATCGTAAATTTCAATTGTTACATAAATTATCTAACTATCTAACTATCAACAGTTATATGTGAAACAAGCTCAGTCGCATTAGAGTTGGATTCTTGTTTATATTGAACATTGTTATTGAACCGCATGTTTAACAGCGCTAGTGTTCTTGGCCTCGAGTTCACACAAGTCACAAAGTTTTCACTGAAGCACCGACTCTGAAACAAGACTAAATATTAGCATGTAACATTTTGGTATGCATCTTTGATTTTGTTTGCATTTCTTCTGAAACACACTGTTTTGAAATTGTTTACCAATTCTTAACATCACCATTTACAGTTACATTTACACTTTGAAAAACAACTGTTTTCCTAAAATGTCGTATGTCTATCTCACACCTATCGCACAGACCTATTGTCCCAAGCGAACGGGGAGATTTATCACCCACACCCGGACAGGGTGGCTCTCTGGGCCTGGCCCGTGAGAGTATGAACCTAAACGCACTAGGGCTTCCCCGCGTGCGGTTGCTTATACGGCTGTGGCAAGTGATCTTATCAGTGTGCAGTTCCTGATTTTGGTGAAGTGTACTAAAATAAACATTCACCTGCACCTTACTTCTTCTCATCACTGATCCCTGGTGGTTTAGAGGGCATTTACTCCGAACAGGAGTAATTTCTCTTATCTCAAAGTATCACATTTTCTGTGTATGAAAGAAATGTGTGTTTTGAACCTTCTAATTTTGATATATAAAAAATATATATTTTTTCTTCTCATAATGACGATGCGGTATATTTGTTTCAAATTTGTATATTACAGTTTTTCTCAATCTATTTGACACCATTTTCTCGAAATTGCTCTCAAAACAATTAACACAGCAAACTAAACACACTCTTATGTTGGCAAAAAATTTCACTATTCACTGCATAATGAAGCACTGAATTTTATTCTAATAATGCATTTATCATAAACAAATAGTAACATCAAAACAACAAGTGTGTTCTCTATTGATTTGATGATAAATTCAGATGTATAGATACACAAATACATTAATGAAGAAAATATGTTTTTCATATTCTGTAATTGTGTTCTTTAAAGTTCCTTAATGATGACTGTAGTTGTATAACGATGAATTTTTGTAAATAAGTAAATAAATAAATACATTTACTGCAATCATTGAATCAATGAACTTTATAGATCTTGCTTCTCATTTACATTTGAGCAAAAACTTAATTAACATCACAGCGTATATATTCACGAGTCATGAATCGTGGGGAAAAAAAGCCTTAAAGTGGTCATATGCACTTTTACAAGTTGATTGTAGTGAAATGTGTGTTGGTAGTGTCTGTACACAACCATCATATAATGATAAAATTACATCCAGTGTTTTTGTTTTAATCTCCTTATATGTTTTCCCCTGCCTCAAATCAAGCCGTTCGACCGTGTGACGTCACACGGTCGGAAGCCCCTCCCACGATTGTTGATTGACAGCAGCGTTTCAACACAGACCCACCCTCGCTTGTGAGCTAGCTGTCAATCACAGTCCGCGCGGACCGGCGCGGTCATTGTTGATATGCTGGAGCACTGTCTATGAGCAGAATGGCGTCTAAGCGATTGTGGTGTTCTGTTCTTGGGTGCAATAAGGAACACAGCAGTCATTTTAATGTTCCTAAATCCGAACCGCTGAGTTTTGTTTTCGAAGGGAATATTCCCCACGAGCAACGTTAATGCTTTCATGTTTGCGCGAATCATTTCACACACCAGACTGCTTTATAAACGAGGATCAGTATAAAGCTGGTTTTGCTAAGAAGCTGCACCTGAATAAAGGATCGGTACCAACTATTCGTGTTTCTGCTGAACCTCCAGAACAACTGAAGTGAGTGTAACGTTTTATTAATCTTTATATTAATATTTATATTAATCTTTGCAAATCGCTTGCACGCTGAATGCGGCTAAGGTTTACACTCAGGGTACATTACGGCATGTTTTCTATGTACGACGTTCTTAATATAATTCATAATCCCACGTTTATGATGAACAACGCGTTATGGTTATTGTGTTACAAACGGTGTACGCACAGAGAGGCGGAGTCAGCAAAGCTCATTATCATTTAAAGTCATATACACTGAAACGGCGTGCTGAAAACAGAGCTGTTTTTGACCAGGTAAAATAAGTGTTTTCTTACAATACTAATGAGAATTTTTAATTAAAGTATATTACAAACTTTTAATTTAGACCCTAAAGAATCATATTAGCTTGTACAAAAATGGCATTATATGACCCCTTTAAAAAAGGGTGAATGCTGGATCCATCCGTGGGCCTCAACTTCTCCTCAGGCCTCTTCCATCGCTTGAAGAAGACTTACTTGGTTGTAAAGGTTGTGATCATATAATTTCCATCTCCAAGAGCAGAATATGCTGAGAGGAGCACCATCCTGAAATGTGAGTGATGCTCAAACCACTGACATTGGAAATAATCCCAAACAACTACACAATTTCGTGTATACTCCTGATCACCCTGCGGAAAGTGGATTTCATTGAGGGATTTAAAAAATGTAGAAGCCTTTCTGTGTTGTGCGGCTCCAAGACAGCGTTGTGTGTCACAACACCAGTGGATTGCAGCACTTTGTCCAGGGACATTGACTGTGGCACGATGTGTATATTATATTGGCCTGTCCAGCTTTAATCAAGGAAAGAACATCATTTATGGTCAATTAGGGTGGCTCCGATTTGAACCCCGTCTCCTTCTATATCTCCTCCCTCCTCTTACACCTTTCTTTCCCCTTTCCCTCTGTCCATCTCTTCTTATATTTTCTTCTCTTGCTCTTTCCACTAATACAGTATCATTGCATTCTCCTCTACCATCTCTTCTCCCTCTTTCTACATCGTCAGCTCTTCTTGCTCAATTTCCTCTTACTATACCATATCCTTTCCCGTCATCTCTTTCTACCTCTTCCACCTTTCCTCTCACTCTCAATATTACCCTTCCTCTATCCTCTCCAAAATCTTTAACTCTTACATTTCTTCCTTTTCCTCTTTTTTTGTCATTATTCTTTTAACCTTTTATAGTTTTTGTAATTGAAAACAATTAGAAAATGTGCATTTCCTGTGTTGTGTGTTACGGTTTTAACTCAGCAGATATCTATGTGGGGCTAACTGAGAATTTAAAAAATAACAGAGAAAAAATGGTGCACAAATGATTGATTTAAACCAATAAAAAGCAACAATTGTTTTTTTCCCTGATACATTAAATTTTGGTTGGCTGTCTGAACTAATAAGAAAACATTTGAGAATGTTATTTGTAATTTGCATGAAATAAAGAAACATTTACAACCTGTTTAAGACAATTACAAAGTGTTTAGATCACCGTGTGACCTGAGTTTGGAGAAATGTGTCAAATCGATTGAGAAAAACTGTAAATGAATACACAGTTTGATCTCATAAGCTTTTCAATTCATTCTACTGATGTTTGACCGAATAACAATCAGCGCACAACAATGTTAAAACACTCAGTGGTCAACAGATTTTTTTCTCTTGCAAAACAAGTAACTGTAAAACAGGAAACCACAACCATACTTCTTTAAACATGTTTGTCGCAATGCAATATTGCATGCAAGGACAAAAGGTTGATTGAGATCATCTGATCTAACATGTATAAATCATTGAAATGTTGCAGATTTATGGAGGTCATCACAATAAAAAAAAAGACTATTTACTTTCATCAACATTTGCCTCAGACCATCTTTCTGCAGCTCTAACAATTCATTAGGTCTGAATAAAATTTTTTTTTTTATTGTTGTCACTACAATTACGTTAGCCCAATGTTCTATAATTGGTTTGTATTTGTATTTTGAAGTAGTCCTATAGCTATTGTTCTTGCTTTCATCCTACTCCTTGCTTTTTGCTAAAACCCTCAAATAATATATTAACTAAGAAAGAAAAAGAAAGTTCCCAATAGGCTCTAGCATCCCTGTAACCTATATGACATGAAGCTTGGGAAATGCATGATTACTTAATTTATTCATGTGCTTGAAAATGTGGTCAAATTGATGAAGCGCTGGTGTTTTTGTGTTTCACAATGTCTCAAGTCTGATTGTTCCTGATTTCAGAGGAAATCAAACTTATGGCGCTTTTCCACTGCATAGTACGGTTCGGTTCGGTTCGGTACGGCACGCTTTGGCGCTTTTCCACTGCATAGTACGGTACGGTTTGGTTCGGTACGGCTCACTTGTGGTGCTTTTCCACTGCATGGTCCGGTACGGTACGGCTCGCTTCGGCTCGCTTTAAATGGTACCTGGTCTGTTGAGGTTCCAAGCGTACCGTACCGGTACTAAAATGTGACGTAAAAACATTGCAGATCACTGATTGGTCAGACAGAATAGTCACTACCAGCGTCATTGGACACTAAACCCGCTAGATTTAAATAACAAGTAGACAACAGCCAACGCAGTAGCATCTGTTTTTTAAACTTTAAAAAGAAATGGTTGAATCGTGGTCAGTGGACGAGGTGCAGACGTTCCTCTCGTTGGTTGCCGAGGAGCGGATCCAGCGAGAGCTGGATGGGGCAAAACGGAATGAAAAAGTGTTCCAAGAAGTAGCTCAGCTCTGGACCTACACACAGTGTAGGGACAAAATAACGATCAGTCCCACCCACTTTGAAGAGGTACTAACTGCGGTGGAAAAGCAACCGAGCTAAAGCGAACCGAACCGTGCCGTACCGAGTCGAGTCGTACCACGCAGTGGAAAAGCGAAGCGAGCCGAACCGTTCCGCGCCGAGTCGAACCGTACCGAGCCGAACCGAGCCGTACCAGCAGTGGAAAAGCGCCATTATGGTCCTGTTTGATCAGGACGTCATATATGGTCATATACTACTTACATAAGTTTAAACATTGGACCCCCAAGGATCAATTATGGGTCCTATTTTATTTTCTATTTATAGAAATACTTTAGTTGTGGATCTGAATCAAACAAAGGCTAATTTTTACGCAGAGGACACAATTTTGTATACCTCTGCTACGTCATTGAAGGAAGCAATTCATCATTTACAGTCTGCCTTTAGTCAGGTACAAAAATCTTTGGTAGGATTAAAGTTGGTATTAAATGCTAAAAAAAAACTAAATTACTGTTTTTTACACGTATGGATTTCTCTATTTCAACACAAAGAGAGTAAATACTTACAAATACCTTTTGGTTGGATGATAAATTGTCTTTTGGGGTCCATATTGAGAGCCTTTTAAAAAAAAGACCCAAGTTAGGTTTTTATTTTAGATTAAAAAAGTGCTTTCCTTATTCAGTAAGGAAAAGGTTGGTGCAGAGCACATTTTTATCAGTTTTGGATTATGGTGACCTAATTTATATGCACTCTACTTAATTTTTATTTAAAAAAAAAACTAGATGTATACCACTCAGGCTTACGTTTCATTAGAGGTGCAGCAGCTAGGACTCACCATGCACTCTGTATGAAACTGTACAATGGTCCTCCCTCTCCCTCTCCCTCAGAAGAAAATTACATTTAAGGGTTTTTATTGCTAAAGCACTAATGGGTAAATTACCCCTCTACATTTCAAATTTGCTTACTTAACAAAATAGTGTTTACAGGACAAGGTTGTCAAAAAAATACTGTTAATTATTCAATCAACAAGAACTGAATTTGGTAAAAAAAAAAAAAAAAAAAAATCTTTCTCATCATATGCACCAAATGTCTGGAGTGAACGTCTCAGGTTACAAATGTAGCCTTTGTTCCCTGAGAACAGGGAACTCAACAATACGTCATTCGACGCTATGGGGGGAACGCCTCAGGCGTGACAGGTGTCTGAAATCACTATCAAATCACGTCAATCACATTGACCGGCGACAGCCCGTGAATCATTAGCGTGAATGATTAACGTGCGACCTGGAAGTATATAAGGGTGCCTTGCAAACATGACAAATCACCTTATCGTCTGAAGGGACTGTACGGCAGGCAAGCCCCGAGGCATGGCAGGGAGACGTATTGTCTCGTTCCCTGTTCTCAGGGAACAAAGGTTACATTTGTAACCTGAGACGTTCCCTTTCGAAGGGAACTCAACCATACGTCATTCGACGCTATGGGGAACGAAATACCCACTCCGCCATGCTGAGGGAGTGCATGCCCAAAGGCAGTGACAACTGTCAGAACCAGCAATTTCAAATGAAACGCTAGAACCACTCACCGTCAGGTCACACTGGGCTGTCAGTGACAGCATTCCCTACGGTCATAGCCCAAGCTATAAGCCTCACAGGAAAACCTCCATAAACATGGTTAAATGAAAGGCCTACCTGGGCCTGCTCAAAGGCCTAGGACCACAACTTCAATTAGAAGGGGTCCCTTCCAGGGAATGTGGCTAGGGAACCCGAAGGAACCCCAGCCAGTCACTATTCAGGGGAACGTACTCACCCCGAAGTGCCACCAGGACAGCCTGACCTGGCGTCAGAGCATAGACACTTAGTCTGGCCACTTCCTGTCTGTCCGAAGACAGAGCCTCTGGACACTTGCCCTAAGTAAGGCATCCAACCCGAGGGACTGCGAAGCTGGCAGTGAACCACTCGGCCCGGATCTCAGAGACGGGATATCCCGGAGAGTATGACTCAGCAAGTGCTTTCCAACCCTTACCAGCGAGGGGAGTTTCTCTACTCGATCCATGGATCTACCCAGTGCTTGTGTTACAAACACTGAGGAGGCCTGTGAAGGCCTAAGGGCTGATCTAACTGGGAGGCCTCACGAGAGGCCTACGACCGTCTGACCAGACTCAGGAGTCCGCGTGCTCACAGCGACCCTCAATGAGGGGAGCATATGGTCCCCCTGGTAGGCAAAACCAGGCTGTAGGCAGGACAGAGGTTCCGAGAGGGAACCAGTAGCAGAGAATGAACACTTTAGTCGAGCCAGGGCGCAAGCTCGCCTTCAGCAGCTGATAAGGCCAGCTGAAATGATAGCAAGAGGCCACTAGCTTCCTGAACCCAGCACAGCTAGGGAACCACTCACAAGGAGGCCTGGTGAGGCCTACTACCTGATAGCAACAGTATGTGGTCACCTACAGGGAGGCCTAGAGAGGCCTACTACCCGATAACGATAGTACGTGGGGAACTCACCCTCAGGGAGGCCTGGTGAGGCCTACTACCTGATAATCACAGCATGTGGGAACTCGTCTTCAGGGAGGCCTGGTGAGGCCTACTACCTGACAGCCATAATATCTGGGAGCTTTTTCTGCTACCCGATAGAAAGTCTGGCTAGCTGTCCAGTTGTCTGTCCTTGGGCTTGTCTCCAGGGAGGCCTGGTGAGGCCTACTACCTGATAGCCAATGTAGGTGGGGATTCGCCTTCAGGGAGGCCGGGTGAGGCCTACTACCTGATAACCATCTTAAGTGGGAATTCACCTTCAGGGAGGCCTGAGGGGCCTACTACCTGATAGCAACTGGTAGCTGAGTCCGGGTGACAGTTCCAAGGCGGCCTGCTAAGGCCAGCCAGCTGGGGACTCGCCTATCAGGCAGGCCCGGTTGGGCCTACTAGCTGATAGCAAGTCAAATCTGCAACAAAGGAACACTGTTGGGAACCATACTACACCAATGTAACTAATGGGCCCACCCACAGGAGGCCTAGTACGGCTAGCTACCTGTAGCGGCATTAAAGCATGTCCCACAATGTTGGGACTCATCTCCGAGGAGGCCTGTTTAACTCTCTGGGGTCGGCGGTCTCGCCGGCGATACCAGCTCACTTTTTTCCTTATCAGTGCAAAAGAGACTCAAATTACTCTGTTAATTTTGATCTTACATATAAGTGTTGTACATCATTCGATCCTGTTAAGTTTGTATTTTTTTTGTGGAACCTCATAATAAAAACAAAGTGTTGTGCTTTTCGCCTAATAAAGAAAAATAAACATGATGCGCGTTCTGCGTTCTCTCTGTCAGTGAAGTCCATTCTGAAACGCGTCCGAAAAATCATCTGTAAAGCCTTGTTTATACTCGCGTCCGCAAGAGCGCGAAGGTGCGCGCGGCAAAAATGACGTCATTGCGGCGTGGGCGGTCGTGCGCGTTGGGTGCGCAAGACACCATTTCGCCTGGCGGTGTGCACGGCACCTTTTGTAACATCGCGCGCGGCGCCGCATCCGAAGATGAACGACTTCGAGCCGAATCTGGCCGAACTGGTACGTCTGTACCACCATGTTTATGATCCTTCTATACACAGAGACATTTGCATTGATGGGCGACCATAAAATACTCTCATTTTGTGAATAGGAACACATTTGCATTAAGCACCCAGTTTGCACTTGTCTGAACTGCCTATATTTAAAAAAATAAGCCTACAATAGCAGAAGTAAGCCCTGCTGATGAAATTAAGGTTTAAACACTCTTCAATAAGGCTTCAGTTGTTTAACTAGTTTACATGCAGTGAACGTACAAAAAACCTACTGCATTTACTCTTTTTATATGAATCAGCAATTAATAAACTACTAATATACGGCAACCTACTTCTTCACTGCTGATTCCTGGTGTTTTAGAGGAGAATTACTCGGAGTCGCCATCTGTCGTTTCACAGAATAGCACAACGGCGAGCGCGTCAAGTATAAACGCCTCGTCCGTTTGGAGAGGTGCGCGCGCAGTCAGCGGAGACTCGCGCTCGTGCGGACGCGTCGAGTATAAACAAGGCTTAACTCTGCAAATACTCAGTCAAACAGGTATACAGGCACACAGGCATGAAGCCTGAATTATCTTCTTTTAAATGAAGTAATTTATATAAAAAAAAATTTTTCTCATTTTATGTAATCTGTACGAAAAGAGAGAGATGATAGTCGTTCTCGTCTCAGCTCATTAAAGTTAATTTGACCACGCCCACAGAGCGCGCGCTCTATTCAAACACAAATGCGATCCACGCCCACATCAGCTGAATAACCCACGAAAGAGACTCAGATTTACGACGCTGTGAGGAATAATAGTTCTATCTTAATAATAATCCTGGAAAAAATTACCTCAGAAGTAGGCTACAGGTAGTTTCATTTGGAGGAGCAACGGATCCAGCCGAGGAAATAGGTACATTCTTTATTTTCAAGTGCTTTGTGCTAATCGCGATATGGAATAGTGTCTGTAAACAAAAAGACTGTTTGAATCGCGTTTTTGTGTGTGAATGAATGAACAGCTTTTACCTAACTATATTCCAATACTGAGATGAGTAAAAATCGACTGAAATATGTTGAAATAAAATATTTTTGTATAAGCAACGTATTAAACTGCAAATTAACATTTATATGTCCTAATCATAAAAACGATGTGTTACATATGAAAGACAAGATGTCGTTTTTACTGTAAAATACTGCCACATCAAATAAGCTTGTTTGCTAAGATGTTATTATAGTGTTTGTTCGATTGTAAGCTATATTCAAACTAATTAATCCGCAACTGTGAAATATGTATGATAAAATGTATACTTTAGTATATAATACAAAGAAAGATTACATTTGAAATATAGTTAAAATTTTAATTGTTGTTGTAATTGTAACCTTTTTATTAAAATAGCAAAAATATATGTAGGCTACATATAAATAAATCTTAGGTAAATCTTAAAAGCTCAATATAAGCCTCCTCTTTAAATTATTTGTATTGTGTTTTATTAGTGACACATTTGGGATATATTCCCAAACTTTCTGTAAAAACAGTATGATAATTAACTGCACAATTACTAGAAATTTTTACATTTGATATTATACAATTTGAAAGCACAATTTGAAAAATAAATAAATAATTGGAACTGTGAACCAATTTTGTATTATATATATATATATATATATATATATATATATATATATATATAGTCATTGCATTCTTGTGGCTCAGTGACACACCTGTATGAAAGGGTCATTAGTATGCAGCCCCATTATGCGCTCATTCTGCGGGCCATTGTCTTCTCAGGTGTGAATCACAGCAGGTCACACCCCTGTGCATATTGCCTTTCCAAACAAAAAGTGTCATTTTTAAATTTAAACCAATCTATTGTTTTACGGAATGATAAGGCAGGATGATTTTCAGATCATTTTGAAGAAAAAACTCTAGGCGACAACATCCATTAGTCAAAAGTATTGTGGACAGATATTTAGTATGTGTTTTGTGGCCTTATTTCAGAAACTTTAAGTTTTAGTTTTTTCAATAACCACGCATAAACAATATTCTCTCAAAAATACAAAAATGTACATACATGTTGATAACACATTATGGTAGCCCTGTGTGTGCTAAATAGAGTGTAATTACACCTTTGCCAGTAATATGTTTATAAGCAACTGAAAAAAGCACAAATGTCAGAGTATGTCAAAACATCTCAAGGACCCAAAAAACACCTTGGACCCCAGAGGGTTAAGGCCTACTACCCACCGGTGAGTCAACTGCCCGAACCACCAAGGCCAACCAATTCTCTCGAGAAGTAGCCTATAGCGCCCTCTTGGGGGCTGCTCATACAAGGAGGCCTGCTGAGACCTACTACCTGATGGCGCAGCCCTCGTTGGCAGATAAGCTGTTTACACAGCGCCTACAGCATCCTGGTGCCTAATCACATTGCCCATGGCAGTGTACTCAGCATAGAGAGCTAATACCCTTAGAACAAGGGGAGTACAACATACGCCACTCTGCCTCAGTGGAGGCCCCATTTAGTCAGGGGCCTACCATCTATGCATGGGCGTCAGCACAGGGCAATGCTCTGGCTTCAGGGGAGCGAACTTCGACCAAAGAAGAAGTGAAGGCTTACTTCATACTCGACCCGAGCCATAGTAGTGCGAGGTAGGATAAAAACAGAACTGGGAGTGAAGTGTTCAGACCTACCCTGAATCACAGGGGAATACTCACACCTCACCCTGAGTTTACCAGGGTGCGGGCCTGCCAGCGGCTCTAGGGGTAACAGAAAAACATCTGTGCCCAACCTAGGGGAGTGGGGCTTGAATGAAAGCCAACCACCTACAATCCCAGCGCTCGAGCAGTAGCTCAGCGAGTTAAGTGAAGCCCATACTGGCGGCCTAAATCCATAGGCCAGTTCTGCACGGCAGGGTCGGGCAGGAAGCTCAGTCTTCTTCGTGAAGCGAAAGACGGCCTAACCCTGCTCAAAAGGACTTATATACCACGGAGGCCTAACTGAGGCCTACCATGTCCTTATAAACCATCCTCTGCACCACGCTGCATTACTCTAGTCACCCCAGAATGCAGAGAAGGGGGCGGGCCTTGGCCTAACGACTCCCATGGGAGGAGGCTGATTATACAGGGATGCCAAAAACCTACATTCACAAAGTAAAGGGTCAGAGGAAGAAATGCTAATTTTAGCAGAACACCTCTAATATCCCTGGCACAGCCTAGGCCAGCTACAAAGGCGGCCCTGGTGAGGGCCAACCTGTAAGCATAGATCTATCTGAGGGCTCAGAGGAGCCACAGCCTACTAAAGAATATAGTCTGTATTATTCTATACAAAAGGGCTGCAGAACGCTCAACCTAATGAAAACTCAACAGAGCTCAAGGGGCGAAATACTCAGAAAAGTCAAAACGGTCCCATGGGCCGGACATAAGATCTATCTGAAGCTCTAGCGTCAGTCAACACTCTAAGTAAAACATTCTATCAGAGAGAGACCAACTACTCTACCCTGAGGTGGCTAATAGCCCGAAGGCTAACATAGTTATCATTCTGGCCACCTAACGGGGAACTTCAGGGCCCTGATAATCCAAAAAAGTTCTCTTACCTTATTACCTTGACATGGCCCCATAACTCTATACAGGGAACGAGGTCTGTAAAGAGAAACATATTATTTTTTAATCACAAAAAATACTCTTTGAAAGACCAGCAGCTCACCTGCGGCGTGCAAAGTGAAGACTCACCAGACAGTTCTTCATGAACATGGGGTCTACCACCTTTACATACCTGAAAGAGGCACTCTCACTAACCAAGCCGAGGCGGGCCATCAGAACATTGTTCTAACCATGAGCCCAGCCTCAGGCCTGATGTAAGAAGCGCCTGGGGAGTCGGGGAAGAGAGGAAAAGGCAAAGATATAATCACGCCCTCAGGGAAGATGATCCAAGACCAACGCAACGTGCGTTTGTGCCGGATCACCTCCCTCAGATCCCTCTTCCCATCCACGCATACCCACGCTCTCCTATCCTCTCAACATCAGCGAGCTAGCCCGCTGATGTTGGTGGATACAGGCAGAGTATGGGTTCTTCCATGTCCTCTCGATCTCAGTATGAGATCGGGAAGAAATGGAAGAACCCATACTCTGCCTGTATCTCTCAACATCAGCGAGCTAGCCCGCTGATGTTGGTGGATACAGGCAGAGTATGGGTTCTTCCATGTCCTCTCGATCTCAGTATGAGATCGGGAAGAAATGAAAGGCTCACCTGAGCTGGTGGTTCTATGACCGGGGAAAAAACGCTCTCATCGCGAGCGATTTCTCCCCCAACGAGCAGCCACGGCAGCTGCAGCCTGCCCGCGGCGCGTTCTATAATACCAACCAACTCAGCATACACGGGGCAGGGTGGAAATTTTATTATTTCCACCCTCATCAGCCATCTCCTGTTTGTCCGGGAGAGTGCTTGCTGCCGGACTAAGTTTTCCCTTTTTTTTTTTTTTAAAACTTCATCCAATTGCAGCTTCTCATCAGCCGCTGCATCGTCTGAGAGGATTACACCCCTCTCAAGGCGATCGGCGAGCTTCATCTGTGACATCCAGACGCTGAACCCTCTTCTCTCGAGAAGAGGGACAGGCACGATCACAATTTGTACAGGCAGTTCCCTCGAGAACCGCCTGTGCGCGTCTTCCTTCCCAGACAAAAAATGCAGAGTTCACGTGTGTCACCCGGCTACAAATATCTTGGGCACGGGTCTGCACACTTCTGAAAGCATTTCATAATTACCTGATTTTCAAAGCAGTTACAGACAAAACAGTCCCTGAAGACGAAAAGATGATTTGTCATGTTTGCAAGGCGCCCTTATATACTTCCAGGTCGCACGTTAATCATTCACGCTAATGATTCACAGGCTGTCGCCGGTCAATGTGATTGACGTGATTTGATAGTGATTTCAGACACCTGTCACGCCTGAGGCGTTCCCCCCATAGCGTCGAATGACGTATTGTTGAGTTCCCTTCGAAAGGGAACTCCGAAACACCTTAAATCTAGAATCACTTCCACCTATTAATACTTTTAAAAACATTTTAAATTCAACTCTGACTGAACAATGTAATTGCTTTTAAGGTGCCCTTTAAAATGTATATCTGTATTTGCTTATGTTAAGTAGGTATAGTGTCTTGTTTGTGTATGTATAGAGATCTGTGGTGTAATATGTAATCTTTGTCCTGTTTTTATTTTTTAAAACTTTTTGGCCGCCTGTCTTGGCCTGGACTCCCTGGGAGAAGAGTTACTGTAACTCAATGAGACTTTTAAATAAAGGTTAAATAAAAAATAAATAAATAAAACGGGTTTCTCAATAACTTTCCATCCTCCTCCCCAAATGGTCACAAATCCCTAAAGCCTGTAAAATAAATTATATATGATTTTCTTTCTTCTGCAGTACAATACCTTTTACTTTCTTCAAGAACATTTCTATGTTCTACTGAGGAAAAAAGTCTTGGCAGGTTTTGAATGGCATGAGGGCGAGTGAATGATCTTTAGGTGAACTATGAAGGTTGGTTAGACCTGCACAGTGCTTGTAATTTCCTAATCAAACTTTAATTTATTGTTAAGTGGCAAGTAAATTGTGTAATCTTTTCTGCTTCTCCACTTTCATTTTCCCAGAAAGACCCTCCCCTTCTGAGAAGCTATAAAAAGAGCACCGAAACAGGCATGATGTTTCATTCTCCTCCTGATCAAAGATGGATCTACAAATCTCAGTTTTTCTTCTGTTCATTCTTTTCACTGCAGGTACAAAGACAAATAGTGTTTGTAATATATATATATATATATATATATATATATATATATATATATCATTGGATCTCTCTCTCACTGTTTCTCTGTTTTATTACTAAAGGACACTCTCTCAGCTGTTATGAGTGCTCGATTCTGACGGGTTCTTGTGATGATCAGAAGTTAAAAACATGTCCCGGTGGATCTTCTCAGTGCTTGAGTATAACAACGGTAACACAAGGTAGGAAGACCAGCATGACAGATCGAGTAAATGTAACTTCTCATATAACTGTGACTCGTTCCCTTTTAAGGGAACGACGAGCTGCGTTTTGAGAACTTTTTTATTTGAGACGCGGGGGGAACGCTCTGCGTGATTACGTCGTGAAGAACATGTAAAATCAGTCCAATGAAAGCCCGAAACGTCATGGGTGACGTCATAGACCAGGAAACTATAAACCACCCCTGAAATCAGACCGCGCCAGCTTCTGTACCTTCAGCAAGCGCTCTCTATGAAATCTGTCCTTGCCTATTTATTGTTGTTTGTCAAAGCCCAATATATATCACTATCTTTATGGCGAGCAAGCAAGATTATAGACGTTGTGTTGTTCCCTGCCCTCGTTACATCACGGGTGGGGACACACATCAGCTATTTGTTGCTGTTTGGGAGTGGAGCATGCCAACAGTCAGTCCTCGAGGGAGCTGACTGTGAGCATTGCGAGAAGCTGTCCGCGAGAACGCTCCGCTCCCGCCGGGCGTTCTGACGGTTCGGTTCGCGTTCCCCGCGCGGGTCTCTCTGTTGCCGAGGCACGGAGACGACTCGCATTTCGGGGTTCGCAAAGCGGGGATCTGACAGCGGAGGTTGGGACGGGCTAGCGAGACAGAACATAGCCTACTGTATGTGCTTCAGCGCCAAACTGTGTAGCGCGGAGAGAGAGAGAGAGAGAGGGAGAGAGAGACAACATTCCAGATCTAGTATGCTGCGATTTCCAGTTCCGAGGATTTGGTATCGTTAGTGTTTTGTTTAAAAAGAAAGAGAACAAAACAAATAAAAATATTAAGAAAAAGGCAGATGTTTGAGTTTTCAATGAATAAATAAATAAGTCAGCTCATAACTGCTGAATAAAGAGGAGCTTTAAAAAAAAAAAAAAAAGAAGAGGTTTTATCTGTGCTGTTGCCAGTTAAATATTTACTGGCCAGCTGAACATTATGAGATTGAAAATAAAGAAGTTTTTTAGATGAAATGTATCTTAAACCAGGAAAACTCTGTATCTCAGCCTCCTCGTCGGGGACTGCGGTTTTTTCCTTATCTCCACACTGAGGTGTCGAGATCGTGGAATAAACCGGTTTGTATTTTATGTGTTTAATCCCCAGATGTCTAACTATAGTAATGTTTGGGTATTAAGTATCATAGTATGACAGTGCCTCGGGTTTAAGAGACGCTTGCGAGCTTTCTCTCTCCCGAGTCGGTGTCATCGTTATTAACCCCGACGTTACCCACCAGCCATCATAAATAATGAATACATTTTTATTAGGCAGCCCTGCTGGGTAAAGTATATAAGGACATGGATGAATGTGATGGGCGACTCTCTGAGGAGGGTCGCAGTGCTGCCAGTTCGGTTGTTTCCCGCTGGTGGCCACAAAATGATATATATGTATATATATATGTTTTTTCTGATATAAAGATAAAGGGAAAATAAAGATATAAATATGTCTGTTCTTCTGGACGCTCCGCTTTCAAGAAAACTAAGAAATAAGCCATTCAGCGGCGTTCCAGAGGTTTCTTCCTCACCAATCTAATGTTCCTGAGACTGCTGGGCGGGAGCAGTCTCGGCCTATTAAGCTCCTCGCAGCACAAAGTGCAAAACAGAGCGTCGCCATTCGGGCTCCTCCGCAATTGAGGGGTGCCTGGGTGGCGGTCGCAGTCTAGCCAGTTAGAGACATGCAAGATCTGAGGACTGTTTTATCTCTAAAATAGTTTGGACAAAGAAGAAGCCCTGACGCCGAGGCGATCAGGCTTCTAAGGGTGGTCCCCTCTGGGGTAGGGACGGTTTTGAGAAATCGTTTCTCCTCAGCGCCCTTTGGGGTGCGACTCTCTGAGGGTCGCAGCACTGCCAGTTCAGTTTCCCTGCCGGTTCGCCGTTTCAGGGCACCAAGGTGTCAGTGTCCCCAAACGAGCCTTCAAATAAGAAAAAAGAAGAGCAGTCAGTTCGGTTTCCCTGCCGGTTCGCCGTTTCAGGGCGCCGAAGTGCCTGCTTTTTCCAACGATCCTCCGAGGAGGGTCATAAGAACTAAGCTAGTTAGAGGTAGGCAAGATCTGAGGACTGTCATCATCTCTAATAAAGCTTAGACAAGAAGTCCTGTCGCAAAAAACGAGGCTATCAGGCTTCTGAGGGCTCCTCCGGGGCAGGGACGGTTTTGAGAAATCGTTTCTCCTCGGCGACCTCTGGGGTGCGACTCTCTGAGGAGGGTCGCAGCGCTGCCAGTTTGGTTGTTCCCTGCCGGTTCGCCGTTCAGGGCACCGAGGTGTCAGCGTCTCCATACGATCCTCCGAGGAGGGTCGTAGAGCGGTCAGTTCGGTTGTTCCCTGCCGGTTCGCCGCTTCAGGGCGCCGTAGTGACTGTTCAACCAAATCCAGAGGCCAGTCTTGAGAGACTGGTTCCCCTAGTAGAATTTCTGGCAGCGTGGAAACTACTGCCACATATTTCTCAGTGGGTCCTGCACATTATAGAAAAGGGTTTTAGAATTCAGTTTGGTTCTCGTCCACCCAGATTTCTAGGGGTCCTCCTCTCATTGGTGGACCCCGAGCAGGCTTTGGTTATGGAGCAGGAAGTACTGACACTTCTGCAAAAGGAGCTGTAGAAGGGGTTTCTCCTCCCAGCAGACAGCCATTACTTCATTGTTTCCGAAAGAGGATTAGGGAGACTCCTGAGGTTTGCTTTCGGGGACGAAGCATACCATTATCGGGTTCTCCCATTCGGCCTAGGTTCATTACCCCACACCTTTACAGTATGCGTGGATGCAGCTCTGGCTCCTCTGAGACTCCAGGGCATTCGCGTATTATACTACATCAATGATTGGTTGATCCTAGCTCAATCTGAGTTTATGGCAGTTCGGCAGCGAGATGTCGTTCTGTCTCATTTAAGGATGTTAGGGTTGCCTCTCAACGCCAAGAAGAGTGTGCTCTGAGGACCACTTTTCTAGGTGTAGCGATTCTCACAGCCGTAATGGGGTATATCTAGGCCAGTCACTCACGGTGAAACAGTTTCAGACTGGTGGGTCTCATGGCAGCTGCGTCCAACGTAATTACTTTTGGCCTTCTGTTCATGAGACCCCTGCAGTGGTGGCTCGGGACCAAGGGGTTTTCTCTGAGGGGAAATACGTTTTCGCATGATCAAGGTCACGCGGCTATGCCTTCGTGCCTCGGTCATGTGGAAGAACCTTGGTTCCTCGCCCAGGCCCAGTGTTGGGGGCTTCTTGTCGACGCATATTGCTATCGACGGATGCTTCCCTCACAAGTGGGGGCGATCATGAGTGGTTGCTCAGCGAATGGCGGACAACACACTGATGGTCTCGTATGTCAGAGCAGATATCCTGTTGAGGCAGGGGCTGAGGCCCAGGGGATTGGAGACTTCACCCCGAGGTGGTGGAGCTTCTTAGGGAGAACTTTGGTCAAACTAAAGTCAAGTCGACCTTTCACATCGTTTGTACAACGCATTGCTCTATATGGTTCCCCCTCACGCAGCCAGCTCTTCTCGGACTGGATGCGATAGTGCAGGTGTGGCCGAGGCTGCACCTGTACGCATTTCCCCCGATATCTATGCTCCCAGGGGTTCTGGAGAGGGTTCGCCGGGAAGGGGCTCATCTGCTACTAGTAGCCCCATACTGGCCGACTCGAGTTTGGTTCTCGGACTTTGTCTTTTCTGGACGGCTCTCCCATGGAGATTCCGCTCAGGAGGGACCTGATATTTCACCCTCGACCGGAGTTGTGGAAACTGTGGGCCTGGCCTCTGAGTGGGCCCGGCTCATAGAATCCGGTCTCTCGACTGAGGTCGTTGAGACCATTCTCCATTCTAGAGCCCCTTCCACGAGAAGACTGTATGCATTGAAATGGAAATTATTTTCCACCTGGTGTGGTGAACGTCATTTAGATCCTGTTAACTGCCCTGTTGGTTCAGTTCTCGATTTTTTGCAAGACCGTTTCTCTGCTAGATTATCTCCTTCCACCCTAAAGGTTTACGTGGTGGCTATATCTGCCTACCACACCCCTATGGGGGGTATTTCTATTGGGAGAGACTCTCTTATTACTCGTTTTCTCCGTGGTACACTGAGGTTGAGACCTGCACTGTACTCTAGAGCACCGGCCTGGGATTTAGCCGTTGTACTTGAAGGTCTGGCTTTGGCTCCCTTTGAGCCCATTGAAGAGGTTTCAGAAAAATGTATCACTCTAAAGACTCTTTTTCTCCTTGCTATTTCTTCTATCAAGAGAATTGGAGATTTACATGCCCTGTCGGTTGCTCCTTCAAGTCTGGAAATTGCACCTGGTATGGTGAAGGCATTTCTCTACCTTAGACCGGGTTATATTCCTAAGGTCCCAGTTAATGTTGGGGGCCCAATAGTGCTGCAGGCCTTTTATCCTCCACCTTTTAATACCCCAGATCAGGAACGTCTGAACCTGTTATGTCCAGTTCGGGCATTAGATGCCTACGTTCACATAGCTGCTCTGTGGCGTAAGTCTGAACAACTATTTGTCTGCTTTGGATCACTCAAGAGAGGGTTCCCTGCATCTAAACAGGTTATGAGCAAATGGATAGTTGAGGCTATATCATTAGCTTATGAAGCGGCCGGACAGCCTTCACCTATGGGTGTTCGGGCCCATTCTACTAGGAGTATGGCGGCCTCTACGGCCTTAACCCTTTAAGACCAACGGGAGCGCGCGTGTGTCTGTTTAAAAGCCTATAGAAACTGAAACCAAATTGCTAGCTCAATCATTCTTTTTGCATATAAAACCAGAGATGTAACATGTTCAGATCAAGCCTCCAACATGCCCATGTTGCGTTGTTTTCACCCTCTAATCAGTCTGTACAAACTGCGTTATATGCGTTTACAAAAAAACAACACAAAAATGCATTGCACGTCTTTGCACACATGTTCTGTAGATCTGCGATTGATAGTTACGTCTTCCGATGGCTCATTGACGTATCACGTTCTGTGCACTATGACCCCCGGGTGTGTCGCATGTTGTGACGTCACAAGCTGCGTCATTTGACCATGCGTTTGACTCGCGTGATTTTTTTTTTTTTCCCCAAACCACTTCAGCGGAAATCCCGCCCTGCAGTCGATTCTAAAGTTTTCATTGCTCATGTCAATCACTGTACAGATTGCCTACACCAAACACTGATCCCTAAACCTACCCGTCACTGTAACCTAAACCAATGAAATCGGCTGCAGGGCGGGATTTCCGCTAAAGTGGTTTGGGGGAAAAAAAAAAATCACACGTTTGACTCCCGTTTGACTCCCATTTGCTATATGTTCCTTCTTATCGTTATTGTCTTTTTACCATTGCTTTATTTTATCATGTCTTTCTCCTTTAGACACTCACAAATACAAGCACATTCACACACACACACACACACACGCGTGCGCGCACGCACGCAACGTTATGTCTAAACGAAAGTACACGGACGCGGAGGTTTTGGAAATACATATTGCGTCCGATGACGATGAACTATACGTCTGCTCATCTATTTATTTTATATTTTAACCAATTCAATGTTCAATCAATATTCAAAAGCAAAATGTTATCTGTTTGACCACAAATGTAATTGAATATTTTACATGGCATTTTCCCTCCCTTTTTTTGAATGAGTGTAAAAATGAGTGTATCTTCAAAACTAATTTATGTAAACAGTTCAAATCAATTCTGTGTAGTTTTAAATTGTTTTATGCACGTTTTTCACATTGACAAGTTTGAGGTTGACATTTATCCATTTTTTGTATTGAATAAAATATGTAAAAAATAAATAATTAAAATTGTTTTTCTTTTTGTTTATTGCACTTTTGAGATATTTATCTAGTTACTATTGATTTTTTAGACACATAGCCTTCAAATTGGGAGAGTAAGGATTATTTTGATGTATGGCATATGAAAATGCTCAAAAGAATGACAGCACAGCATGTAAAAATACAAAGATATACTCTGGTGGAATTGTTCTATGGCAGGTCATAAAGGGTTAATTTCGGGTGTTTCCCTTCTTGACATTTGTAATGCGGCAGGATGGTCCTCTCCGCATACATTTGTTAGGTTTTATGACCTTGACCTCTCCACTCCTGGGGCTAGGTTGCTTGCTTCTTAGTGTGCGCCAAGGACTTCACACAGAACGGGCATTTGTCACTATGGCGTAGTGGGTATGGGGGTTCCCACCGCGTCTCAAAACGCAGCTCGAAGTTCCCTTGAAAGGGAACGTCTCAGGTTACGTATGTAACCCTGGTTCCGAGAGGGAACGAGACGCTGCGTTTGCCTGCCATACTTCCTGCATGCCCTGATCGACTTGCTTCAGGTTTTTTCAGAAGCTGGCACGGTCTGATTTCAGGGGTGCTTTATAGTTTCCTTGGTCTATGACGTCCCCATGACGTTTCGGACTTCCATTGGACTGATTTTACATGTGCTTCACGACGTAATCACGCAGAGCGTTCCCACCGCGTCTCAAAACGCAGCGTCTCGTTCCCTCTCAGGGAACCAGGGTTACATACGTAACCTGAGACGTTTTCTTGGCAGAATTGACTAAATTAATCACAGATTATTCTATTTATTTCTGCTGTTTAATTTGTTTTCTGTTCGATTGTTTTGCAAACAATGGCAATTGTATTTAAAAAAACTTGTTTACATATTTTTTAATTATTCCATCAAAATAACATGTACTAGTCTTTTCTGTATCATTCATATTTTAGGTCCAATTAGTGTAAAAGTGAAGGTTAAAGATTGTGCTGTTGACTGTCAAAGTGGGTCCATGAACTTCGGCGTTTCAAAGGTCTCTACTTCCTGCTGTAACACAGACCAGTGTAACGTCCAAGATGCTCCAGGTATTGTGCTTTAATGATCTTGTGCAAATGACTTTAAAGTCAACATTCATTTTACTTCCAAATGACATTCAATCAGGAAATAAAAAGCAGGGTGTGGCTTGTCTGTTGAGAACTGATTAAATGGCGTAGCTGTTGTTTTTTATTAGATTATATTTTATATCTAATACATGTTTTCCTCCTGTAGATCCCCCTAACACCCCTAATGGAAGGATATGTTACCAGTGTGATGGACAGAACTGCTCAAACACAGTGAGCTGTTCAGGGACTGAAGATTGGTGCATTAAAACAACAGGTGAGACTCTGGAAAAGGACAAAGTTTTTTGTTATTTTTCTTTCTCCACCATCAATTTAAATATATGATCACAGCACCCGCCAGCTTAGACTACCGGTAACCTTTGTTCTCTTTCTCTTCATCAGGGACTTTTGGAGGCAAGTCATTGGTTGCAAAAGGCTGTGTGTCTAAATCTATTTGTGACGCCACATCATTTATTCCTAATGTTGAGGGCGTCTCGTGTTGTGAGGGGAACCTGTGTAACGGGGCTCAGAGTGTCACCCAGAGCGTCCTGTTCCTCTGCTGTTCTCTGCTCTCCTACTTCCTGATGCACTGAATACAGCAGATCTTCACATTCTACAATCAGACACACTGCACTGAATATATAGCTTGTGTTTTTTTGGTACTAAATTGTGTTTGAAAAACTGAATTTATACAGGAAAATGTATGTATTCATCACCTTATTTCAGGGTTAATTTTTAAATCTTCATTATGTAAAAAGATCAAAAGAAAGTGCAATATATTTTTTCTTAAATAAAAAAATATTAAATCATCATCATGTCCAGAAGAAACAAGTATGATCATTAAGGATTATTAGTAAGGATTTGCATTTGTCCTACAAACTAAATTTCCACTAAATAAAAAAATATCTTGCTGTATAGGCCTACTTTTGCTCAATACTTTTTGTTTTAAGTGTAAACTAGCTAGCAGAAGAGGTATTGTAGAACTGTACTGCATCATGTAAAGATCTAGCTCTTGATATTGATCCAAATTTCACGATTCAATCCAGATTTACAAGCTCTTGTTTTGATTCACTTCCGATCTCCATTAGCTTTGCTTCGATATTGATTAATTTGGACATATTGCAGGTGCTTCAATTATTCTAAAGGAAAAAATGTCTCAACTAATGCTGTGAACAGTGTAACTTGGTAGCCTAGATTACTATCAAATTCATTTGATATTGTAGCGATCGGAGAAAATGATAGACTCACTTAACGGTTTCAATGCTCTTTATTAACGTTAGCACCTGTGTGGCCGATGCTCTTGCCTCACACAGTCCAGCGAACTCCAATCTTCTCAAAACACCCCCTTTCCCCCCAACCCCGCCTACACATAACTGCATCTTTAGACTTGCTACAATATTAATTTTAAGTCATAGCTCTAACAATAAATAAAGTAGTACAATTATTTAAAAAAAATATATATAGCATATATCAAATTTTGCGATACACTCCCCTTTTGAGTACTTTTTTCTATATGACGAACTACTGAACGACTTTACTGAGGTAAATCGTTCTACTGGCCCTAAAGGTCCTTTATGACCTCCACCTATTTTTGACAACACTCATCTATTTGTTGATCAATGTCTTCTCAGCAGCTTGTCAAACAAGAAAATTTGCTCAATTCTTAACAGAGATCAGATTTCTTTACCTGCTTGTGTAAGCTTTCGTAATAACAAAATTGATGATATAGTATGGGAGAATTTCTGGCTCCGTCAGCAAAAATGATTTTCATCTAAAAAAAGTGGTTGAAGTCTCAATTAAAATTATTCACAATTGCTACCCAGTTAATTATACATTTGCTAAATTTAATAATAGTATTTCCCCCTTGTGCTCCTTTTGTCATCAGTTTGATGAGACAATTATTCATTTGTTTTGGGAATGTGTGTATTGCAAAATCTTTTGGGTTGACTTTTCAAATTTTGTTAAAATGTATCTATCTTTAAACTTCTGTAGGCCTATATAAGCCAAAATTTTTTAGACCCATTTCATTTTAAATTTCTTTAGGCCTATTATATATAAGCCAAACATGTATTAGACCCCTTTTATTTTTAATTTGTTCTTAACTTGCTACTTTTTCTTGCCAAATTTTATATTCACAAGTGTACATTTTCAAAGAAAACTCCTTTTTTCATTTTTAAGAAAGATTTTGACTTTGAAGAACTCTAACAACTCCACTGCGTGTAAGACTCTGCAAAAGACATAACCATGTCTAGACATAACCATGTCTAGGTTTGAGAACGACTAAGGAGTCATTGGGCCCAAACTCCAGACAGGAAGCGCTGCTGGACAGCGCGTGAAGGTCTACCACACGCTTCACTGACGCGAGCGCGAGCAGGAAGATAGTCTTGAGCGAAAGGTATTTGAGCTCCACGGTGTTTAACGGTTCGAATGGGGGGGCTTTCATAGCTTCGAGAACTATGGAAAGGTCCCAAATCGGCACCGACGGGGGGCGTGAGGGGTTCATCCTTCTAGCTCCCCTGAGGAAGCGGATGACTAAGCCATCTTTGCCCAGTGACTGACCGCGCCGGGGTTCAGCGAACGCTGCGACGGCTGCCACATACACCTTGAGAGTGGAAGGGGACCTGCCCTTATCCAGCATCTCTTGGAGAAAAACTAGCAAGGAAGGAACCTCGCATGACCGTGGGTCCAAGTTTCTGTCGGTGCACCACTTAGAGAACACAGACCATTTAGACGCATAGAGCCTTCTCGTAGAAGCCGCTCTAGCCTGCATGATCGTGTTTAGAACTCCCTCTGGCAAAGCAACGGGTAGTCGTTGATCACCCACGCATGAAGCGCCCAGCGCTCTGGGTGGGGATGCCAGATCGTGCAGCGAGCTTGGGAGAGGAGATCTGTTCTGACTGAAATGGGCCACGGGGCTGTCTGTGACAGCTGAGTGAGCTCCGGAAACCAAGTCTGACCCTCCCAACGCGGGGCTATGAGGAGCACCGAGTGGCGTGTTTCCCTGATTCTCTGAAGCACCTGCGGTAGCAGAGAAACCGGAGGGAATGCATAAAGCGGGCGGCTGGGCCAGGTCTGGGCTAGCGCGTCCTCGCCTTTTGAGAAAAATATTGGGCAGTGGGTGTTTTCTTCTGAGGCAAAGAGGTCCACCTCTGCTCTGCCGAATATTCGCCACAGCTTTTGGACTGTAAGAGTGTGCAGGGACCATTCCCCGGGGGGAATGGGGTTCCTGGACAGACTGTCTGGACCGTCGTTCAGGTGGCCCGGCACGTGCGTCGCTCTGAGCGAGAGCAGGTGACACTGGGACCAAACTAGGATGCGTTCTGTCAGTCGAAAGAGATTTCTGGATCTGACTCCGCCCTGACGGTTTAGATAGGAGACCACGGCCATATTGTCCGAACGGATCAGCACATGGTGACCGTGAATGCGCGGCAGAAAGCGCGTGCGCGCGTTCTCGACCGCCAGCATCTCCAAACAGTTTATGTGGAGGAGACTCTCCTGCGCTGACCAGGGGCCGAAGGCCGGTGAGCCCTCGCAGACCGCACCCCAACCCGTGTTGGATGCGTCTGTCGAAAAGACTTTTCGGCGAGAAAAGGTCCCCATGGAAACGCCCCGCTGAAACCATTCTGTCATGGTCCATGGCTGCAGAGCTGTGATACAGGTCTGCGTTACCTTTATCAGCTGGCGGACCGTGGTCCACGCGTGGTGAGACACACGGCTCTTCAACCAGAACTGGAGCGGGCGCATGCGAAGTAACCCCAGCTGGAGCACTGCGGAGGCTGAGGCCATGTAACCCAGCGCCTTCTGAAAAGTTTTCAGAGGCGTGAGTCTGTTCGTCTGAAAGGATGCGGCGAGACGCTGAACACGGCGCGCGCGCTGTGTAGACAGACGAGCCGTCATCGAGACCGAGTCTAGCTCTATACCCAAGAAGGAGATAGTCTGACTGGGTTGAAGTGCGCTCTTTGTCCAGTTGACAGAGAGGCCCAAACTTTTCAGATGGTCGAGGAGAACTGTACGATGAGACAGTAGCTCTCTCTGTGATTGTGCCAAAATCAGCCAGTCGTCCAAATGGTTCAGTATTCGCAGCACCTGACTCCGCAGGGGGGCGAGCGCCGCATCCATGCACTTCGTAAACGTGCTGGGTGCTAGGGATAGGCCGAACGGAAGGACGGTGTATTGATAAACCTGGCCTTCGAAGGCGAAACGTAAGAATGGCCTGTGAAGGGGATTTATCTGAATCTGAAAGTAAGCATCTTTCAGATCTAGTGAAATGAACCAGTCCCCCTGGCGCACATGCGCGAGGAGTTTTCTGATAGTGAGCATTTTGAACGGTCTCTTCATGAGAGCTTTGTTCAGAAATCTGAGGTCTAAGATCGGTCTGAGGCCGCCGTCTTTCTTTGGAACCAGAAAATAACGGCCGTAAAACCCTGACTCGCTCATAGATAGAGGAACTCTCTCTATAGCCCTTTTGCACAATAGTTTTGCTATCTCTGAACGGAGCAGAGTCACTGCTTCTGGGTTCACAATAGTTTCTAGCCGCGCTCGAAAACGTGGAGGGCGGCGGTGAAACTGTAAGCGATAGCCTAGCCTTACTGTGTTTAGCACCCACTGGGAAATTCCCGGAATAGCTTCCCACGCTTTGACGCGTAACACTAAGGGGTGAATGGCTACATGGTCCCCGTTGCTGCACACAGCGGGCCGCGCGGGCGCGCTCATAGTGTTTATGACAGCGGGACTTACACTCAGAGAGGAGTTTAAGGGCCGTGTAACAGAGTGAGCAGAGGTGGGACGCGCACACGGGCTCGTGGGCGCGCTTACGCACTCTGAAACTCGAGCGGGTTGGAACTGAAATGCTTTTGTGTATGAGTGAACACAGTGTTGTGGGCACATTTTCTACACAGGAGGCTTTTATGCTCTTTTTGAGATATCTCTGGGTCACCGTGAAAACGGTGTTTGTGCACATGCAGTGCTTTGTGTATGAGTGAACACAGTGTTGTGGGCACATTTTCTACACAAGAGGTTTTTATGCTCTTTTTTGAGATATCCCTGGGTCGCCGTGAAAACGGTGTTTGTGCACATGCAGTGCTTTGTGTATGAGTGAACACAGTGTTGTGGGCACATTTTCTACACAAGAGGCTTTTATGCACTTTTTTAGATTTCTCTGGGTCGCGGTGAAAACGGCGTTTGTGCACATGCAAGCGGGAAAAGAGACCGGCTTGTTGATGGCGGTGTACACTGCTGCAGTAGCCGTGTGAACGGGGACTGACAGAGGGCGAAACTTTGATGGCGGTTCGGCCATGGCGAGAAATAGCCGTCCTTTTCTCAGCTGAGGCTGGTCACGTGAGCGGCCTGCACCGGGATATATATATAGCCTGAAATCGGCTGCACTTGTGACGCGCGTCGCGTGCAAATGCGTGTTAGAAACGTGAGCGCTGCAAGCGGGCACGAGACTATTTTTAGCCTGCAGAGGCCGGACTTGTGATGCGCGCGGCATAAAAATTATCTGCGAGAGCCGGAATCGAACGCGGGTCTCTGGCGCGAAAAGCTTGTGATACACCACTGAGCCACAGGGGTAATGACACAAGCACAGTAGCGCGAGCAGATAAGAGGGCGTGATAGCAGTAACAGGTTCGGCCTCAGCAGAACTAACACACTATAACCCATTTGTCCAGCTTTATGCTCGGAAATGAGAACGTTTCTCATGAGCGCGGGAGAGCGCGGCCGCTTTCTGTCACGTAAGAGAGCTGGGCGCGAGCTCAGAGGTGCATAAGATTATCTGCGAGAGCCGGAATCGAACACGGATCTCTGGCGCGAAAAGCTTTGTGTTCCAGCACTGAGCCAGGGGTAAAGACACAAACATAACAGCGCGAGCAGATAAGAGGGCGTGATAGCAGAAACAGGTTCGGCCTCAGCGGAACTGATACACTATAAACGCTTTATGTAGCGGTGTTATATGCAGGCGGGAGAGCGCGGCCGCTTTCTGTAACGTAAGAAAGCTAGCCGAGAGCTCAGAGCTGCAGAAAAAATTATCTGCGACAGCCGGAATCGAACACGGGTCTCTGGCGCGAAAAGCTTTGTGTTCCACCACTGAGCTAGGGGGATGACACAGGCTTAATAGCCCGAGCAGATAAGAGGGTGTGATAGCAGCAACTAGTTCGGCCTCGACGGAACTAACGCACTATAAACCCACTTGCCGGTGACGCGTATGCATGGGGCCGGGCTAGCTCTCTTGTAAAGTAAAGAAAGCTAGCCGCGGTTGGCACAGCTGTAAGCGGCTCGTCCCCCATTCAGCGCTCGTAGGCGGTGAGAGGGGGAGGCGGCGTAACGCTTCGAGTCGGGCCCGCAGGGTCGTCAACAGAAGCCCATTCGCAGAGGAACATCCGCCGACGGCGAGAGAAAGCTCTGCATGTCCCAGTCCCAGGCAGAGAGCGCAGAAGAAGGCGGGCTCTGGCGCTGAGAGGGACGCGGCATGAGCCGCAGGTGTGCGAGGCATCTTAAAAAAGACGCTCGCTGCTCTTTTAGATACACACACACAATACAAGAAGCTTTTGGTAAAAGGATATGAATCCGTCGGATGGCGCTAGCTTGCAGGACGGCTGAAGGTGGCGAAGACGGCCGGCTTCCTCAGTCTCCCAGATGCTCGCTAGAAGGTGCCCTTTCCACGACGGCGGCTTCTCTCAGGATCAGCAGATGCGTGTAGCCTCGCTGAAGAGATGAAAATCAGAGTTTACAGCCTGAGAGGCGAATTTATACTCTCTGACCACGCCCGTTTCGGCGGGCTCTGACGCAATGAGAGCAGGTCAGACCTATATGGGGAGGCTGCAAACCTGGAGCCGGCAGATATACGCCCCTGGCAGTTTTACGCCCCGGCAGTTTTAGGACCCTGTTGTTCCTGATGCGTCCAGTAGAGGGATAGACTGCGAAATAACATCATTAAATCGACGCTTACACATTAATAACCCGTCCATAGACTTGACAATTTTGTGTTTTTTTGTTAATTTAAATATAAACGTTACAGTGTAGATCTCCACGGATTAAATTTTCTGTAGATATTCAGTTGGGCTTCACTCTTTTCACTCAACCTACAGAAGACTATTTGTTTTTGTGAATTGAAAAATTAAAAATACACATAGTTGGATCAACTATGTGTTATGACAGGTGATGCTATGACCTACTGCAGTTATAGGCCTATTCACCGTAGGTTTTTATATACAGGAGACTGAGTGAAATATGTTTTTGTGAATTTATATAAAGTCACATTTAGATATTAACTATATTTAGCCCATTAGACATGCAGTACCGTGTAATAATATGGATCCTCGATGAAATATCTGCTGTACTATTCTATTGGTCATCATACAGCTACAAAACAGTGTCACACAGCATTTTATGAAGACAAACACAATTCATCCCTTTTCTAAAATTCCATGGGCCATTTAGAAGATATAGACAACATTGTTGTTCACAAAAAAATATTTATTAACACCATTTATGAATTATGATGACTCCCCTATGGTTTGCACTCTTCTTTAACTGTTTTTTCTTCTTCCTGCTCACTGATGAAACATTAAAAAAGTTAAAAAGGACATTTTGTCCCTGTGTGTGTGTGTGTGTGTGTGTGTGTGTGTGTGTGTGTGTGTGTATTTCCTTAAGTAGCTAAGTAAGCTATTTTAAGAAAAAATGTATATTAAGATATAAATGAGATAATTAGATCATCTCATTTAGGCTATAAGAAACAACTCAAACCAGAATCTACATTCAAACCATATGGGGAAAGTTTTTAATGTGTTTTAACGTATTTGAGTGAGTGTGCAGTTTAACTCTTTACTTAGAGAGAGAGAGAGATTTACATACCTATTATAAATGTGTCTTTTGTGTGTTCACACCATTCACATATTTCCATTATCTACTGTAATATTGCTCTATAAACCATGTGGAGTATGTTTTAATGCAAGGAGTAAACAGAGTCTTACCAGAAGAGGCCAAGCTAAAGACAGGCAACAAAAAAAAATTAAAATTAAAATTAATTTTAAATTGAGTAGAGAAGATAGGGGAAGCTAAACCTACACGTGGTTAGTTAAGTTTAAGTCAGAAAGAACAGAGACCTGTCAAAATACATTATAGACCCATCCATTGATATATAAATGAATTGATATCTACCTACCCTAGCTCTATCGAGCTAATCGTTTATAAATAATAAATGTTGCATCATTGCTAAAAAACAATAACTTTAGCAGATTATTTAACATACAAATGACAGAATCTATTTTTGTCAGATTTTAATTCTAACGATGTTAAACTTGATTATACGGTATTATTACTTTGTCTTCTGGGCAAGTTTCATCTTCATAAAGACAGAACCATTCAAAGTAATCCTGATTCTAGAATATTCTCCTCTGATATAAAGTCATCTTCATAAAGACAGAACCATTCAAAGTAATCCTGATTCTAGAATATTCTCCTCTGATATAAAGTTCATTTTTTTCTTCCTTTAAGAAAATTTCAGAACCTTTAAACTCAAAGGTTTATAAAACAAATAATATCATTGAGTCTGTTGTAAAGAACCTTACATGTTTTTATATTGACAAAATGTAATATTGCATTGATTTGTGTACCATAATTCAATCTCTTTTGATGTCCGTTTACCCCCCTTGTTTTTTTTGTTAAACAGATAATTTAATCCGTGCAGATCTACACTATAACGTTTATTTTTAAATTAACAAAAAACACAAAATTGTCAAGTCTATGGACGGGTTATTAATGTGTAAGCGTCGATTTAATGATGTTATTTCGCAGTCTATCCCTCTACTGGACGCATCAGGAACAACAGGGTCGTAAAACTGCCGGGGCGTAAAACTGCCAGGGGCGTATATCTGCCGGCTCCAGGTCTGCAGCCTCCCCCTACTCGGTCAGACTCTCATTGGCCGAGAGTTCATTCGTGTCTCCTCATAGGCTTAAGCAGTTCCCTGTGAGCGAGCCAATGAGCTGCCTGCTCATGCTCTGCTGCAGCTGAACTGCGTTGACAATAGATACAAAATTATAGGATAATTTTTGGCTTCAATTTCTCAGAAAAGATGAATCTTTCCCGCAGCGTAAGCTAGCTTACGCAATACGAGAGAACCTCTCGTAAGAGAACCTATTTGTGCACTCTTAGATGCTTTCGCTATAACTGTAGTAAAACTATATTGCTGTTTTTTGTTTTTCTCTCTCTCTACACAGCAAAATACCCAGTGTTGTTCAGAGTTGTTTTAATGGTGTTAATTTACCAGTGTTAAAAAGAGTTGATTCTGGTGTTGATTTATTGACATCAACACTTGCAGTGTAAATCAGTGGTCGGAGTCAGTGAAATTACATTGAGTTGACATAATTGGCACTGATGAGTTGATCCTATTTCCAGTCCTTGAACATCGTTTCCTGTTTGATTAATGTCGGATGACCATGAGGAGATCGTGTTCAAACAGGCAGGGGCGGTCTTACCTACAGGGTTTCTGCAGGGTTTAGTCAGTCAAATTTAAGACCTTTTTATGACCATTATGATTTAAATTTATGACCTACACGAATTACGAAAAAAAAAACTTCCTTTCAAAAGTCTTTATTTTTTATTGACTTTCATTAAAAGTAATAAGTTTCATTATTTAAAGGTTCCATTTTCTTAAGAGTAACAAACTGAAGGCTCCCTTTTCCTAAGTATCAATAACACAGGAACAACACTTAACAATTATCACGATGATTTATCAGTCAATATAGATAATTATCACGATAAATGTCAAATCTTTATTTCTTTCAAGTTTAAAGGCAGATGTTTGCTCCTAAGTTAACTGAAAGTTGTAGAAACCAGAGCGTTAATTGTGGTTTTAAACTAGGCTACTCTTTATTGTCAGAACATATCATGACAAACACTTGCCAAACAGGTGAACATTTCACAAATCTGAGGTAGAACATTCAAACATTTGTCATTTTTCTAAAATTAATATCTTTATTGTAAAATTAATTTCTTAGTTTCTGCATGTGCTAATGGGGGATATTGTTTCAAGTCTTGAAACAGGTTTGTGTTGCCTGACTTTGATGGCACGTATCTTCATGAAATGTATGAAAAACCGTATAGCCTAAATACATTAAATACTGTAATTATATTCCATTAGTCCTTTCATACATCGTCTACATTAATAATATAATACAATTCAATATGTAACTTATGTAGCGCCCCCTACCTGTCTTTCTTGTAACTAAGTAGGACAGCGCTCCAGATTCATGAACTAAATGCCTACAGATGTTGAAGTTAGGCCCCTCTGATGTCACTAACTGAATTAATTCTCCTGAATGAAAATTATAATAAAACTCTATACTAAATTATGTTTAAACACTCTGGTATAAACTCTTTTTGAAGGAATAAAAACTCTTTGAAAGTAACAAAATGTGAAGAATTTAATTTGTATAAAATAAAATGAGAGTTAAAGTTGTTTATAAACAAAGTACCAGTATGTAAATAATTCAAAATCACCAATAGACACAATATCACACCGAATAGGCAATATTTTAAGAGTCTAAATTAATGAATGTGTATGTCACACATTCACTAAAGATGAAAAGGACAAAAATCACAGTTTTTAAGTTCACTGAATAACAACATATGAATAATAAACAAAACACTGTGGGCCCACACACACACACAACAATTAGTCCCCACACACCGTTGCAGGCCTGAGACGTTGCTGGGGTTCGTGGTGGCCTTTGAAACAACAAAACTGGCCGCTTCACTCTCCTGAGCGGGGGAAAAACAATATTACACAGGTACCTGAATTCAGTTTGGAACCATAAGTGACTCAGCTGCACTTGAAGAAAACTCAGGAAATCTTCCTCTGGTCGTTGCTGCGGGCTCTCTGAATAAGAGCAAACGACTCCTCTGCACAGTAGTAGGCCTCGGGATATCGTCCTCCGTTGCGCGGCTGCGCTCACTCTGAAGACGGGCCACCGACTCCTGTCGCGGCCGGCAAACTCCCGATTCTCCCGTTAAAACGGAGCACTACGTGGTCCTCACAAAAATCAACAAACAACACCTAAAGTAAGTGACTTCAGTCTTTGAGTCAGTCACCAATTACCGTTCAAATAACTTGAAACACTGTCCGTATAGGCGATCTGTATCACAAACGAAACAAAAACACCCCGCGATGTTGAGCTAACATACACGGAGAACTCAGTTACAAAACAAAATAACCCTTATACTCAAATTTGTGTGACTTACACACGTTACTATGGACAATTAGGGTTTTAATCAGATGGATTATCGATTAAACAGTTTTTTGTTACCGCAATCTCTCAGTCTCTTTCCGACTCGGCCGCACTTGACAATATCTTCTCTCCTCTCCTCACTCTTCTCGCGCTTGTCAAAAAAAAAACTCTCATCTCCCGAACAACCACTCACATTACACAAAACACCAGTGAGGGCGGGACTTAATTCACATTACCCAATAAAATAATCAAACACCTAACTTGATGGTTAAAGCCACGTTTTCCACATGTACACCTCTATCAAACTTGTATCTCATGCACGCGCGCTCTTAAAGGCACAAATACACGTATGATCACAAACAAAGATGAATGGTTAATTCACATTTTCTCTCTTAATTAAACAAATACAAGCTAATAAATTGAAGTAACTTATTAACAACACAGTTATAACCTACTGGGTTACATGCTCCCCCTTCTAAACATCTCATGACCCCATGAGATTACTTCTCAACACCTTAATGGTGACTTTAGGCTCAGTAGAAGGGTTTAACTGAGTACAACGAACACATTGTGCCATAGGGTGACACCACATGGTGTTACAGGGTTTCCTTTCTGAACCTTCCCCACCCTCTACATTTATGACCATCCCTCTATGAATCAGAGTTAAGGGTCTGTTAGTGGGCTGTCCCAGAGAATCATAGCTCAACTTGACTACGGGTCGTATCTCCCTTTTTGGGCGGGAATGAACTGTCTCTACTACCTCTTTAGTAGCGTTAATTCTTTCCATCTCTCCCCCTTCTAAACCAGGATCTCCCCTAGTCTCTGAACTTCGATCGGGAAACTCTCCAGGGCCTTCTTCCATGATCATCGGCTCTGCCATGTCGTCAAAAGGTCTATCCACCTCCCATCCACAGTTAACCGGTTCATCCTCCACTGTAGAGTCCTCCAGTGTAACACACTCTGGACTGTGCTGTCTCTCCACTCTATCCGAGTAGTAATAACACACGTCATCCTCTTCACTTTCAGAGGAGTTTCTCAACTCACACCCTGTCGGCACTACATTTCTTTCTCCTAATCCTCTTCTCCGTTTTCTCTCCCTAGATCTTGTCCTGGTCTCAGCCGGAGCAACAACTCTTGTAGGTTCTCCCCTATCTGTCAACCTCACATGATCCCCAACTGGCAAGAGATGGTCTCGGTGTAATGTTCTTACACTTCCCATTCCAGACTCAGGTTTCAGGTGATACACTGGTAAGTTTTCTAGCTTTTCCACCACCAGGTAAGGAACAGAATTCCACTTGTCTCCAAGTTTGTTCTTTCCAGTCATGGCCAGATTTCTTATCAGCACACGATCTCCCACAGTCAAGCTCTGGTGTTTCACTCGCTTGTCGTATAATCGTTTGTTCCTCTGTTGACTTTTCTGGGCAGTTTCAGTGGCTAACTGATATGCTCTCTGTAACTCTGATTTCATTCTTTCCACATACTGTCGATGGCTACCAGGTCCCTTTCCATCAGGCGAAGTCCCGAAACACACATCCACCGGCAGACGAGCTTCTCTTCCGAACAGAAGATAATATGGGGAAAACCCAGTTGCGTCGTTCTTAGTACAGTTGTAAGCTTGTACTAATCTGTTAATGTGCTGACTCCATCTGTTTTTCTCTGCGGGATTCAGCGTACCAAGCATGGAAAGAAGTGTTCGGTTGAACCTTTCTGGCTGTGGGTCTCCTTGTGGATGATAGGGAGTCGTTCTGGACTTTCGGATTCCCAACATGCTTAGAAGCTCTTTTATGAGACCACTCTCAAAATCTCGACCCTGATCAGAATGGATGCGAGAGGGTAAGCCATAGTGAACGAAGAATTTGTCACACAGTATCTTAGCCACAGTCAGAGCTTTCTGGTCTTTGGTGGTGAACGCTTGAGCGTAGCGTGTGAAGTGGTCTGTTACGACGAGAACATTACCAATACCTTTTGAGTCAGGTTCAATTGACAGAAAGTCGATGCACACTAAGTCGAATGGCCCACTGCTGTGTATGTGATTCAGTGGGGCCACTCTCTTGGGTAACGTCTTTCTTATTACACACTGGCCACAATCCTTGACATACTGCTCTATGTATGCAGACATTCTAGGCCAATAGAAACGGTCTTTCACAAGTTCCGTAGTTTTTTCTACTCCCAAGTGACCAGAGTCGTCGTGCGATGATTTTAACACAGTAGCCCAGTACTTCTCGGGTAAGACGAGTTGTGTCTTGTCTCTACCACAGGAACTTTTGGTGACTCTGTACAGAAGTTGACTCTTTATCTTTAACTTGTCTCCCTGCCGCTGTAACAGAGCAATGGTAGCATCAGAACTCCTAGCACCAGTAAGAATCCTTCCTGACTCCACTTCTCGCTTTACTACACCAACTACCTGGTCTTCCTCTTGAGCTTTCCTCAACTCAGTAGTACTCAACTGTTCCATTTGACTAAGCCCCAAAGCTGTGGGACAAGAGAAAGCTTCAGGAATACCCTCAGGTAACACACCCAACGGATCCACCAGTCTGGATGATGAACTTCCACTTTCAGCAACCACTGCTAACTGACAGATGGCTCTTACTCCTGACTTGGGTATCTCCTTCCAGTCAGAGCAAGCAGTTGATTCACAGGGGTAGCGAGACAATACATCCGCATCGATGTTGGCACTTCCTGGTTTGTATTGCAAGCTGAAGTTATAGGTAGCTAATGCAGCTAACCAACGATGACCCGTCGCACTCAGCTTGGCACTTGACAAGATTTTGGAGATATCAACCTCAAATTTGGAACACAACTTGTTTAGATTCATGGCTTTGAATTTCTATCAGTTTTAGAGTTTAACATGTTTCATGGAATATTTATTTTATAAAAAATAATGTCCATAAATCATTTTCACAAATTGAAACCTATGTTTATATTTGGTTTTACTTTTTAAATATTTTTACTTCATCAATAATCTGCCAAGGGTTTTCTTTAAAATGAAATCAAACTTAAGTCTGTGCACCCAAGCTTCACATTTTTATGACAGTTTTTTTTTACACTGACATGTTTGTCCAATATGTACCTGTGTGTAACTTTTTTTAATTGATGCACAAGGTATAATGGGCATGTCAAACTGGGCAAGTGATACCCATTTATCAGATAACAACTGTAAATAGATCTAGATGAAACTAACTAAAGAAACGTTGAAATACCAAAGAATTGAACATGAACTTGGAATTGCAATACAATAAAGTATACTGTCAATTACAGTAAATAAACTAATAAATTCAGGATCCTTGGCCAAATTGCATTGCATTGGTAATGAGCATATTTGCTACACTATAACAGTGTCTTCTGACAAAAGACTTTCTCTCCCTCACCTAGGCAGTCGTCTCTCAGTTCTGTAAAAATACTAAATGTAAGAACTTAAGTAATTGGCTACAAATCACAAACAACAGGTATATTCCAATCAAAAAGGTTTTCTTTATTGTAAACAAAAACTATTAACTTTAAACAAAGAAAAAGAAATGTGGTGTGAGAATGTCATAATGTAAGGTGTATGTAAAGTGCAGGGATGCGTGAATCTGTGTGTGTGTGTGTGTGTGTGTGTGTGTGAACATGACTAGAAGAAGAAAAAAGTAGATTTAAAAATTAACCCTAAATTAGGTGATGAATACATACATTTTCTTGTATAAATTCAGTGTATCATCTGAACCCAATCTAGTACAGAAAACACAAGCTATATATTCAGTGCAGTGTATCAGATTGTAGAATATGAAGATCTGCTGTATTCAGTGCATCAGGAAGTAGGAGAGCAGAGAACAGCAGAGGAACAGGACGCTCTGGCTGACACTCTGAGCCCCGTTACACAGGTTCCCCTCACAACACGAGACGCCCTCAACATTAGGAATAAATGATGTGGCGTCACAAATAGATTTAGACACACAGCCTTTTACAACAGCTGACACGCTTCCAACAGTCACTGATGGAAAGAAAGAAAACAAAGGATGAGTTAGTCTAAGCTGGCGGGTGCTGTATGTGATTTGTATCAAATATTTAAAATAAATGGTGGAGAAACAAAAATAACTTGTGTTCTCTCCTCTCTAAGTTGCAAAGTTTGATGTTTTTCGGTCTTGCTAACCTAGCTGGGCAGGCAGTGCATCTCTTGCATCACTTTGTGGCTGACAAAAGTGAGAGTAAAATACAATTATTTATTACGTTTGATTTTGATAAACGACAAAGTGCAACGGTGTTTGTTTACTGCAGCTCGGAAAACATAACCGCGTCGCGTGTGTTATCGTGCGTTCATATGCGCGTTGCCGAAATGAAACTCGCATTTTTCAAGCAGAAATATGTGGAGACCAGACATACTGTCCAATACATGCACGTGAATGATGGCACTCCCAATCAAAGTACACATTATACTTTTAAAACAAGACACTGGTTATCTAGTCTCAGTGTAGTTAAAAACTCTAAACAACTGCACTAATTAAGCAAGATAGAAAGCAATGTATTGACAATTTGACATTGATTGACTATTGATTTATAGGCTATATTGAATTAAAAATGTTGATTAGCTGGACATACTGGTCAAAATGGATGCACATCCCTCAGTAAATAATAACCATAAATCAAGAATTGCTTCAACATGCATAATACAAAATTAAAAAAATCATACTGATGCCGAAAATGCCCAGGCTGTAGAAAGAACCAAAGTTAATCCCAAAAGCCAAAGCTCAGGGTTATAATTTATTATTTTCTTCTTATTTATGTTTCCGTTAATATTCACTTACTTAATAATATTCACTTATTATCTTAACATTCTATAGAAAATACTCTATTCAATAAATACTGTGTGTTTGAACCTCATTCTGTTCTATATTGTTGTACTTATTCTTTGACTGTTTTGTTTAAAGAAGGGGAGTGCTGAAGTGTCAGGTGTGACTGTGGCAATGGCAAATGGTTTACATAGCTCACGACATCACAGGTCAGGTAGAGGCCCCTTAGCAGAATTTTGCTTAGGGCCCCAGGGAGGTCAGGATCGGCACTGGGTGTAGCAGTCGATTCTGTTCCTTACCGGAATTCCTGTTCCCTTTACGCAATCATATCATGCGTAGTTGCCCAGATGAGCAAAAAGCACAATTGAATGTACGGGAAGCCAAAAGGTTAAAAAAGGATTGTGTTTTTTCCGAAATCTAAGCATTTTTATTTTTATTAGAAGCGAGTTTTTCCCCTATCTGTCAAGAATTCAATCCAGATTATTTATTTTAAAAAAAATAATAAAAAATTTAAAAAACAATAAACTATAATATGAGGAACTCTTTTTCTCATGTGTATTTTGGTGACATTTAACATATTGTTAATACATTTTGTATACTGTTTACAAAGTTGCATATCATAAACCTGTCATCTTTGACGTTTGCAATCTTTATAAATAATAATAAGACCATAATATGAGGCATTGCGTTTGGACATAAACACGGTCAGATAAGGCAATTTGTATGGGCAAAATTCAACTGAATATATTCCTTCATATAGCCCGTGAGTTTTGGGGGTAGTGCCCTTTTTTCAGGTCAGAGCAACTGCCCCACAAAATTCCTGTGCACGTCCCTGCTTGTATGTTTATACTGTGTTGTAAGGAATGTTGTGAAATTTATGTATGTTCGTGCGAACTAGTTTTATTTGTTGAACTGCGTGACTGATTAGTGTCATGATACCAGAGCGTGCTGTAATATTCGACATGTTTCCTGTGTGAAATAATTAGCCCTCTATATGTCGATTTAAACCTTATTTGTGTTAGTTATTTAGAAATATGCTTCCGCGTTCGAGTGCAGTGTATTTACTGTTTATTTGGTGCTAACTGCATCGAGTGTTATAGTGATATAGTGTCATTCTGCATAGCCACTTAAAGGTGCATCAGTACAGATATTAAAGGCATATAGTGACGTATTCTGTTACACTGGATTAATGTTAATTATTATTTTCTGTACTGTATTGTTGTGAATGATGACAATGAGCATAGTATAGTATTCCTTTATTTGTTTATTAATCGGTAATTATTACCATTGTATTATTTATTTTTCTTTCTCTCTGTTTAGACCACATAGCCTACACTCAATTATACAAACTTGTATATTGGCATCCTGATCTTGGAAATAAAGATGATAAAGGATTCTCTGGCCGGAATCTTTCTGTAGTGTTTCCATCCTAAAAAGAACCACTAGTCCATACTTTACATTCAGATAAAACTCTGATTTGGAATTTCTTATCATCAAGGTGCACTTAGGGTTCTAAACGTAGTCCAATCAGCAGAGGAGTTTGAGAACCAGGGATTTTCCCTACCACTGATCCTAAACTTTTTAATGGGAACATGTTTATTAGAGATAGACAGAAAAATTGAGTGAAAATATTTCCATGCCAATTCAACATCCGGAATCAGAGTTACTCTGTTAAGATCACTATGATATAAATCATGCAGGAAAGCCTGCTCTTAAAAACCTTAAAAATATATTTTAAAAATGAACCGGGGTTTTACCTTGGGAATTTTTGTATTCCTGACACAAGCAATTGCACAATGATCGCTAACATCATTGCAAAATATGCCAGTTGAGGTGTATTTGTGAGATGTATTTGTTATAATTAAGTCAAGCAAGGATTATGTTGTGCTTTAGGATTTGGCCTTGCATGAGCATTAATGAGTTGCACTAGGTTTAATGAATCACAAAGTTCTTTAAAACAATCTGATGTCCCTGAAAGCCAGTCCCAATTTAGATCACCCATAAGGATGAATTCAGAGTCATTTAACTCATGTAAAATATCTGAAATAGATTTGAAAGCAACCTTTGCGGCAGACGGGAGTCTATAGCAACCAACAACAACAGTGATGTAAGAATCCTTTGATACGCCTACTTTGATGGCCAAAAGACCTCAAACTGTTTAGCTTTAGTAATTGACAGAGTTACAGAGCTAATGAGCTTGGATTTGACATACATGGAAACCCCACCTCCTTTACCCAACTGATCAATTCTATAGACTTTGTAACCATCAATAAGAATTAAGTCATCAGTTACAGATTTCAAGGAGAACTCCGGCGCAAAATGAACCTTTGGTCTAATAAAACATTGGTACCTAGTCAACCGTTCTCTGAGATTTGTTTTCATGATAAGTTTTATCTCTAAAAATTGTTTAGCGTATAACGCTTGTAATGGGGGCATCTAATAAGTAAAAAGAAATCGCTAGTTAATACCACTAACAAGACTCAAAATAGCCCCACACTAACACAGTAACATAATGAGGGTCCCTACATGCAAAACGAAGCATTGAGAACTTTGTAAGTGTACAGACCGTTTAATAAGAAGATATTTTATAAAGACAGTCCACTTCGTGCACACAGACAGGAGCCATCTTTGGAAAACAGTCTCGACTAGTCAAACCACGAACGCCATTCATACAGTTCAGAAGTTCACTGAACTTCATTCACTGAAGCTCACTTAGCACGTCGTTCGTGGTTTGACTAATAAAGTAAAAAAAATAATTTTACCTAATAAATTGTTAGAGCTGCAAAAAGAAGATGGTCTGAGGCAAATGTTGATGAAAGTAAATCTTTTTTTTTTAAATGTATAAAATTTAAAATTATTACATTTTATAGACAATTGATCAGAATAATATCCGTTGCGCCAACCTCTTCCCACGTAATACATAAATTTGAAGAAATTAAACAACAACAACATTTCAATGGTTTTTTTTTTTATTGACCAAAAACAGGTAGGCTAACACTTCAATGTCACTTAAGCAAACTTTTTTGTTTGTTAACAACTGTTAATTGTTTAGAGGAACATGAAAACACAGTATTCAACAACATGCTATACCCTTTTGAATGACTAGTACAGGCATGCATTAAGTTTGAAGTTAGTGATTAGTCAGCGCTGGATTCTAGCCACCACCGGACTGTTGTCAGCGCGAAACACATTTTTGAGCACGTGAATGCTGATTCTTGTCAGCGCTGGATTCTAGTCAGTGCTTGAGCGCTGCATGGTCTATGACTGGACAAATAATAGAGTCGTTGCAAAAGAAACTATAGCCTACATAGCTTACATGTCGCATTAAACTGCAGATTTTAGAATGTCGTAGGCAATTATTTTGCTAGTAATTACATGTGTAATCTTGTCTTGCTGGATCTTTGGTGTAAACTCGTGAACGCCATACAAAGCTTCCATACTCGAGAACATTTTATTAAGCATATATGTAAAAGCTTTTGCAATGCAAACATTGACTTTTAAGTGTGTTTGTGTGTGTCTGTGGTTGGAGCGGAAAGACAAGCATTGTCTCTACTGTTACAATTTCCTGATTGATCTAGAGAAGGAAAGCAACAGCAAAATGCATGGTGGTCGTGAATGAGTTTCCAACCGCAAAGACCAAAACAACAAACATAACTCCTCATTAACGAACTAACTATAGGCTACTAAAAGAAAAGTACAAAATAATTGTCTAACTACAATAAACATGAGAAAAAGTTATATTCAAAATGAAATGGCACCCTCCGGTCCTGCCAGGGTTCTGTCACTTCGGTCTAGTTTATTCTTGGTTTTGTGACAGAGCCCTGACACTCCTGTTTTGTCTTGTCTGTGTGAGCGCACAGTTTCGTGCTCGAACAGATGAATCCAAAAAATAATCAAAAAGAAGTTAGCACTCATAACAGTTGAGAGAGTGTCCTTTAGTAATAATACAGAGAGATCCAGTGATCAGGGGCCTGTTTCAATAAGTTTCAACCAAAAACTTGAACTCTTGAGTTTTACCCTGAGATGGGAAATTCTGAGTTTTTGGTTTCAGAACAGCTGAATTGAGTTAGTTCAATCAACTCTGAGTAGGTTGACTCTGAGTTAAGGGTGTGCACCATGACTATGAATAGCCATGATCAATCAATGGAGCACCGAAATTACGATTCACCATGGAAACAATACCCGACAAAAAGACGTCCACATACTCCCGAGTCAATACACAAGTATAATCCTTAATCGGTGTTATATTATCAGGTGAAAACTGACAGAAAGGTAAGTTATTGAACTAATACTCATTTTCATGGTATCCCACAGGCAAAAAAGAAAAAAGAAAAAAAGAACGTGGCAGCGACTAAAAATGAACAATAAACCCATAATTCAATCAGTTAAATCTTTAGGCATAAAAGGTTCATGGCTGTATAGGCTACACCTGCACCACCACTGATATAAAGAGAAGATACACAATATTGGAAGAACTAACACCAAAACTCTCAGAAAGAGCGTGAGAGCGAGGCACACTTTTCTTCCCGCTCTGATACAGCGGCTTTACTTATGTGCTCTGCTTCTCCCATGTTATATAGAAAAATGTGCAATGAATGAATGTACTGCACTGCAAAAAAAAGCTTTTCTTACTTAGCCTTTTTGTCTTGTTGTTTCCAGTCAAAATATCTAAAAATTCTTAAATCAAGATGCATTTACTATACATAAGAAAAACTACCTAAGAAAACCTGCTCCCGACCAGGGGCCTATACCATGAAGCCGGTTTAGGTGGCTAGCCAGCTATGTTTCAGCTTAGTTTCTGCCAACCCTGGGTTTTAGGTACTATGAAAGTAGCTCGGCTTTAATCGGTGTTCGTTGCCATGGTACCTTACGCTGCACGGCTAACCTGCTCCGGGGCAGGTTAAGTTCTGGATTCGAGATCTCAGACTGAAGTTTGACCAATCAGCTGTGAGCAAAGAAACATATAGGTGACGTAACTAATTCCCAGTGTTTGTTGCAATGGCTTTACATTTTCTTTCAAATCCTGTGGACATCTCAGCGCAAATTGTTAGACGAGCACATCGTAGAGAATGAGTTTTTAGCCAGACAAAATCCCCTTGCCTTTCCTGATAGTGTATGAAAGATACAGATTTTCTGCGGAAGGAATATCTTATCTTTGCGAACTTCTTGAGCCGCACATAAATAATTTAACACATCGAATTCATCCACTTACTGTAAATTGTATTGCGTTGCGTTTTTTTGCAAGTGCAGCCTACATACTTGCACGATCGGTGATGCACAGAATCTAGGGGAAAACACGGTTCGTCGAACCATTCGCAAGGTGGTCCTCGCTCTGCAGGAGTACATTAATAGTTTAATAGTGTTCCCCAGACTGGGAAACATCTGCACAATATAGCCACCATAAAGGAGCCAGAACCACCACAGAAAGCTTCTCCCCGATGAAACTGACCCGAACACACTTGACCACCCAGCTGGTGCAAATGTAGTTGCAATCACCATACAATATTACACTTAATAAAAGCACATTGAAACTGCAGATAGGTCTCAAACTGTTTTATTGGTTTTGTGGGATGGGGGGGAGAAAGAAAGCAATAGAAAGTTGCATTAATAAATATTCATGCTAAAGTGTTACTTGGTTAAATAAGTTCACATACTGAGATCAGTTTAATCTAGCTGTTGCATTTATTTTTTAAATGTGGAGCCTCCTCAGCTCACAGTCAGGCTCCTTTAGTGTGCAGTCTAGCTCTATAGACTCCTTTAGTGTGCAGTCTAGCTCTATAGGCTCCTTTAGTGTGCAGTATAGGCTCCTTTAGTGTGCAGTCTAGCTCCATAGGCTCCTTTTGTAAAGGGCCCTGACTGAGTCTGTTTCCACCTGAAACATAATTCCACCACAAACATGATCATTACAAGTTTTTGGGAGGCTAATGAACTCACAAAAAGTTCCTTGAAAGTTCCTTGACAAACACCTGTAATATATGTCAAGGGTTTTAAATCCTTACCTTGTTCACATTTCTTTTGAAGCCTGTTGAGGTAGAGGCTTCAGTTTCTGGGACAGGTTGTGAAAAATCCTAAAATTAAAGAGATGTGTAACTTGGGCCAGTCCCTGTTTTATGCCACACATTCAAATGTTTGCCTTAATAAAAAGCCCAGTGCATTCACCAGCAACTGTCCCAGAACACAGACAGAGTGTCTTCATCATTTCTTCCTCCCTGATAAATAAAAGTAGGCCAATATGTTTCTGGTGTTCTGTCTGCTGCATACTGACCTCTGTGTGGGAGACTGTGTGTGTGTGCTGGCTTCAACAGGGACAATGCATTTCCCTCTACTGCAGAACATACAGTCAGGCATATTTAAAACTTAAAATAGTAATGTATCGCACACGTACCCAGTGTTACTTGCTTCGAGGAGCCGGAACCAGGGTCAGATTGTACAGCACCTGTAATCCCATCCATAATCAGCCGTCCCTTATTCCTATCAGAGCCAACTCAGTGTATGGAGGAGTGGCCCTCCACTGGTTTTCTGAATTTCACTCTTTTTTCGGTTTGCCTCAAACAAGTGTTAATAAAAAAATAATAAAAGGTTGTGTGTAAATACTTACTAGGCTACTTTGAATTATATTTTCATATTTTGTCTTTATCAGCTGCCAAGAACGTTTGGAGTTGCATCTAAAAATCAATGAATATTAATCTTTATTAGTATATACATACACATTTTTTATATATATTATAAAAATATAGGCTATATTTTACACACACATACATTCATAGCCTATATATGCATAATTTTACATGAATAAAGAACGTATTTATTTAGCTTACACATTAACACAATCAGCAATCTTTCTCCAACAGTCTTCTCTTGCTTTGGCAGCAGAGACCGTATTGTTTCGAGCTTGTAATACATCTTTAAATTCATCGTAATTCTGAATGATTATCTCTTGCTCCTCCGCGGAAAGAAAATATCGCTCTCGCTCTATCCATATCGAACGCGATTGGTTGTTCGGTGCCAACGTCACTTTGGTATGTGCACGCGCTCGTGGAGTAATCATAGCTTAAGATCAAAGCCTGAGTTGACAGAGAAAGTTGATGAGCTGCGTCATGGTACCAATAAAGCCTGATTGCATCGGTTTGGTTTTGTCAACTCAAAACTAATCCTGTAACTCCGAGTTTGTTCAGCTACCGTCATGGTACAGGCCCCAGGTTAGGTTCACAGAGTTAGTTACCATGGTAACTGACTCTGAGTATAAGTTAACTCTCTTTCAGAGACGGGCACGGGCTTGACTTACCCTGCTTTCTCGGGTTTGACATACCTCCCATCTGAAACGGAAAACCCAGAGTTTCCCTCATTTCAGGGTTAACATACTCCGAGTTTTCACTTAACCTCCTTTCTGAAACGGGCCCCTGGATTTGTACTCTGTAACATCACAACATTTGTTTTTGTACTTGCAGTGAACAGAATGAAAAAGAAAAACTGAGATTTGCAGATCCATCTTCGATCAGGAGGCGAGTGAAGCAACGTGTCTGTTGCAGAGCTCATTTTACAGCTTATCAGAAGGGGAGGATCTTCATGAGAAAATTAAAGTTAAAAACATTTTTTGAAACAGACATTTCTTCAGCTTACATAATTTACTTGCAAGTTAAAGATAAATGAAGGTTTAATAAATTGCAAGGAAAGCATAGGTCTAACCAACCTTAAAGGCTTAGATATACTGAAAAGATATACTGTAGTCATCCACAAATGAACACCATGGGCCCTATTTTAACGTTCTGAAACGCAAGAATCAAGCGCGAAGCGCAAGTAACTTTGTGGCCAGGTCTTGGGCGCTGTTGCTATTTTACCGGCGGGATAAATGACTCTTGCGCCCGACGCAAGTTTAAAAGGGGTTGGTCTAAAAAATAGCTTCATTATTCATAGGTGTGGTTTGGGCGTTACGTGAAATAAACCAATCAGGGGTGCGTTTCCCGAAAGCATTGTTAGCCAACTATGGTCGCAAGTTGGTCGCAAATCCCATTGAACTCTATTGGTAACGACGGAACTTGCGACCATAGTTGGCTAACGATGCTTTCGGCCGGGAAACGCACCCCAGAGCGTCGTCCAACATACCCTTTAAGAGCAGGTGCGCATGTTGCATGGCGGATTGTTATTATTATGGCGGATTTACCAGGCGCGCGCCAGGAGCGGTTCACAGCCGAGGAGACTGACGTTCTTGTCAGTGCAGTGAAAGACAGAGAAGTGATGTTGTATGGGGATGGGAGAAACCCACCCAAATCAGCGTCGGTTAAACAGGCGTGGGAGGAAAAAAACTACATTTTTTTACATCTTCATGGACACCACAATGCTTCCCTCATGTGTTAATATTTTTCCTTGTTATAATGTATGATTTGCAAAAATAAAAACTGCTGCATCTGTGTTGATGAGAGAATCAAAGTGTATGCGCGTTGTGCACCCGCTACATTATGGCCAAGCATGCGCGCTTAAAATAGCATTATGAACAACGCACAACGCGCCACTGACTTTAGACTAGGTTTTTTCTGGTCAGTGGCGGAATTGTTTTCTGGAACTGCAAAATAGCACTAGGGAATGTTTGCGCCGGAACACGCCTCCTTTTTGCGCCGACCCGCCCAGGGAGCGCAAGTTCATTTCCTAGTTTACGAATGTGCGTCTGTGGAGGGAAAAGCCCGCTTTGCGCGGGTGCAAAATAGGAATGATACATACGTCAGTGTACAAAGTCATTTGCGCCGGGTGCAAGATAGGGCCCATAGTCATGATTTACTCACCCTCATGTCGGTCCAAACCTGTAGGACTTTCTTTCGTGGAACACAATTGAAGATTTTTTTTTTTAAATGCCTTTGTGTGTGTGTGTGTGTGTGTGTTTATTTATTTTCCCATGTAATGAAGGAAAATGTTGTTTGGGCATATATTCTTTAACGGGGTCATATAATGCCATTTTTGTACAAGCTAATATGATTCTTTAGAGTCTAAATTAAAACTTTGTAATATACTTTAATTAAAAATTCTCATTAGTATTGTAAGAAAACACTTATTTTACCTGGTCAAAAACAGCTTTTTCAGCACGCCATTTCAGTGCATATGACTTTAAACGATAATGAGCTTTGCTCACCCCGCCTCTCTGTTCTGTGCTTACACCGTTTGTAACACAATAACACAATAACCATAACGCGTTGTTCATTATAGACGTGGGATTATGAATTATATTGAGAACGTCGTACATAGAATACATGCCGTAATGTACCCTGAGTGTAAACCTTAGACGCATTCATTGTGAAGCGTGCATCTAGCGATTTGCAAAGATTAATATAAATATTAAAGATTAATAAAACGTTACACTCACTTCAGTTATTTTGGAGGTTCAGCAGGAACACGAATAGTTGGTACCGGTCCAGGAGCAGCTTCTTAGCAAAACCAGCTTTATACTGACCCTCCTCGTTTATAAGCAGTCTGGTGTGTGAAATGATTCTCGCAAATATGAAAGCATTGACGTTGCTCGTGGGGAATATTCCCTTCGAAAACAAACTCAGCCACTGCGTCTTCAGCGGTTCGGATTTAGGAACATTAAAATGACTGTGTTCGTTATTACACCCAAGAACAGAACACCACAATCGCTTAGTCACCATTCTGCTCATAGAAGTGCTCCAACATATCAACAATGACCGCGCCGGTCCGCGCAGACTATGATTGACAGCTCGCTCACGAGCGAGGGCGGGTCTGTGTTGAAACGCTGCTGTCAATCAACAATCGTGGGAGGGGCTTCCGACCGTGTGACGTCACACGGTCGAACGGCTTGATTTGAGACAGGGGAAAACATATAAGGAGATTAATACAAAAACACTGGATGGATTTTTATCATTTTATGATGTTTGTGTACAGGCACTGCCAACACACATTTCAGTACAATCAACTTGTAAAAGTGCATGTACCATTATATGACCCCTTTAAAATATCTTCTTGTGTTCTGCAGAAAAAAGAAACAACCATTCATCTGAAATTTATAAATGGATATTTATAAATATTATTACTTAAATATTACTATATTTAAGGTATTTACCAGCTACATACGGGGGTGAGGATGGAAAATGATTGAGTAATCAAGTCAAGACTTCACTGATCTTTCAACTAGCTAAATGATATAAGAATTACAACAGATTCAGTTCTTCATGACCTACATGTGCTAGACGTGGTAGACCCACTTTCATTTACTCTAAAATCTCATGATCAGATATGCGACACAAAACACAACCACATAAACAACCCCCCCCCCCCCCCCACCCCCAAAAAAACAGATGTGAAAAAAAAACTGAGCCTTAAATAACTTACACACATCACTTTTTATTAGATATCACGTTTGTGATTTGCCATTGACAAAGCCTTGTTTTTTCTCAGCATTATGGATTTGAGGGAAAATGTGCCAGTGATTCAACTTGCTTTACCATTATTTTAATCAATTATAATTTTATGAAATATTATTAAAATAGTGCCGCTATTATGCTACTTTTACATTTAAATAGTTTATTAATCATTTACTTAGACTTTCTAAGTGATTTTATGAACCACTGAGAACTCCTAAATAACTGGTTTGTAAATAATGCAATGCTGCATTTAGAATTTATCATTAATAAAGTATGAAAATACAATTATTAAACACATTATAAATATGCTTTTAAATCAAGAATGTATAGCTGTATTTATAAACTGCTTATTAATGTATATTAATGCTTTATAAACGAAGATTTAACTGTTTACTCATGCTTAGCTAATGATTAATAGCGTGCAGTTATTATAAAGTGTTACCGAAATGTTTTTGTTTTTTTATGATTCTTTTATGAATAATTATTTGGCTATAAAGACAACCTGCTTATAATGATGATGCAGTATATTTTTTTCATATTTGTTTATTAAAATACATATTGTTGAGTTCCTCAAATCATGATACAAAGATCAGCACAGCAACAAACAAGCTTTATTCAGCTGAGTATTATTAAGTATAGCAATGCATCAGAGTGTGAATCATATTCGCTGGTGTTTGCTGCAGAATCTGAAGAGCAGAATCTGGACTCACTGAAACAGGAAGTAGAAGAGCAGAGGAGAGAAGAGCAGGAGGAAGCTTCCCTTATACATTCCATCTAATAAACATGATAAAGAAATTAATATTAATTATACTACTAGTATTACTACTAATGGAAAATACAATTGCATGTTGATTGTTGATCAATTTCGTCACAAGCATTTGACTAATTCAAAAACTTATTTTCACACTGTTCTGCTTTGCACTATTCTTGACTACTCTTTACATAGTGCTCCTAAGCAATCACATGTTTTTGAATTATTATAATAATCGTTGTGGGAAAATGCAACTGTTAGTTGAATACATGTAAATGTAGATTAGCACACAGTCAAATAAAGACGAGTACCTGCTGCATTGCAAAGATCAGTGCTGCAGCACTGGACAGACACTGTCACTCCATGTATCTTTTTGGTCCCTGGTGTACATTGAGGTAGACACAGTTTAGTTGTGACAGACACCTTAGTGGAACCTGCAAAAAAGACAAACTTCCTTTAATAGGCCGCTAAAAAAAACAATCCAGGAAATCATGTTCCTCTTACAATAAACAAATAATTGGAGTTATGTGATGAGATTAATATACTTCTACTTCATATGATCACTTTCAATAAATTTCCACTTCATACTGGACTGACCAACTGATGTTTTCCCTGTATAGCTTGCACATTCAGCATTTCCATATGCACATGTCTCCACTTTCGCATCACAGGAACCCGTCAAATCAGGCATGCATGAGTAACACCTGAGAGAATATCCTTAAAGACAGAGAGAGACATTCAGTGACATCAGTGTACCAAATAATAGATTCAATACTTGCTGTTTCTTTTACCTCCAGTGAGAAAAACTAAAAAAAGAACAACAGACACTCGCAGATCCATCATGTGAATAGAATGAAATATAAATGTTTCTGTTCCTTTTATGTGTGTTCAGAAAGGGGTGGGTTTAACAAGGAAACTTTGTAAAGTCCCACACAACTTGACAAACTCAAACACACACAGTTAATGTTTCTCCTCCAGAATAACTAATGATCAGTTTTAATTAATGGAGGCTAGTAATGTAAGTTAATGGTTTTAAATGAAAAGTATAAAGTTTCTCAAGACAAAAGTTTAAATGCTGTTCGTAGATGGTTGTTATAAAGGCATTGTGAGGCTCTTCTGGCTGGTTAATAGACATTTCTGATTTCATGGTTAATAGATGTGGACACTTAATAATGTACATAAGTAATGAGTTAATAATGTAGTAATGTTAATGTTTAAAAAAAATCTATCTATTGTTTATCATAACATTAAATGTATATTGTATGTAATTTAAACTGAAATATTTTAATATTTTATTTATTTATTTTAAAAAATTTAGTAACATAACATTTTCTTGACAGCTTTGAAAACTGGGCGATTTATAGTTCCTAGCATGCTTTGCATGGGACTGGCCAAGGAGAATAAATGTTGAAATTGTTCATTTATGTTTTAATGTGTTTTTTAGTAAAAGGGAACACCTGTTAGTGTTTCATGCTGTTGTTTGACGTCTTAAAGAGTTTCTGTTTCTGTGTTTGATTTTGTGGTTACCATTGTGCTGAAGAGTAGAGCTGGTGGTTAGGCTGCAGATGTCTGTCTTCATGATGATTTACCCTGATTAATTAGAAGTAAAACAATGCACTAAAGCTGGTAAAAAAAAAAAACAAAAAAACAAACATGGTTCACTAATTTTCTATGTCAATTTAAATCTACAGTTATATTTGTAGTTATATCTGAATTGAAATAGAGAAGATGAATTGGTTTCAGTGCCACCACCCAGTTTTGCTGAAATTAGTTCATTTATTTTTGGAGGAATCAACTTTAAAAAAAAGTTCCTCTAACATGTAGTTTGTTATAAAAAAAAACGATGCAATTGATGCAAACTATTCTGCTACACATGCAAAATTATGTACTTTTTCTTCACAAAAAAAATATTATATGTAGGCAAATTGGGATGCATGCAATTATGACAGCCTATATTGGTCCCCCACATGCTGCCAAAACAGCGCTGACCTGCTGAGGCATGTACTCTACAAGAGCCCTGAATGTGGCCTGTGGTCTCTGGACATTAGCAGCAGATCCTTCAAGTCCTGTTGTAGGAGCCAATGTGGATTGAACTTGTTGGTCCAGCACATCCCAAATGATCGACTGGATTGAGATCTGGGAAATTTGGAGGCCAGGACGACACTTTGAAAACCGGGGGCCTGTACCATGATGGTAGTTGAACAAACTCAGGGTTGCAGGATTAGTTTCGAGTTGACAAAAACAAACCAATCCAACCAGGCTTTGTTGGTACCATGATACTGATCATCACCTTTCTCTGTCAACTCAGGCTTTGATCCTGAGTTTAGGTGTGACATCAGTAGCGAACAGCCAATCACATGCTGAGAAAGAGTGAAATTCATTGAAATTCATTTCTCGCGAGAGAAGCAGCGCAATTCACTTATTAAATAAAAGGATTCAAATATTAAGAATTTAAACAAATTTACACAGCAAGAAGAAGATAGCTGTCTATGAAAGAGGACCTTTAATTTGGAGTAGAAACAGGTGGAGTGACTTTATCCTTTGCTCACAGCTGATTGGTCCAATTTCGGTTTGAGATCTCTTACCTGGAGCATAACCTGCCCCGGACCAGGTTAGCCGTGGAGCGTAAGTTACTATGGCGATGAACGCTGCTAAAAGCCAAACCACTTTCATGGTGCCTAAAACCCAGGGTTGGCGCAAACTAAACTGAAACACAGCTGGCTTGCCACCTAAACCGGCTTCATGGTATACACAAGTTTATGAGCCGTTTCCGCTCTACATCCTAAACTCCTCCCGTCGATGCAACCCACTTCCGTTCTGGCGGGCTGGGTTTGTTTTGCTAGCTAGCTCCGACAAAGCGCTGATATCGCAGTGACATAACAATTACAGCATGAAGAAAGGTGGTTCGGGAACGATGTGTGTGGTAGTTGGTTGTAAACACTCGAGAAAGCACCTGAACGAGTGGTTAGATAGAGAGTGCTACGACCGCAAACCAGCTACGAAGAGGCAATGTCCATGCGCTCCATTGTTTACACACAAATACACTCACACACAGTATCGCGCCCGCGCCTCTCTCTCTCACATACACAGTTCGATCGCCTAATTATTATCATCATGGCACACACAAACACTTTGCACTCTAGCTAAGAAGTCTATGATATAGTTCGGATACCAACGTCAGGAAGACATTCACTGACAGCGCGTTCTCTTTTGTCTTGTCGCGCAGGTTTAAACTAAAGCATTTGCGTGAATAAGAGCATGGTCATAACCCTAGCAAAAGGATGACAGTAAGAACATGCTACTGCATTTTATGGGTTAGTTTCGACATTTAAAGGTATTTTAACAGGTAAAAGGGCTGGATTTTGACAGCAGGCAAAACAATGCAGAGTCATAAGGATAATTGCAAAAGAGATCATGTCTTTATTTATAGCTCAGCAGTAAGTCATGTTATTATAGGTTACAGTCCGTTTTCCAAATACAAACACGTATTCCATCCGCAACAACAGGCTTCTTTTATTTCCTATAATCATGTAAATGTCATCCCTGATAAACTGCAAACACTTATTTGGCCACAATTGTTATTATTATGTTAAAAGAAACATTAAAGTATCACACAGATACATTTGCTATTACCACGGACATAAACTGATAGTTATTTGCACGTTACTGTTTTAGCTGTGTATGACATGACACAACCGACTTTGTTGCTGTGCAGATATTGATATGCCTCGGCTTTCAGATTGTCCAATTGCTTTTCCATCTATTGCCATGGATTGCACGAAGTAGGAGCAAATCTCGCTGTACGTTATGCTGGGCCACGTCGTCATGTTAGTGTTCTGCACTGAATTCGGGTGGGGGATAGTAACGCCATCTCCAGTCAAAGTAGTGGAACCGTCGCTGTGTTTACACCGGCAGACGCTGTACAAACCACTTCCGGCGGAAATGAAGTGCATTTGAGTAGAGTTATGGCGGCGCCCATGATTTGGCGCGTAAACTTGTGTATAAGCCCCTGGTTTTCAAGCATTGTTTGCTTACCATCTAATCTACCCAGACCTTAACATGTGGCCTTGTTAGCAGATGATCAACGATATGTGATCATATTTAGGCTCATCAGAGCAAAATGAACAGTAGAGCCCAAACTATCAAATTCAGCTGCTGTTTATTTTCAGATCTAATAATCAACAATCAAACAAATTTGTATACAAAATAGTTTATTTTATTCGTAAGCTGAAATGATAGACAAAAGTGTTTAAGAAGTTATATTCCTCTTCATCATCATATCTTTGTGATCTGTACTGTGAACAGGAAAATCCTGATTTTGGGAATGCAAATATTGTATTACTGTATGATCTGTCTCCTATGTTTCAAAGTGTTTTTGGTTTTGTGTGACAGTTTCCCCCAATCTGTTTAATTGGTTATGTCATTCACCTGTGCCCTGTTAACTTACTTATTCAATTCCTTTGTCTGCTCTGTATACTTTAACCCTCAGTTCTCCCCTAGTCTTTGTCCGTTCTCGTTAACGTGTGTGGTTTTCTCCTGATTCCTGAGTGTTTGTGATTAAAGTCTGTTTCCTAGAATTATTCCTCGATTAGGCTACAAACTTATGAAAAACTAAACAGATGTTTTTTTTTATTATCATATTTGATCCCAATTTTTATATAATCACATTTTTGTTATTGCAGTTCTCAGTATCTTTCAAAACAAACAAGAAACAAGGTGATATAATATTTAATTTCATAAAACGTCCAGTATACTTCTCTCAGTTTATCTCATCACAACACCAAAGATAGTACAGAGAACACAAGCCATATGTTCAGTACAGCGTGTCTCACTGTTGAAGGTGAAGATCTGCTGTATTCAGTGCATCAGGAAGTAGGAGAGCAGAGAACAGCAGAGGAACAGGACGCTCTGAGCCCCGTTACACAGGTTCCCCTCGCAACATGAGATAACTTCAACTAACTGTTGTTGTGGCGTCACAAATCGATTTAGAGACAGCCTTTTGCAACCCTTAACTCGTCTTTGGAAGTCCCCGATGGAAAGAAAGAAAACAAAGGTTGATTCAGTCTATACGCTGACAATAAGTCTGTATCATATGTTTAAAACAGATGATGGAGAGACAAAAATCGCTTTAGTCTTCTTCCTTTAGCAGATTCTCGCTTGTTGCTGTAATGCAGTGATCTTCAGTCCCTGAACAGCTCATTATGTTCAAGCAGCTCTATGGAAGTAAAATAATGCCATATGTTTTTGAAACAAAAAAGCCTGTTGAATTGCACTACTTGAAAAAAATAGGCATTGCATTAACCATGCTTGCATTTTAATGCATTGTATTTTTAGGGCTTGCATTTTTATGGGCTGAAATTCAACATGGTTGAATATTTAATATTTAATGTTTTCAATTCAAAACTTCCATCTTCCTCCCCGCCCTCCTCCTATCGCTCGGCCGTCCCGACGATCCCACCTATCGGGAAGTGGACTGTAGCAGGATTGAGGCAAGCGCTGGGTAATTCGGACGTAAAGGCTTCGCGAAAAATGAACAAAGCGGAGCTGTATGATCTGTATGTTACCCTACAGTCAGCCAACCTCTCTCCAAAGTCCGCACCAACTCCCAAGTCGGCTTACAGGCAGAGCAAAGCCCGCAGTTGACCATGTTCTTTTGCAGGAATGACCAGGGAAGTTGGTCTAGGCTCATCTGCAGGGTTTTATACTACTTACACATACAGTATAATTACAGCGCAATACTTTAGATGAGAGAACTTTCACTATACAATGTACAGTAATACATGTTGTAAACCCTCAAACTCGTAATTGTCAAACTTATTTGTAGCCAATTATTTAAAGGGATAGTTCACTTTGAAATCAATTTTTGATATGTTTTAGCTTACCTCAAGGGCATCCAAGATGTAGGTGTCTTTGTTTCCGCAGTAGTTTTAATTTTGATATTTTTAGGTCAAACCGTTCTTGTCTGTCAGTCATATAATGCAGGTCTATGGTCACCACCTCAAAGAGCATGCACAGAGAAGTCCAAATTAAACATGATTTAATGACTCGTAAATGTAAGTACACATTGATGGCCTAAGACACGAAACGAGTGGTTTGTGTGAGAAAACGAACAGTATTTAAATCGTTTTTAATCCAGCATCCATTTGCTCACGCAGAGAAAAATCGAGAAGCAAAGAGGACACTGACACCGACAAACTATGACAGAGAAGGTTACTTTTGATATGGAACAAATTCCCAGCTCTCAGATTCTGTCAATTTTATTACGAAATTCTAACGCTTTTAAATGTGACAGATCGCTGTAGCACCTCAGTTCAAATGGCACGTGAACCGATCATCTCTCTTCACTAATAGACAATAGTTAATATTAAATAAACACTAATAATCAATAGGTGTGTGTTAAAAGATACAGTAACTTACCGAAATGTATGCCTCATATATAGGCTACTGTAATATTGACCAATCAGTATTTTTTCAACCGCCGAAAGAGGTCAATAAAATAGCTGGAGTAGACTACAATGTCACATAACGTTACATTTACCTCAGGAAAGCCATTAAATGACCATAGCACGTAAGTTGGCAAAAAAAAGTATTTTATAATATATTTAGTATTAGTATAAATTTGTATTTTGCTAAATATGAGCACTATATTACATATTTTTTATATTTTTTACTTACATCATTAAAAGATTATAAAGTTGATGTAATAAAAACAACCTTAGGCTTATATTTATTTGAGTTGTTATTTTTAACCTTTTATAATACCAGCTGACAGGGCTCTCTGTGTTTACAGCATAGGTGCGATTTTCTTTCTTGAGAAAAATTTACTTTTAAAATTAAAAGTAGCCTTTAATATGTTCCCAAATTGAATCAAGATCGGGTTAAAACCGCAAGAATTAAATTGAAATTGTAAAATTTGTATCAAGCAATTATAAAAGCAGTAGCCTATACCAATTATTGCACCATGCTTTCACTAAACTTAATAAAAGTATGTGTAGTTAGGCTATCAAATGTTTTGACAACCACAATAGCCTTAGTGTTGCAAGTTTTTTTCAAGCTAAACTCAAAAGTTTGCAGTTATGTAGGCTACTTGGTTTTGGTCTTTCTTCTTTTAATCCTGGGTTCTGTTTCTGAGTAATGCTCATTGGTAGGTTGTGGGCTGGGTTTTTAGCCTACACTACACCAACCACATAAAAAAACATTCATATGATAAAGAGAGAGAGAACAGGAGATGGTGGGTGTAAACCATAGGTGTAAACAACCTTAAACGGCACGCACAAGCCCTGAAAAAGTGAAGTCAAAGCATCTCGATCGCCCCCTGGTGACTTGTTCTAGTATAGGTCATAAACGCCGCCTCCCCATGTTATTTAACCTGTGAGACCAACTAAACAATCAAATTACACTTCAAATATCTTTTTTCCAAAGATGGTTTCTGAACTTGACTCTAGTTTTTATCACGCTGAGGTAAGTTCAAGTTTTTGTTTTTAAAATAAGTTTGTTTTTAGTTAGTTGATGCGGTGGTGTGACGTCATGATTGACAGCTGTGATTGACAGGTTCTCTGAGCGAAGTAAAGCCAAAGCCCGTCTACATTCTCTGGTAAAGCTGAGTTATCTTGAGCCAAGATGTCCGTGCCATATCGGGACACTGGCGGCTTCACTTCTGATCAATAGAAGAGAGCGAAGCATTAGGGAGCGAAGTCGAAGTGGCGTCGTACATCTTTTTTAAAGTCTATAGTTGAAAACAAAAGGTTGAAGTTGAAAACAAAAGGTTGAGAACAAAAGGCTGAAAAAAACATTTGAAACGCCTTCTGTCAATCGCTTGAAGCTCTCATTGGCGTATAATCATGTCAGTCATCTCTTCTGCACTGTGATTGGTCAGAACGCGCGCTTGCGCTGTAGAGCCAGTGTAGAATCTGAAGTGGCTGTTTCAGCCTTTACTGTCTATGGTTTCAGCGATTAGCTATTTCTTTGATATGGAAAAGGCATACGACATGTTATGGAAAGGGAGTACTTATTAATAAAGAGAACTGGAATAGAAGGAAGAATGTTTAATTGGGTTTTAAGTTTTTATTTGACAGAACAATTCAAGTTCAAGTGGGTAGGGAAGTATCTCAAACTCTGTGGAAAATGGTCATGGGGTTTCAGATTCTCAATATCTAAAACATGTTACCAGATATTTACGAGGAAGAAAATTAAAGAGAATAAAATGCTAAAATTATATGGATCTTCTTTAAAGAAAGTGTCAACATTTAAGTATCTAGGATTGTGGTTTGATGATAAATTAATCTGGAAGGATCATATAGATTATATATTAAAGAAATGTGGTCAAGTTTAAAATTTAATGAGAGCAGTAGCAGGACAAGATTGGGCCTTGGGGTGCTGACAAACAGTAATTAAAAAGCATTTATATTGGTCTTCCCCTCAGAATCCACTTTTCTCAGGATATAATTTTTTGTCTAGTAATTTTAATGTTGTGTATTCGAAAGGAGTGCAAAGAAATTACACATTGCTGGGTGTTAGATTTTTTAGAGTCACTTATTTGCTTTAAAAAGTATTTTAAAATGTCAATGACGTCATACAAATCGTACGACCAGAGATACTGCTTTACGGCAATCCTTCAGTCACTTTGGTGCTTTCTCGCTCTGCACTTTCTTTTCTCTCGAGGCATCGACAAACAGCTGAAACGGGTAAATGCACGTGCTAGAAGAGTTTTTAACATTCTGGTCCCGCTTCGGATGCCATCAAGCGGTATCTCTGGTCGTAATCAGTCCTTCACTGACCAACCAGCGTTCATTAGCAGAATGTTAGCGTGTTATGGGCAACAACAACTCAACCTGTAAGAAATCGAAAGGACATAAGTACTCGTTCATTCAACTTTCGACCTAACCCATGTTGAACTTGTAAAACCTACAATCAAATCTGAGATTTCTCAACGGCAATCGGGTGAAAGAGACCAATTTAGCCGTCAAGCTCCATAGACTCCCATTCATTTTGCACTCATGGGCGATCGCCCCCAGTGGAACTCTGGTGGAACTACAACCAAAATTCGGTACTTAAAGTCCCCGTGAACCGGAAGTTGCAAACGACTTTTCTCCAGTGTTGTGACGTATTTCCGAGAGAAACGGAATACTAAATGAGGCAAACTAGTGGGCGTGGCTTTTTTCCAACTAGCACCTGATTGGATCTAGAAAAGTAGGTGTTTTCATTCAACCTGTCTACTGTCAGTTGGAGGGGCGTGGTTACGGATGTTAAGCAGACACCCAAACTGTTAAACCTACGTCATCAGGGAAGGTCCTCCAACGCAGAGGGGAGGGGAAATTTCAGATTTTGATTAAAGATTACGAAGCCAAAAAAATTTTTTGTGTGGATTGACTTGCATGGATGAATTGTTCACCACAAAATGATCAATTTAGGCAAACAAAGTAAGTATGGTCAATTTTGAATTCATGGGGACTTTAAAGTGTAAATTGCAGGTAAAAAGTTTCACGAAGATAATGCATTGTGCTTACTAAACAAAGATAAGAACCGCCCACCATTGTTTTTTTATGTTTTTTATACCAAAATGCTGAATATAATATGAAAAGTTGGTGCGTTTTACAGTGGTTTTAAGCACGCCCCCTCCCTTCCACTAGGCTGGGCGTGACATCATAAAAGGTAGGGCTGGGGTAAACGATTATTAATTAAACGATTAGTCTGTCGATTATTTTATCGATTAGTCGACTAATCTAACGACTAATTGAACGATTCTTTTTTGTAACATGGAAATTGCAGGAGTGCACATTCAATGCACAACAATTTTGATCTGGTTCTTACAGAGTATCTACACTGTAAAATGTTTGGTAGGCTACTCAAATGAGCCCTATCACACTTGGATGTGGTGCTCATTTTAATGTTTTCAGTGCTCATAAAAAACATCCGGACTGATTTTTCGGTTTTGTTGACGGGGGTGGGGTTTACATGCGCTTCATAAGGCACACACGCACATTTGCACACACACGCGCAAGGTCTCTCGCTCTCTCCCTCGCTGCGCGCGCTACACGGTTTGGAGCTCGCGAGCTCTAGATTCCGGGAGATTTTAACTAATTTGCGGTCATCAGGGAGCCGCTATCACTATGCGGGAGACTTGGGATGTCAACTCCATTTGACAAAGAGCGCAAATAACGACACCTTTACGTTTGGGACTAAATTTGAAGTATTCCCACATACCTTCGATGATTTAGTGCGAGCTGGGGTTTTTTAGGACTTTTTCTTTTGGTTGGGACTTTTGCATGGCTTTGTTGTGAATTCTGCCAAGAGGTTGCTGTTTCGTCCTCGATTCTGCAATGTTTCGGTCTCCCACGTGGGTGTGGCGAGCTGTGCCGCCGGGAACGGTGCAAAAAAATAAATACATAAATAAATAAAGAAGCGTCGACAAAAAAATATGACGTCGACGAATTTTTGACGTCGAAGCGTCGACGTCATCGACGCGCCTACAGGCCTAATAAAAGGTACTCCAAGCTTTTACTGTCTGCTCCTCCAGGCTCCAGGCCTGGAGTTACGTTATATTGGAGACCTAGCTAGCAAAAATGGTTAACTATTGTGTTTGTGCAGGATGTACGAATACATCAAAAACGGGGGAGAGGCTCCACAAGTTCCCCAAGGACAAACGGCTAATTCGTGCCTGTAAGTATTAGCATAACTTATCCGAGGTAGAGCTTAGATCGGGCCCAAAAAAATCAAGCAATACCCTACCCGAGCCCGCTGTGTCCGAGCCCGGTCCGGCCCTGCCCGACACATTAACTGTAATATGAGCCCGAGCCCGGTTTAAACCCAACTATTTTTTAATACGTGGGTCGTTATAACTGACGTTCTCAACTACTTTCTATATTACTTTCTCCCGCCCGCAACATTTATGTTTTGTCCCGCTCCCACCCGCAAAAAGACTTTTTTTTCTGTACCTCCAAATACTTTCAAGTTAGCCTACGTGTCGCCACCATACACATCAGCATAAATACTCCTGAGAAATTATTTGTTATAAAGCATTAACACACAAACCACTGATATAACATAAAAGCAAGCAGCTACTGCGTGCATGGTTTGGCATGCGCCTGATGCACGCTCCCATAATAATTCCTAAAAAGCTGACATCAGTTCATTGCGATCTCACACATCTGTTATTATCAATGAAGCTTTCATAATATATACACTATGTTTGTTATAATTAGAGGATTTGCCAGCATACAGAATTCAGCACTGAACAAAAAGTCAGTTTTGAGCGGTGAGGGGAGTCTATCGTAAATGCTTCTGATTGGCCATTATTGCGTTCAAGAAATCATTATCAACACATATGTCTGTGATTGGCTACATCGCTCAACGCTGCAGACATGTTAGAAATAGAAACTCTGCCTGTAAACCGTTTCTATTTTGTTTTAGTTGTTCTTATTGCTTTTCTGCAACAGATGAATAAAAATGTATTTGTTTTTATGTTTTATTCATAGATATTTCTAGTTTGCGGGAGTCCCGCGAATCGTTTTATTCTCCCTCATCCCGAACACACAGAGTGAGTGCATTACCGCCCGCGCTCCCTTTTATGACGTCATCACCCAGTTACGGTAAAAAAACATGCCACCTTTGAAGAAACCCCAATAAATTTTATTTTAACGCATTTTAAGACAGAAATTTTTACATATATACACATTGAGCACTTTAATTTACACATTAATTGGTTGTGGTGGTTAACCTGCAATATACGTTCTTTGTGTATAATACACCGACCAATCGTCATCTGGCACAACAAGTTCAAATTTCATTGGACAATGTGAAGTGGAGCGTAATTTAGCAATAGGCTAACAAAGATAACTGATGGATCCTTTATAATAATACGTTATGGTACAACTACAGTGCAATGCAAATAGTATATATAACATAAAGTGAGAAATAATAGTAAATAGTTTAGTCAATAAAATAAACAAATAGTATACTTAATAGCAAATAAAATAGTAATGATTAGTATAATTATGTAATATCATAAGTACAATAATACAATCATAAAAATATTGATAATAGCATAGTTTATTAATAATACTATAATAATAGCAATAGAATAAGAAATATCAATTACAGAATATACACAATAAAAAATAAGTTAAATAGTGACTTTAATATTTAACTCTTTTTGTTAAATTTCAGTTTTATTGATCAGTAATAGCCATTATAACAGAAGTAGCTTCAGTCAAACATACAGCAGGATACAATGTTAAAATAGCCTAAATATAAAGTTATGAAACTTCACTTTGCCCTCAGCCAAAACGATTTGCCAGGGAACCATTTATAGATTAATGAGACCAAAGATCGCCCGTTAGATATACACAAGACGAATTATATCTCATGTTTAACCACTAGACTACAGACATCCGAGTCAGCGGCAAAACTTCAGAAGCACTGGCCGAGGGACGGCTGTTCCAGGCGGGATAGACGAGCACTGAGCGCATCTTACAACTCCGAAAACGTCAGATCACATTTTTAAATAGGCGCTATCTTTATAAACAAACCACATATTTGAGCTTTAAACAACTACATTGTCGACTGAAAAACTATTTAAACTACATTTCGTGACACAATAACAGTAGTATTTTTAAATTTATCCTCTGAACGTTACTATTACTAATTAAATCATGACCTACAACCAAAAACAAACGTTCAGTCTTGCTTGTGAAAGGTAATTCCTCGAAAGCTGTTTTCAATTGTGTGGCGATGTGTACAGCCCCAAACAGCGCACAAAACAGGCATTTTTCTCAATTCCCGGTATGAGAGGTATGGGAAAGTTGCCATCCCCAACATGGCGGCGCCGTTGACGTACGCTCCAGCGGCCAATAGGGCGTCTATGTATTTATTATGTCTATGTTTACAACGGCTTTGAACGAGGCTCGACCAATCAGAATCAAGGACTGGAGCTATCAGTTTTATAATATTTATTTAAATCGTGCATTAAATGAGATGATATACAAGAGTAGGCTATTTATGAAATTAGTGCTCATCTGATTATATCTCTTGTCGCTTTTGTGATCTCTGTAACTGTGAACAGGAATATCCTAATGTTGGGAATGCAAATAGCCTACAATTACAAAAAAATAAAAATTTGTTAGGCTATTTAAAAAAAATACGAATTTTTCTTCTAAACATGATCGTTTAATTATATTTTGTTATTTCAGTACTCAATATCTTTCAACATAAACAAGAACAAGGTGATATAGGCTAAAGTTACATTTCATAAAATGTCCAGTATGAAATTTGTCTCATCAGAACACCAAAGATAGTACAGAGAACACAAGCTATATATTCAGTGCAGTGTGTCTGATTGTAGAATGTGAAGATCTGCTGTATTCAGTGCATCAGGAAGTAGGAGAGCAGAGAACAGCAGAGGAACAGGACGCTCTGGGTGACACTCTGAGCCCCGTTACACAGGTTCCCCTCACAACATGAGACGCCCTCAACATCAGGATACGTGGCATCACAAATAGATTTAGACACACACCCTTTTACAACATCTGACTTGGCTCCGTAAGTCACTGATGAAAAGAAAGGGAAGAGAGGTTAGCTAGACATTACAAGTAGCTAGACATATGTGGATTGTATCAAATGCTCAACCATAAGAAAGATAATAAAAAAATCACTTATTTGCGTTATGCAGCGATCTTCAGTCCCTGAACAGCTCAATATGTTTGAGCAGGTCTGTCCATCACAAGAGTAACATTTCCTTCCATTGGGGACGTTAGAGGGATCTACAGGAGGAAAAGAAGTATTCTTTTTTTTTTCTGTTGCCTAAGTAGGCCCTATTTAATAAAACAATCCTTTTGCGACTCCAATTGGTTCACGACAGACAAGCCGCACCCTGCGTTTTTTTCCTTGATGTAATCATAGGACTCGCCCAGCACTCTCAAACATAGTGTTCTCATGGCTCTACTCTGGCACAGATATTACGTGTGCGCGCTCCCTTATGGAGTCATTTGTCATTTTATCACATGGTCAGTAAAGCACAATACCTGGAGCATCTTGGACGTTACACTTGTCAGTGTTACAGCACACAAAAGATGTCTTTCGCATGCCGAAGTCCATGTACCCATTTTGACCGTGACAGTCATAACAATCTTTAAACTTAGTTAGGCCTCTCTCACCTAAAAAACATGAATGAGAATGATACAGGAAAAAAACAGTTTAACGGCATGTTATTTTGATGGAAAATGTAGGCTATTTATAGATATTTAGCATATACAGCATTTTTCTCATTTCAAACGGTTTTTAATGCAAATTGTATTGTTAAATTACTCTGAGAGAAAATACTAAATGAAATAGCCGAAATCTATATAATATTCTGAGTTTGAAATGGTAAATTCTGCCAGGAAAACGCATAGCAGAAGTTATATTTAGCCTAAGCTCCAGCAAATTACAGCAGTATCTCCATCACTCAATTATAGCATTTCAATCTTGGAAGTAGTATTAACATAAACCATGTGTCAAAAAAGGTGTTTTATGACTTTGATTTATGGTTCTGAGGTTCCCCTGTCTCTGATTTATGATGGGTCGCCGACAGGCTCCGGTATGTCTAGGCTGCGCGACGCCATGTGACATCCTCCTGCGGTGACATCCTGGCCGTAGGTGTCAAAGAAAGGTGTCTGTCCCTTGGCCTTCCGGGTTTATTGGCCGTCTACCTGCGCGAGATGTTGTGTCGTTGTGTATTCTGTCTGCTGGGGCGGCCCGTTTTCACACTTCGCCAAAACCTGCGTGTATAAATGTGTGTTGAACGCGAGCACAGTCACTGAAGCGTACTAGTGTGTCGTGTCTCGTGACAAGCATCACCGCTGTTTATTCTCAAACTATTTTCCAAGCCATATTGTGTTGTTGGAATCGTGAGTGCAAGAAGATGGAATCCTGTTCTAACAGTGAGTGTTTTTTATTATTTAGCAACATTGTTAAGAAACATTATTTTTGTTTACGAGCGTCGCTGTTGTATTGCTTACTTAAGGCTTTATCTGCCCGCTTCAGATCGTGACAGCTTGACTCTCTTCGATCTAGTAGATGAGCTTAACTTCCTGAATCAAGCGAGTGGTACGTATAATTATGCTTAAATGTTGCATACGTTGCGTGTGTGTGTGTGTGTGTGTGTTTGTGCGCGTGTGTGTGACGGACGATGTTTTGTTTTGTTTTCGCCAGGAGGCGTGGCTAGACCTAGCACAGCTGCTGGTGCGCACAAAGCTGTGGCCTCTTCACGAGCGATCACGGAAGCACTTGTGCCAGGTATTGTTAAATGTTGTTACACCAGTGTTTAAACAGTGTCGTGGCTTTGTGAAAAATATCTTATCTTCTCGGTGTTTTTTTTTTTGTTTTTACCAGGGCCGAAACGCGTGACTATCAAGGCGTTAGTACACGGACCACCGCGAAGCAGCGAGTCAGCCAACGTTGGAGTTATTCCCCTGGGTAAGTGCATTGTCATTTGGCTTTATCAGACAATGTTATGCTGCTATGATTTGTTGATTTTGTTTTAAAACTTTAACACATGTATTTACAGATGGCTTATCAAACGTTGTGAGCAATGTCGGTGTGTCTGAATGTGTGAATAAACCGGATAAGAAAGCGAAAAATAAGTTGAAACGTAAAGCAGCAGTGGTGTCCCATGCGGACGCAAAAGCTTCTGCTGACGGGTCATCGAGAGACGTACCACAGACATCTGCCGCAAAAAAGCCAAGACGATCAGCTGGTAAAAGTAAGTAATGAACAAAAGCTGATGGATTGTTTTCTGTACACACTAAATCAGAAAGATAAATATTGTTTATTTGAATGTGATAGTGAGAGGGTCGAATGTATTTGTGGATGTATAATGTGCCAATACGCTAGTTTAGAACTGTTGTTATCATACATTACACCATTGGAGAACTGTGTGTAAAAAAGTGTAGACATGATGATTTTAGGCTGGTGTGCCATTCCATATTAGCATGGTCTTGTTTGATTGTTTGTTTATATATATATATATATATATATATATATAAAGAGAGAGAGAGAGAGAGAGAGAGACACCGAGGATTCACCTGTAGGAGAGATCACAGATGTCGGTACATCTGCGATGTCTGTAATGACCCGGAATGTCATAAACACCCCAAAAAGCCAAAACATTGCGGCGACTGCCTGCGCTACTGTAAGTCTGACTATTGTTTCGAGATGCATAAAAAACCACCTCGGGGTATGCAATACGCGCAGTGCGACGTGACTAAATATTGCGGTAAATGTAATAGACGTTACCATGTCAGCGGTACTAAACCCAAACCCCATAAATGCCCTGCAGATCGTTGTATGCACTGTGGTGAGAGTTTGGTCACCGATGGTGTACATCAGTGTTTTATCCAACCAGTTAAGCCGGAGATGCCGAACGATCGTTACATTTTCTACGATTTTGAGACCCGTTATGAAAATGGTAAACACGTTGCCAATTTTGTATGCGCTATCACGTTTGATGGCGAGGAATTCGTGGCTGAAGGGACCGATTGTGTGGATCGTCTCGTTAAAAAATTCAGACAACCACGTTACCTTAATTACACATGGCTAGCCCACAATGCAGCGGGGTTTGACAATTTCATAATTTTGGAATTCTTTACTAAGATGGGGATTGCTCCTAAAATCACAATGCAAGGTTGCAGGCTAATCTTAATGTATGACGCAGCTTTCAAGCAACGTTTTATTGATACATATTCATTCATACCCATGCGTCTGGCGAAGACACCCGTTGCATTTAATCTGACTAATGCAGAGAAGGGGTATTTTCCGCACCACTTTAACCGCGTTGAAAATGACAACTACATAGGCCCGTACCCTGACAAGAAATTTTACGGGTATGCAACAATGTCGAACCAAGACAGGGCTGCGTTTGATGATTGGTACAATACCACATCTGACAAAGTGTTCGATTTTAAAAAAGAACTCGCGCTTTATGGTAAAAACGATGTCGTTTTGCTGAGGGAGGCATGCATGAAGTACCGCGACGAATTCATTTTGTGTACAGGCCTTGATCCATTTAATTACACCACTTTGGCAGCAACATGTATGGCCACATATAAAACACACTACATCCCAAAAGACACAATAGCTCTGACACGTAACAATGCGTACACCAATCAGAACAAAACTTATTCGACCATTTCAATTGAATGGCTCGAATTCATCCGAAAATCACGGGGCATAGAAATTCAACATGCTTTAAACACCGGTGAGGCGTCATTTGGGAAATACTATGTGGATGGTTTCTACGACGATGGCAACGTGAAAAAAGCATTCGAATTTCTCGGGTGTTTCTTTCATGGTTGTGAACGATGTTATAACCCCAACGATCTAAACCCCTTATCAAAAGTGCCTTATGGCGTTTTGAGAAGACAATGCGACGACAAGATTGAAATTTTGGAGCGTGCGTACGGTCTTCAGGTCGAGGTGATTTGGGAATGTGCATGGATGCGCGCTAAACAGAGTGATGTTGCAGTTATGGATTTCATGTCCACTTACAAACACACTGAAAGATTGAAACCCCGTGAAGCTCTATTCGGCGGCCGAACGAACGCATTAAAACTGTATCACAAAGTTGCGGAGGGCGAGCGGATTAGGTATGTTGACTTTACATCACTATATCCCTACTGTCAGGCTCGAAAATGTTACCCAATTGGGCATCCGGAAATAATACACAAGGATTTTCAAAACCTTGAAGATTATTACGGACTCGTCAAGGCAACAGTCCTTCCGCCACGGGGGTTGCTTCACCCCGTACTGCCTTATAGGACCGGGGGTAAGTTAATGTTCCCTCTTTGCAGGGCATGTGCTGAACAGCAGAACCAGACACACCCGTGTGTGCATACTGATGAGGAAAGATCAATTCACGGGTGTTGGGTTAGCATTGAACTGTTAAAAGCCGTTGAGAAGGGTTATGTAGTGACAAAAATCGATGAGGTCTGGCATTTTCCCCAACGCTCTGAAACATTGTTTTGTGATTATGTTAAAACATTTTTACAGTTCAAACAGGAAAGTTCAGGTTTTCCAAAAGACGTTGTGACCGACGCTGACAAAGAATCGTATGTTAGAGATTACTTTGAGAAAGAAGGGATTAAGCTGAATCTGGACAAGATTGAGTTTAATGCTGCACGTAGATCCATCATGAAGCTACTGCTTAACTCTTTGTGGGGGAGGTTCAGTATGCGCGAGGAGTTACCGACAACCGAAATACTAACAGACCCTGAACAGTTTGCCCGATACATTTTTGGCACTGAGTATGACCTCAAGCATTTCTCATTTGTGTCAGACACTGTTGCGATCGTTCAGTGGGCTTACGCAAATGGGAAAGGGACCCAGACTCGTGACATTAACGTCTTTCTCGGGGCTTTTACAACGGCCCACGCGCGGTTAGAACTTTATGATCTTATGGACAGGTTGGGTGATAGACTGCTTTATTGCGACACAGATAGTGTTGTGTTCACGTCTAAAGAGGGTGAATATGAGCCCCCACTGGGGCCATATCTTGGTGACCTTACTGATGAAGTTGGGGATGGAGACCATATTGTGGAATTTTCGGCAAGTGGTCCGAAAAGTTACGGGTACAGAACTGCTAAGGGTAAGGTCTGTATGAAGGCCAAAGGCATCACACTGAATGCTGTAAACTCCGAGACCATTAGGTTAGACACATTAATTGGGCTTGTCGATCAATATGTGAGGGGGCGGGGTGACAGTAATCACATTCTCGCGTACACCGACAGTATAGTGAGGAACAAAAAGCAGTTCACATTGCACAACAAGTCAGTTGTGAAAAAATTTAAAGTCGTATACAACAAGCGTGTACTGCTACCCGACCTAACTACGCTACCATATGGCTACTGACAACGTTTTTGGGCACCGGGGTGTGGTAGACCCGGATGGTTTTGATTTTAGATTACAACATCCTTTTTCATGTGTGTTAAGCGGTCCTTCTAGCTCAGGAAAAACATTTTTTGTAAAAAAGTTGTTGGAAAATGCTAAAAGTGTAATTTCTAAAAAAATTGAAAACATTGTGTACATTTATGACTGCTGGCAACCTATGTATGATGAATTGTTGAAACTGTGTGATATTAAATTTATTGAAGGTATACCGCAGACTCTGAATGATGATCGCTTGTTTCCCACCAACAAGACCAATTTTGTGATATTGGATGATGTTATGAAAGATGCTAGCAGCAATTCAGAAGTTGAACGTTTGTTTACCAACTATGTGCACCATAGAAGCTTGAGTGCAATATATATCATACAAAACTTATTTTTTCAAGGTAAATCCAGTAGGACTATCAGTTTGAACACTAATTATTTGGTATTGTTTAAAAACCCTAGAGACAATACCCAAATTAATGTCTTAGCGCGGCAGATGTACCCCAGGAACACAAAATACTTTATGGAGTGTTATGAAAATGCTACCAGCACCCCTTTCGGGTATCTATTGATTGACTTTAAAGCGAAAACACCAGAACAGTACCGTCTCAGAACAGATATTCTGTCACAACATCCAGTCGTGTACATTCAGAAAAGAAAACATTGACAGAGAGATTTGAAAATGTCTGCAAGACTTTTAAGAAACCTACCTCTTTTAAAATTGTTATTAAAAGCCACGCCTAAACAAAGACGCGTTATTTTAGAGGCGGCTGCAGACGAACTCATTGTGACATTGTGTGAAGTAGCTCTTAACGTAGTCCACGGTAATATTCCGCTAACACCACAGCAATATCAGAAACTGAAGAGAAGAAGAAGTGAGATCAAAACTGTTGCAGATAAAAAGGTTGGAGTTAGACGTAAAAGACGGTTAATCAACCAACAAGGAGGATTTCTACTACCTTTGCTAAGTGCGGCAATCCCGTTTATAACCAGTTTGGTTACATCTAAATAAGTTTGGTGATGGAGTATGCCGAGAAGATGTTTTTAGTACCGCAACACCAGTTGGATAAGCTGAAATCCTCTAACACCCGTGAGTCTATACAACAGGTTGTGGAGAATGATCTGGACATGACTATAAGAAATATTTTGCACAGGTCTGATCTGGATCACCATGAAAAAGCTAAGATGTACACAGGTGTTTTGCAGCGGTTTTTAACACTCACTAGACAAGGGGATAGAGATTCCGGTACATTAACATTAAGGCTACCACAGCCTAGTAATGTTGAAAAAGAAGACCCACCCGCACCAGGCCATGTGCGTGCCCATGACGATTTAGGTGATTTTGCAGATGAGATTTTAAAAAATATTCCACAGAGGAGTGTGAAAAATGTTCGTTACATTTTAGATAAAATGTCTAAAACTAAAGATGTTACTTCATGGACTGAGTCGGGAGAGTTTGTGTTTAAAGGCAGAACAATCCCTGGTTCACACATGCTTGACTTAGTTAAAAGCATCACGGCTCCACAAAAGATTGTTGACGAGCGGAGACCTGGCGGGTGGCGTGAATTTCTGGAGGCTTTTGCTAGTTTAAATTTGCCATACTCTGTGGTACCAAACCACAATGTCAGACATGCAATTAACTCTTTCAAAACCAAATCGACCACGTCTATAACAGGGTCATCTAAGAGGAGTAAGAAACAGAAAGACCCGAGTCGGTGGTTAAGTTTTTAAACTAACAGTTTGTATGTATTGTGTTCTCAATTTCTCTCTTTTTTTTTTTGAGAACTTATGATGTGATGTATGTGTAATAAAAGTGGGGATAAAGAAACAAAATTCCGTTCTTTAGTTGTTTTATTAAAATATTAAGCATGAGACATGAACATTTCACCCATTTGTACACACTGAACACATTTGAAAACATTTTCACTACATGGTGCTTGTTTTAGTTTTCTCACAAATGCTGACACCTTTTTGTCATTTTTAATAAAATCGTTGGTATACAATTTCATCACATAATCATAATCAAATCCCTTTGCCATGTGGTAGAGAAAGAACACACAATGTTGTCCACATGTATCTGATGAAAAATCTTGGACTTGCACAGTTGAATGTAGTACTTGACTAGAGTTGAGCTTTAAAAAGTTTTTGATAATCGGCGGAAAACCATGATAATCTGGTTTATTACCGAAGCTGTCGAAAAAACATCCTACACCATCCTCATTTATGTAGATAGCCAACCAGTGTTCCCCTGGGAGTCCTGAAGGATGTGTATTGATCAAAACCATTGCTGGTAGTTTTCTTAAAGGGGTTTTTGGTAGGTAGTCACATGGTAGAACTCCGAGAAAATAAGTATCGCATGAAACCTTATCCATGACGGCCGTAAGCTGTATAGTGTTCATTTGAATGTATTAGTAGTAATCAACCAGGACCTGTCGGCGATTTGACACTTCAATCAAACTATCAAACAATGCATAAACAATTAAGTTTATCGTACGTGGTAGCGGCTGTCTAAAACGGGCTTCTAGTCTAATATTGCCACTTTTGATAAGCGATACGTGCTGGCTACACTCCTGATCCGGTGTGAAATTGAACGCATAGAGTGTATAGCCGTGCAGAAAATCCTCTCTATCGATACATAGAGGTTGGTTTTTAAGATGCCTTCCAGAAGCCAGCGCTAGCTGGTAAAACTCCCGCACTGCAGAACCATTTTCATATTCAGGTTGCAGGGGCTTCGCTGGGTACTGTTGCCCATCCAGATAAATGGCCAGAAATTCTAAATCATAGTTTTTAAACGCAAATGGGTTTTTATTATAGGCACCCACAAATGCATCATTATCAACCATAGCTAGAACCAGAGATTTTGGCAGAGTTCCTAAGAACAAGTTTTCTTGATTGCAGACACGTGAGCCTGCAGGTATTGAGAAGTTTTTCAGACACACTCTGTCGATGGGGTATTTGGCTGTGGTTGAGAGTAGAGCTTGTGCATGCCCCAGTCTCACAGCTGGCGACACAGACACTTTTTTCACAAATAGCGACGCAGACAGGATGTTTAGTTTATAGGCTGTAGCGTTGCTCCTCATCAGGCAGAATTCATCCTTACCTCTAGTCATTCTAATTTTAAGATCTAATCCATTAAGTAATAGTTTTTCCTGAAAGAAGATGTCACTGTGAACAGGTGCGAGTAGTTCGACCACATTACTAGCGTTGGTGAAGGCTGCTCTCTTTGTCAGCCCGCGATTTCCCCCAGCCGGGTCAGCCACATCCATATGGCCCGCAGTGTCCAGGTAAAAGAGCCCTGCTGAGAAAAGCGTTTCAAGGGCGTCTTTACCATAATTGGTAAGACATTCTATCACACAGCGGTATGGGTATGTGCTAGAACTCTGTGATATAAGCCGATCTCCAAGCGACACATCCACTTGTGAAAAAATTGTAGATCCAGGGTAGTTCACAAGACCTACGGGATCTCCGTCTGCAATATCCGTCCCATCAGGATTAGTGATTTTGAGGCGCAAAAAAAGTAGTGTGCTGTTTAGATCTATGTAATCCTCCCCATTCCCCGCAATAAAAAATTCCAGCGGAGATGTGTCGGATATCGCTGATAGTGGTGGAACTTCTATATAAGTGTTTTTTTCAATTGCTGTTTGAGTTAGTGGTACAGTAAACAGATCCAGTTCAGTCTTTAAACACTCTTCTGACATGTTGTGTAGTAACGCCATGATTTAAAATATTGTTTTAACAGAGCTCCTTGATCTTTTTGAAGCAGTACGCTTAGCTGTCTCCTTGCGCTTGCGTTTTACAACTGATGTTTTCTTGGGAGGTTGTTTTGTTTTCTTCTGCTTCTGGCCACTCCTCCGCACCCCTGGCGGCCTAGATGCTCTTTTGCGAGCCATTACCATTAGTCCGGATCCGTCTTGAGCATCATAGTTGTTGTTAAAAGATCTTGATAACGTATTACTAACAACGTCACTTAGTATGTTTTTTGCAGCTGATTTAAGATGCGGCTTGGCTATGCTAAATCCTCGTCTTAGTAGGGGTATAGCCATTCTAAAGAGCCCCCGAAAAATCCCCCCCAAACCAGCCCCATACATGACTCCACCTCCTGCATACCCGGGGAGCCCGCTGCCTGCCTGATTCTGGTAATAGGCAACGTAACGCATAGGGTCAACATTGTGATTGTTGAAATATGCCATTTTAAACAAAGTGTTTTACAGGCCTGAAGTGAAGTTTGATGCACACTTTCCCGTAAGAAAATGGGACGTGCTGGTTCTGATCGTCCTTCACTTCTATAACAATATCTGTGATGACTGATTTGTTGATAGACGCGTAGTGGGGTTTGTCGTATCGAACACTGACTGTGCTATTGTTGTCCCCTGTTATTTGTACACACTCCAGAAGCGGTACAAAAGCATCACCCACTGATTGGTAACGGATAATGTCCGTGTAGATATAAAGAGTATAGAAACCACCGTGTATGTCCGACTGATGCATTGCATATGTTACAATATCCTTTTCATAATTAGTTTTTTCAGGGTTTGTTTTTTGCAGAATAGAATCTCCTATAGGGACGCCTGGTTTCAATCCTAAAATAATGGCTAGTTTTCCATGGAAGGTCATTGAAATGTTAGGTTTTGCTTTCAGAAATACTTTGTTTTTTACGCGGTCATAACCGAATTCCCCCTGAGGCGCTACTAAATCATTTATTACACTAACTAGAGATGGGACATTGTCGTAATACCCTGTTTTTATTGGTATGCGTAGTTTCGATAAGCTGGTCTTCTTCACATCTACACCATGGCGTAAGCTGTTTGTGTACTTTTCACCATCGGTCGTGGTGGGTCCAATGTTTATCTCGAAAACGGCGTCGTTGCTGTTAAAGGTGTACCAGCTTCTAGGATATTCAATTTGAACAAGCCCCACCTCCCATTCTCCTTTTATATTTATAGTGGTAGCCAGTCTTGTTCTATAATTAGAGATTTTATTATTAGGGTATACAGACTGCGAAGCGTTGCAGGGTAGTGTGACATAAAATCCACCCTCAGCCATGTCTGGTTTTTATACAACTGTATGCATCCTGTGTGTGTGGTTTGTATTTATGGCTTCTGTACATCAACTAATTCTTTCTGGTCGATCCATGACGCAAACTTCGCTGGCCATCCGAGCCACTGTACCAGCACTAATGTTTTGCGACCCTTCGTCTTCTTATCTAAAATTTTTTCAACTTTAAATGTCTTGTTTTTACTGACAAATATTTTTTGCAATTCTTCCGCATAAAAAACGCCGTCGATAACATCCCCGTCGTAATCACTCAATCTGTAAACAGGGGGATCTCGTGGGATACACGCTGATATAGTAAAATACTCTTGTGTGTAGTTTTCCTCATACCCCTTTGCAAACGGTCCTCTGACTTTAGAAATTCGAACCACGTCACCAATCTTGTATTTAAATACGGGGTTAACACTATGAGGTCTGGTATCACCATATAGGTTATGCAGCACCACAGACTCGTTTTCTTTCCCCACATCAATCGGCCTCATCTTGATGCTTCTGTGATGGCTCGCATTATATCCTTGTGTAATGTCTTGAAGTATGTCGATGTAACGTTTGGAGTTTGTAGCAGTTAAATATCTCCACATTCTACCTTTTAAGGTTCTATTAAACCGCTCGACAACACATGCCTTTAATTCTGTGGCAGTTGCGAAATGGTCTATATTGTACTTTTTTGTTACATTTTGAAAATGTTTGTTAAAAAACTCCTTTCCTTTATCTGTCTGTAATTTCTGTGGTACGCGTCCCTCTTTCAGTATGGATTCAAAAGCTTTAGAGACCTCTACACCACTCTTGTTTTTTAAAGCCCTTGTCCATGCATATTTACTAAAGAGATCGATGCATGTCAGCAAAAAATGGTTGTTGTCATTTACCGGGGCATATGCAGACATATCAACTAGATCGGCCTGGAACTCCATGTCGATACCGTAGACAAAAACCCTATTCCTTTTGTATTTTAGAGGGGCCGTTCTGTGTAGTGTATATGCATCCTCGCCAGCGAGCCAGTCTGAAACCTCTTTATCGGTTAAACGAACACCCATTTCTTTTAAAACAGCTTCTTTTAAGCGTTTTTTCCCCCCTAAAGAACCAGGGTTAGAAGGTGTGTAATAAGTCTTTTTCATTTCTTCTGACATGTTTCCACTTCAGGCTCCACAAAAAGAATAACACAGATGGTTTAAGTAATTTGGGTTTTTATTTCTTAAACAGTAAAAGGAAACAAAGGTATCATACAGCATCAATGTAGTGTAAAAAATGTATACACATCACAATGTTTTTTTCAAGAATGTAATCAACCAAGGTTTCAATAATTTCACAAATATCAGCCTGATTGTTTCTTGTCAATATGTCTACACATAGATCAGTCACATATGTACACAAGCACAATATATCAGCTATTCTAATACAGCTGCCGCATTCAGTCATCAGGTCTAAAATCTTTCTGATAGTCACACAAATTGGTTCACCAGCATTAACGCATAAACGCATCAAATCTGTCCATTCATTTGACACAGTTCTTACAACAGACATTTGTTTCATGAGGTTTGTAAAACGATTGGTATCTACAGCACATCTGTTTACAGTAACAGATACATTGGCACATTCATTAATAATCTTATACAACAAGCCGGTCATCTCACATCTAATACGTTGTTTAAGTAGACACTTTGCCAGACCTGTTGCAAAACACGTATTCCCCATGTCGGTGTTACAGTCACTCAACTTGGACAATACCTTTCCAGCTGTCCACAGCGTCATAGACAATTTGTTCGCTGCTGACGTCCACAACTTTCTCTCTGACTTCACGAAGCTTTTCCACAATGAAAACTTCGTCACGCAGTTCGTGTAAAATAGCCTCCACTGAACCTTGAATCCTCTGGGGGTGAACCCTTAAACCACAACGGCTCAATGCTTGAGCAACGATGTGCTTAAGGTCCGGTTTCACCAGATTACGTGTCAGTTCCTCAAAGTAGGCATCAAAGAAATAGGGACCCGGTTCAAACAGGCAGGAATGTCTAATCTGACTGGGGTGATCCACTTCACAACCCAAACAGATTTCTTTCAGCTTTTTGTTGATGACGTGTTCCAGAAGGACCACAACAGTCGCTTTTATGATTTTGAATCCGTCCGAGCGGATACAACTGTCTGTGTTGTCAATTCCAGCAAGGGCCGCAGCTCCAGCTATTGCACCAGTGTTGCCGTATGGTGTTGTAAGGAAGGTCATGTTGTGATATCCAAGATCCATGCAAAATTTATCCAACCAACTGTTGTCGCAAGTTTGTGGGTGGGGCTCCAGCGGCGTAGCATTGTCATCAGGCATCGCTGGGGGAGCCTCAGGGTTGTTGGTGTAGCAGTAGACTGTTGTAGATTCTTGAGACATGGTGAATGAATGTAGCAATTGTACCGATCTGCAGGCGTTTTTAATGGCTGTAATACGTGGGTGGGGTTAAGAGGCGGTCTTCAGCGTTGGTAACGCCCTGCTCAGGGTGAAACAATTTAATCTTTACAGAACTGTAACGGTCATACATGTCGCACCATCTAAACATCTTGTCGATGCATGTAAATACGTTGTCAAGCGTACGAACATCTTTCCACTGAAACAAAAATTTCATGTCGTAGCACAAGTGATGCTCAGATTCACGAACAGGCCACGCACGTTCGCAGAGCTTTGTCTTGTCGTTGCAGCAGAAAATATAAACACAATCGTCTGGTAACTTTTTACTATGGTCCCCGACCACACGAAATCTTGTGTCAGGAATTGAGCCATCCCACTCGGCTACGTACAACGGATCATCACCACAGTCGTTCAAATCTCTCCAAACGTAGTTGAAAAACAGAAACCAGTCCTTCTTGTGGAAAATCACACATGGGGTCTGTGATGTAAAATCGTCTTCAACATCTCCTGTGTAGAGTTTCACAGTACGCATCACCTTGTCAAACACATACCTCACCACACGACCACCAGACATTGAGAAATCCTGTTTCACAAGAGCACTGTCTTCATGAAGAAATCTTGTCAAGCTAACATTTAGCTTTTTCCTTGGGGCAAAAGTTAGATCTTCTCTCATTTCAACAGGTCCTCTTGTCGGCGAAATACACATAACCTTTCTAGGGGTTTTAGGAGTTCTCGGAGTAGCCATTGTATCAGGAAAGTCGTAGAATGTCTTCTGTGTTCAACAGTGTAACCCCTAACCTTATTTAAAACTGCAACAAAAGACGTAGGTAGTGACGTAGTTGTGAAAAAGGCACACCTCATACCATAAAAACTACAATGGCAAGTTGCGAGGTGTGAGTTCATTAACCCAGTCGTAAAAACCAGTCAAAAATTTAACATCTGTTTGATCTGTTTGTTTGTTTTTAAAAGTCCCCGGACATCGGCACGGATGATGTCACATGGTGTCGCGCAGCCTAGACATACCGGAGCCTGTCAGCGACCCATCATAAATCAGAGACAGGGGAACCTCAGAACCATAAATCAAAGTCATAAAACACCTTTTTTGACACATGGTTTATGTTAATACTACTCTTGGACTTACCAATTTGGTGATTTGATGTTGAACTCATGCACTGAGAAGATTCACTGGGACATGTTTTTAACTTCTGATTTGCACAAGAACCGTCCAGATCGCACTCATAACAGCTGAGAGAGTGTCCTTTAGTAATAAAATGGAGACAGTGAGACGGATCAGTGATTTATATTTGTATGTAATAACAATTCAAGCTATTTGTCTTTGTACCTGCAGTGAAAAGAATAAAGAGAAGAAAAAATGAGATTTGCAGATCCATCTTTGATCAGGAGGAGAATGAAACAACATGCCTGTTTCATCACTCATTTTATAGCTTATCAAAAGGGGAGGGTCTTCATGAGAAAAAAACAGTCTAACAGAAATGACTTTGGAATTAAGCCAGTTTGCTAACAATGATGACAAGACATTATAAAATGACATAATTGATCAGACTGAGTCTACTCTCCAATGATGAACTGGATTTAAAAAGGCCCAGATTTCTGTTGATACTGTTAGGGTTCTGTCACTTCGGTCTGTTTATTCTTGGTTTGGTAACAGAGCCCTAAAACTGCTTGTGTTTTGTCTTGTTGTTAGCGCGACCGTGTGCACTTTTAGATGTGTTGTTTTGTCTGTTTGGTGCAAGCACATGGCTTCCTGCATGTTTCCCTGTGCCATGTGCTTGGCTGTCCCTTGTTAGGTTCTGATTTAATCATTTGTCCAACCTGCTCTCTTAAAAATAAAGGTTCCAAAATAGGGGTCATAGAAGAACCCTTTTGGTTCCCAAAAAACCTTTTATACCCCTTTTCCACCAAGGCAGAGCTGGTGCTGGTTCGGAGCCAGAGCCTAGTTTCAATTCGGTTCTTTGTTTTTCCACACACAAAGCACCAGCTCCGAACCAGGAAAAGTGGTTCTTAAGTAGCACCAAATCATTGCTGGTCTAGAACAGAGCCAAGTAAGAACCGCTTGCGTCAGGGGCTGGGGGCGGGGTTACCGTGACCAACAAGACGAATAGATGTTATTCAATCTGCGTCATCAATGTTCGCGGCGGCCATATTGTTGACATAGAAACCACGGCAACTGTCAGTCTGTCAATTGACAAGCGAGGCAGCGTCGGTATTATGCATGGTATTATTATCACTGTATTTTTTTTTTAAACAGCGCGATGGTGTGCTGTGTAATACACGGCTGTTCTAACAACAGCAATAAGAACCCCGGAGTTAGTTTTTATGATTTCGATAAGTTACCGACTGTTAGAAAACGTGAAGGGAAGGAGACAGAGTTGAGCCAGCGCAGGAGAGGCTATCTAGGATAAATAGGCTAAACTTTCAGCCAACTCCCCATAGAAAAGTCTGTTCCCATCATTTTACCACAGGTTTCACACAGAATCCGTGTGCAATGCGTGTGCGGTGTGTATACAGTACAGAAGCAGGACGCGCTATACTTTATATGCTGCGTTTGCAGTGCGTAACTGATCCGCGGCTGTACCACAAACACCCTGGTACTATTTTTATTTGAACACATACTCACTATTTCAACAACGTAAGCCAATTATTCCATGCATTACTTCTATATAAGTTGCTCAAGCAAGTGGTCAAATATGTAACCATGTACTTATATTAAAATCGCAAACATTTTAAATGAAAACTTAAAATTGACAAAAACAACCGACTCTCATGCCTTTTCTTTTGCATTTACATTTTAATACAACAAATCTTGCATGTCACAAATAATTTGTTTTTCCACCTCCACGAATGAGACGAGTGTCGTTCATTATGTTGCCTTGTTGAGGTGCATTCTAGTTTGTACGGATACTGTATGAACGAGATCGTTATAAATATCCGGATAAGTTACGGCTGCCAAAGTGGCAATAAGGACGGATCTTTACTTAAGCTTGATTGGTGTGGACCCACATCAAATAATAGCATTATCTTCTCTTGATACCGACGAGATGAAGCCAGGCTACTGCTCCCCTCAACTCAAATCTGCGCGCGGTTAGGGGCAGCAGGACAGATGTCATGTCAACAATATGGCCGCGGTTAGCTACTTCCGGTGTTTGCGAATAAGGTCTATAGAAACTTGTGACCGCCATTTTTAAATAGCAGCTAGTCGAGCTAATAGCAGCTTTATTATAATATCCGTCTATGTAAGTTACGGCGAGCTGCACAAACGCGTTGGATTCCGATGTATTTTTGCAAACCCATGAGCATCCATAGTAACGCAACGTCCGTTATTGTTGATGGCTTGTTCGAGATGCATCGGAGCGGCGCGGACCGATCGGAGCTGCGGGAGTGTTTGGAGATCATACGACTCCTTGTGCTTTTGGATCGCTTTTGCAGTGCTTTGATGTCATGCGGCGATCGATCTGCGAGAAGCCGATGCATCTCGAACAAGCCTGGCGTGTTTGTGTTTGGCGCTACCGCACTAGCGTTGCTGGGCAACATGAGACGTATGCAGTGACGTAAGATCTGGCTCTGTTGTGGCTCTCTAGCCGGTGGAAAGGGGGCGCGCGCAAGATGGCGGCCGTGACAGTTGGCAATATGCAAGGCTAAGGAAATATAAATGATTTTCTCACCTTAAACGTTAAGTCTGATTAGTGCAAACATCTGGAAATATATCTTTATATTGCTGTAGTTGAATAAGAGGACGATTTGGAAGAGGACCAAAGAATAAGAGGACGATTTGGATTCTTTTCAAGCGTGACTATTTAGCACAGTTGCTTAAAAAAAGATGACAGACAAAAGGCAAAGAGATCAAGGTAAAAAGATAAACAAGACGCTTTCATTCAACTCTGAGCACAGAGATGTGACTGAGGATGTTATGGAAGTTGTCAAAGCAGGTGATATACACACCTACACTAATTCTGACGGAGGAATTGTCCATCTTCCTGAGTCAACTCCGTGCACTCCAGTCGCAAAGAAAGGTAAAGTTGAACCTACACTCTCCGAACTTCAAGATAACATCGTGAGGCTTGTAGCTGAAAAAATAAAAGAGAACGCGGACAATCTTGCAGGCCTGATAAAGAAAAATGCAGACACTATCGAAGCGTTAAAGGAATCATCGGAGTTTCTCTTCAACGAAGTTCAAGATATGAAAACAGAAATAAAAACGGTTAAAATTGCAAGTGATGACCATCAGAAGAAAATTACAGGCCTTGAAGATAGAGTGAATGAAATGGAACGCTATCACAGAAGATGGAACTTGAGGCTGTATGGCTTGCCCGAGCAGGAAGGAGAAGACGTTAAACAGCGTGTGATTGACATCTGCAAGGCAGTCATTCAAGACCCTGATGAGGATCTCCGCTCCCAAATTGATGTGAGCCATAGGATCGGGAGGAGAGAGGATGGTAAAACTCGACCGGTGATTACAAGATTTGCATTAAGATCGGTTAAAGAAAAGGTTTGGAAATGCGCGAAGAATTCGGAATTCCTCAAAATAAAGAAGTTAAAATTCGGCGAAGATTTGACTACGAAAGACAAAGAGACTCGCACTAAACTGTGGCCACAGATTGAAGAGGCGCGGAAGCAAGGGAGAAGAGCCTTCTTCGTCGGAGCCAGAGCCATAATTGAGGGTAAAGAAATACAAATGTAATAATAGCTCTGATGCGTTCTAAAAGTGAAGTTGCCATGGACTTTTGTTGAGAAGTTCAGTTGTATTCTAAATGCATCTAGTGATGTGCTGTTATATTTAATGTTTGAAAGTTAAAAGGTCAGATTTATAATCCCAAGTTTGCTTGTTCAGATCAATATTTAAAAAGGTGAAGAAAATCATTTTCCCTCTTGTTACATTTAAAACTCAAGTCTTTCTTTTTTCTTTTAGTTAACTTGTTCTACTTTTCAATTTGTCTTTGTCATTTTATTCACTTAATGTGAGGGGTATACGAGAACAGACTAAGAGGAAAGCTGTATTTTTATTTTGTAAAACTTTCAAGGCAGATTTTTATTTTCTACAAGAAACACATGCCTTAGCTTCAGATTTTAATTTCTGGAAAAATCAGTGGGGAGACAATATTTGGATGGCTTATGGAAACAGTAAATCTGCTGGCACTGCCATATTAAAGGGCTCCTTTCAGGGAAAAATTCTTAAAAATGTTGTTCATGATTCAGGAAGATGGGTTATTCTAGTTATTGAATTTATGGAGAATCTTTTCATTTTGGGTAATATATATGGTCATAATAATAGTCATAGAAACACACTCCTTTTTACAGAATTTGATGAACAAATAAATACCTTATTAAATTCCTTTATGAACGCTAAATTAATTTTGGGGGGGGACTGGAACTGCATAAGTGACCCCATCAAAGACTGTCAACCTCAAAGATCCTTAGGAAGTAATTATGGAGAGTTTAATAATCTGTGTATGCATTTAAACTGTTGTGACATATGGAGACTTAAAAATCCACAGCAAATCCAGTTCACTTGGAATAACAAAAATTTATCTAAGAGATCCAGGATTGACTTCTGGCTTATTTCAAATGAGTTGCTAGACAATGTGGAAGAAACCAAAATAGAGCCCTCAGTTTTTTCTGATCATAATTTGATAACTTTAGTACTATGTATAAGGGATCAATCAATAAAATATAAACCAAATTATTGGAAATTAAATAATACACTTTTGAGTGATAGAATCTTCAAAGAAAAAGCCAAAAAAATTATAAATGAAAATTTGATAGAAGCAAAAAAAGACAAAATATATGGCAAACATTGGGAATATACAAAATTTCAGATTCGTAATATGGCCATTGAAAGGGCTAAAGAATTATCTAAGGAAAAAAGAATGAGACAAGATAAAATACTCAAGGGAATAATTTCTATCTATGAAAAAGATGAGCAATCACAAGCTGACATCAATATTTTATTCGAATTACAAGCTGAATTGGACAATATCTATCAAAATCTGGCACAGGGAGCCTTTATTCGTTCTAGACGAAAATGGATAGAGCATGGTGAAAGGAATACGAAATATTTTCATAATTTAGAAAAGAGAAATGTTAGTGTTAACAGTATATATAAACTCAAAATAAATGATCAGATCTCTGAAGACCCCTCAAAAATTTCTAATTTTGTGGAAGATTTTTATAAAAAACTATACTCCGAACACAACAGTTGTCAGAGCTCATATTTTCTCTCCTGTATAAAAAGTGTGGCTCAAGGTCTTGATGAAACTCAGAAGGACATTTGTGATCAAGACATATCCCTAGAAGAATTAAAAAAGAACATTAGTAAGCTTAAAGATAATAAATCCCCAGGGAATGATGGCCTAACAGGTGAATTTTATAAAGCATTCCAAGATTACATTTCTGAATTCTTATTATTAGTTTTTAAGGAGGCTATAGAAACTTGTAGACTTCCCCCAACTTTGTGTCAAGGCTTAATTACATTGTTACCTAAACCCAATAAGGACTGTTTGCTTCTTGACAATTGGAGGCCTATAACCTTAATTAATAATGATGAGAAATTGTTGTCTCATATTTTTGCGCAAAGAATAAAATTATGTTTAGATACAATAATAGATGACAGTCAGTCTGGTTTTATGCAAGGACGACATATTAGTAACAATATTAGATTAATCTTAGATTTAATTGATTATAAGGATTACATAACCAATAATAGTTACATTTTATTTATAGATATATACAAAGCCTTTGATACTGTAAAACATGAATTTTTATTTGACGTTTTAGAATTTTTTGGTTTTGGTCAACACTTTAAAAGGGCAATACAAACTTTATATAGTGATTGCAATAGTTCAGTTAAACTTCCATGGGGAACTACTCGTAGATTTAGCATTTCCAGGGGCATAAAACAAGGAGATCCGGCGGCTCCTTTCTTATTCCTTCTGATTATGCAAACTTTGGCTCTATATATACACAATGACTCGTTTGAAGGCATCAAAATTATGGATAAAGAAATTAAATGTTGTCAGCTAGCTGATGATACAGCTATTTTTTTAAAAGACATATCACAGGTTAAAAAAAGTTATGGAATGTCTCAATATATTTTCTAAAGCTTCAGGTTTATCTTTAAATGTTAAAAAATGTATTCTTTTCCCACTTAAAAACAATGATATTCCTTTAACTGAATTTGAAGGTATACCAGTTAGGGAGGAAGTTACGTACCTTGGTATCAATATATGTAAAAATCAATTAGACAGAGTGCAATCTAATTTCCAACCTCTTTGTCAGGGTTGATACAAAAGGATCCAAAAGCAAAGGAAGTTCAATGCAAAGTCTTTAATGTCCAACAAAAACAGCTTTAAGAATAACAGCTCAGAACTAGAACAGAAAAAGGTGCTCTCCAGAAAGACAGCTTCTCAGTGGATACTTTGTCGGGAGAGAATATGAAGAACAGAAAATACTCTCAGAGTAACTGGTCCTTGAAGCTGGCAGCTGAGCAGAGAGAACAACGGATGAATCTCACCGAAGCAGGTCACAGGAGACAACAAGGCGAATACTGCTACACAAGACAAGACATAGGTAAGACTCCTTTTAACTGACAAAATGAGAGAACGTACTCACACAATAATCCGACACAGAACAGAGAGAACAAACACTAGAAGTAGACTGAGTAATTAGACAAGACAAGACACAGGTGTGAGCGGACAGCAGCGAGAGCGCTGATACTGATGATCAACAGGTGAAGGCAGAGCGCAAACATGACAGTATGTGTGTGCGCTGTAGAGTGAGAGAAATGGGTGTGTAAAAGGGTGTGTGTGGTGGTATGAGAGTGAGAAAGAGCAGATAAGTAACCCAGATCCTGACAGTACCCCTCCCTCAACGAGCGCCACCAGGCGCTCCCAAGGAAGAGGTCTGGCGAGACCGATAGAAATCCTCGATGAGCGAGCGGTCCAGGACGTCCCGGGCCGGAATCCACTGCCTCTCCTCAGGCCCATAGCCCTCCCAGTCCACCAGGAACTGGTGGCCACGCCCCCGAGGACGAACGTCAAGCAGCTTGCGAACTCTGTAAATGGGATCCACCTCGTCGAGAGGCGGAGGTGGAAGGGCGGGACGGGCGGGAGCTCGAATGACAGGCTTGATACAGGACACATGAAAAACAGGGTGCACCCGACGTAACTGACGAGACAATCTGAGCTTGACAGCTGCCGGACTTAGGACCTTCAAAATAGCAAAAGGACCAACAAAACGGGGCATAAGTTTCTTAGAGCCCTCGTGAACAGGAAGATTCTGGGTGGAAAGCCAAACCTTCTGCCCACAAACGTAACGAGGGGCCCTAACCCGACGACGATTAGCAGCCTTACGAGTGCGCGCCCTAGTACGACATAACGCAGATCTCACTCTCCTCCAAGTACGCTTGCACCGAAGAATAAAAGCCTGAACGGAAGGCACGGAAGTCTCAGACTCTTGAGAAGCAAAAAGTGGGGGTTGGTAACCGAGACAACTCTCAAACGGGGATAACCCAGTAGCGGACGAAGGAAGCGAATTATAGGCATATTCGGCCCAGGCAAGCTGATCGCACCAGGATGCAGGGGTCTGTGAAGTCAAGCTGCGCAACATACGGCCGAGAATCTGATTAGTCCGTTCGGCTTGTCCATTGGTCTGAGGATGAAATCCTGACGACAGACTGGGGGACGCCCCAATCAGTCGGCAGAACTCCCTCCAGAACTGAGAGGCGAATTGGGGCCCTCTGTCAGACACAATGTCCGAAGGAAGACCATGAATCTTAAAAACGTGATCTACCACGATCTGGGCGGTCTCTCGGGCGGACGGAAGCTTAGGAAGGGGGATAAAACGAGCTGTCTTAGAGAAACGGTCGACTACAGTAAGAATCACTGTGTTACCGGCGGACGAAGGAAGACCGGTAACAAAATCCAAAGCAATGTGCGACCAGGGGCGTGACGGAATAGGGAGTGGTCTGAGGAGACCCGCAGGCGGGGTATTGCTAGACTTAGTCTGGGCACAGACAGGACAAGAAGCTACAAACTGACGTATGTCACGTTCTCTAGTGGGCCACCAAAATCTCCGACGAATAGTGGCCAAGGTACCCTTAACACCAGGATGGGCGACTAACTTAGAGGCGTGGCCCCACTGGAGGACGGGTGAACGAACGGTGGGAGGAACAAATAACGTCCCTGTCGGGGCACGAGGAGGTCTGACAGCGAGTGAGAGAGCCCTCTTAACAGTCTGCTCAACTCCCCAGACGGCAGCTCCGACCACGCAGTGCTGGGGTAGGATAACCTCCTTGGTCGAAGCTGCCTCTGTGGAGCCGAACAGCCGTGAGAGGGCATCGGGCTTAACGTTCTTGGAACCTGGCCTAAAAGAGATCGAAAAATCAAAACGACCAAAAAATAATGCCCAGCGGGCCTGACGAGCGTTAAGTCTCTTGGCGGAGCGGATGTATTCGAGGTTACGGTGGTCAGTCCAAACGATAAATGGAATACTGGTCCCCTCTAACCAGTGCCGCCACTCCCCCAAGGCTAACCGAACCGCCAAAAGCTCCCGGTTACCAACATCATAATTGCGCTCTGCCGGTGAAAGGCGATGGGAAAAGAAGGCGCACGGGTGAACCTTGTCATCAAGAGAAGAACGCTGCGACAAAATAGCCCCAACCCCTACATCGGAAGCGTCGACCTCGACTATAAATTGTCTCTCAGGATCAGGGGTAACCAAAATGGGCGCGGAGGTGAACAACCTCTTGAGTCGATCGAACGCATCTTGTGCCATCTCTGACCAAACAAACCGAGACTTAGTCGAGGTGAGAGCAGAGAGAGGAGCGGCAACCTGACTGAAGTTACGAATGAATCGTCTGTAAAAATTAGCAAAACCTAAAAATCGCTGGAGGGCAACACGAGAATTAGGAATGGGCCAGTCGAGGACCGCCCGCACCTTCTCGGGATCCATGCTGATTCCCTCAGCAGAGACCACCGAACCAAGGAAGGTGACAGATTGCGAATGAAACACACATTTCTCAGACTTAGCGAAGAGACGGTTCTCAAGTAGACGTTGCAAAACCCGACGAACGTGTTGAACGTGTACTTCGAGTGAGGGTGAGAAAATGAGGATGTCGTCCAGATAAACGAAAACAAAGACATTTAACATGTCACGCAAAACGTCGTTGACCAACGCCTGAAAAACAGCGGGAGCGTTGACCAGCCCGAAAGGAAGAACGCGATACTCAAAGTGACCTATAGGGGTGTTAAACGCTGTCTTCCATTCGTCTCCCTGCTTTATACGAACAAGATGGTAAGCATTTCGCAAATCCAATTTAGTAAAGATCTTTGCGCCCTGCAAGATCTCGAAAGCTGACGACATAAGGGGCAAGGGATAGCGGTTCTTGACCGTTATGTCGTTCAACCCCCGATAATCAATGCAAGGACGCAAAGATCCATCCTTCTTCTTAACAAAGAAGAAACCAGCACCAGCTGGCGAGGAGGACGGAACAATAATTCCAGCGTCAAGGGATTCAGAGAGATATTTCTCTAAAGCCTCTCGTTCAGGCGCCGAGAGAGAATACAATCTACCGCGAGGCGGCGTGGTGCCAGGAAGGAGATCGATGCAACAATCGTAGGGGCGGTGAGGCGGTAGAGAAACGGCCCGGGAACGACTGAAAACCGCCCGCAAATCGTGGTACTCCTCCGGGACCCCAGACAGATCACCAGGCTCCTCCTGAAAAACAGACACAGAAGAAACCACAGGAATAGCAGACACTAAACAATTAACATGACATGAAAGACTCCAAGACAAAATGGTATTCTTGACCCAGTCAATATGAGGGCTATGCTGGACTAGCCAGGGATGTCCTAACACAACGGGGGTATAAGGGGACTGAAAAATGAGAAAAGAAATAGTCTCTTGATGGTTTCCTGAGACGGTGAGACTCACCGGACTGGTGACACGGCGAACATTAGAGAGAATACTACCATCCAGGGCAAAGACGGTGGTGTTCCCCTTTAAGTCCACCAGGGGGATGTTATGTTCCCGGGCCCATCTCTCATCAATAAAGTTCCCCTCAGCCCCTGAGTCGATCAACGCGGGACATGAAACGGTGGAACCGGCCCAACGAAGGACGGCGGGCAGGGTGGTACAGGATCTGGATGAAGAGGACAAAACAGTCGCGCTCGCCAGTACTCCTCTGTCTACTGGCGAGCTCTGGCTTTTACTGAACACGAAGCTGCGAAGTGGCCAGCCGAGCCGCAATAAAGACACAGTCTGTTGGAGATGCGACGTTGTTTCTCCTCTGGCAGAAGACGAATGCCACCCAACTGCATGGGCTCTGGATCAGGTCTAGCAGAGACAGGAAAAGGAGGTTCGCGAGGAGTGGAGGAAGCAGCACGGGCACGTCGCCGTTGCTCAAAGCATCTATCGAGGCGAATCGCCAGCTCTATCAGTTGGTCAAGCTGGCCCGGAGAACCGCGAGCATAAATCTCCTCCTTTAAATCCACATTCAAACCCTCCAGGAAGCGCGCGACCAGAGCAGGTTCATTCCATTCAGCTGTGGTGGAAAGGGTGCGGAATTCAATCGCGAAATCAGCCACTGTTCTTCTCCCCTGGCGAATCGTGGTGAGAAGACGCGAAGCCTCGCGTCCGAAAACTGACTGGTCGAAAACTTTAATCATCTCGTCCTTAAAGAGATCAAAACAGTGACAGCAGGAAGTCCCAGCCTCCCAAACGGAGGTTCCCCACTCACGAGCGCGTCCAGTCAATAACGAAATCACATAGGCGACGCGGGCACGATCCTCCGCATAAGTCTGTGGTTGCAGGGAAAAAACTACCTCACACTGAGTCAAAAAGGCTCTACATTCCGTAGGCTCACCTGCATAACATGGAGGATTGTTCACACGAGGTTCGGGAAGAGAAGGACGACTCTGAACAACCGGAGATTCCTGGTGAGCATGAAGGAGGCGTGCAGACAAATCATTAACCTGTGCGGCCAAACATTCCACCGCATTTCTGGCAGCAGATAATTCCTCCTCGTGACGACCCAGCATAGCTCCTTGGATCTCTACAGCAGAAAAAAAAGATTCCTCCTTTGCTGGATCCATCGCGGTCGGATTATTCTGTCAGGGTTGATACAAAAGGATCCAAAAGCAAAGGAAGTTCAATGCAAAGTCTTTAATGTCCAACAAAAACAGCTTTAAGAATAACAGCTCAGAACTAGAACAGAAAAAGGTGCTCTCCAGAAAGACAGCTTCTCAGTGGATACTTTGTCGGGAGAGAATATGAAGAACAGAAAATACTCTCAGAGTAACTGGTCCTTGAAGCTGGCAGCTGAGCAGAGAGAACAACGGATGAATCTCACCGAAGCAGGTCACAGGAGACAACAAGGCGAATACTGCTACACAAGACAAGACATAGGTAAGACTCCTTTTAACTGACAAAATGAGAGAACGTACTCACACAATAATCCGACACAGAACAGAGAGAACAAACACTAGAAGTAGACTGAGTAATTAGACAAGACAAGACACAGGTGTGAGCGGACAGCAGCGAGAGCGCTGATACTGATGATCAACAGGTGAAGGCAGAGCGCAAACATGACAGTATGTGTGTGCGCTGTAGAGTGAGAGAAATGGGTGTGTAAAAGGGTGTGTGTGGTGGTATGAGAGTGAGAAAGAGCAGATAAGTAACCCAGATCCTGACACTCTTATGGTGAAAATGAAAAAGAGATTTGATATGTGGCTCATGAGGGATTTATCACTCAAAGGTAGAGTTCTTTTGTCCAAAACTGAGGGGCTGTCTCGTTTAGTATATCCTGCAAAAGTGTTAGAAATACCAACATCTTTTATTAAAAAAGTTGATTCGACCTTATTCAACTTTATATGGAAAAACAAGTCACACTATTTAAATAAAAATATTTTATGTAATTCTTACAATCAAGGAGGTTTAAATGTGCTCGATTTTGGTACTTCTAATACAATTTTCAAGTTGAACTGGATTAAACATTATATTAAGCATACTGATAAACTATGGTATATAATTCCAAATCTTATTTTTGAAAAAGTTGGTGGTATAGAGTTTCTTTTAAAATGCGACTTTGAGGTTAATAAGCTCCCCATTCAGTTATCCAATTTTCACAGACAGGCTCTTTTATGTTGGCTTCTTATATACAAACATAACTTTTCCCCCCACAAACACTTAATTTGGAACAATAAATGGGTTAAATATAAGAATAAATCAATCTTTTACGACAATTGGGTTAAAAATGATATTCTAATGGTCTCACAATTGGTAAATAACAAGGGTTTCTTACTTACATATACTGAATTTTTAAACATATTTGAGATTCCAATATCTCCACGAGAATACAGTATTGTTTTTGATGCTATACCAGTAGGTTTTTTGAGACTCTTGAGAGGCAGTAGTGAACCACATAAGCAATCAATGGATAAAAAACAGGTTTTGTTAAACGGTGTTGATATAAAAGATAGTAAATGTAATAATACATTTTTTAGATGCTTGATTCACTGTCCTGCTACACCTCGACATAAATTTTTTTGGAATGAACATTGTGGAAATATCAATTGGAGACCGACTTGGACATATACTAATAAATACTGTATTAATAACAAAGTGTACGAAATATATTTTAAAATTATACATAAAATTTATCCAACAAATGAGTTCCTAAAAAGATATAAAAATGACCTTTCTGAATCCTGTACATTCTGTAAAAAGGATACTGAAACTCTCTTACATCTTTTCTTTGAATGTATGTATGTGAAGTTTTTCTGGATTGATGTGGAATATTTATTTAATATGTTGAGTGGAATTAAGATAAGTTTAGAGAAAAGAGATGTTTTTTTTTATTATGAAAAAAAAGATTTAGACAAGAGTCACGATTTTATGTTAAATTTGATCTTATTACTTGGTAAGTTTTACATACATAAATGTAAATGGTCTGAAAGGATGCCTAACATCTACCATTTTAAAGCTGAAATGAAGATTTATTTTGAAACACTGAAAGGACTCTCAAACCGCAAAGCAACCAGAACGATGGACATCCTCAAAGATTTAAACTCCTCTTCTTTATTTTAAGTATACATGTATACCTCCTTTACATTGTTGTTGTTTCTTTTTTTTTCTTTCTTTTATTTTTCTAATGTGTGATTGAGTGTTCTTTAATTTCATTGATATGAATGTTATCTTTAATGCTTTTCATATCTGATGATGATTTGTAATCATTTAGTACAGTATATGTGAAACATCTGTATCTACTGTATTTTGATACAATCTTGGAAATAAAAAAAAAAAAAAAAAAAAAAAAAATAGCCGGTGGAAAGGCAAACCGGTTCTTAGTAAGCTTGTCAGTCGAACCAACTCCGAACCAGCTCTGGCTCTGGCTCTGAACCAGCACCCGGTTCTTGTTGGTGGAAAAGGGGTACTAGTGAATCGTTCTAAAAAGAACCATTTTTTTAGATGATTTGGCCGCTCAATCCAAAAGTAATTTTTTTATTAACTTTGAGAAAGGTTTGTGTAAGATAAATAATCATTCTGTTAAAATTAATGTAATGGTTCTTTATCAACATCATTGACTACATAAAGAACCATTTTGTTCCACAAAAGTTTATTTATAGTGGAAAAAGGTTCTTTAGATTATTAATATGTTCAAAAAATGGTTCTTTTTAGAACGATTCACTAAAAGTTTTTTGGGGAACCAAAAGGGTTCTTCTATGACCCCTATTTTGGAACCTTTATTCTTAAGAGTGGCTCTCCCTTGTTACCTGCCTTGCTGCTTCCCTATTTCTTCTCCTTCTGTTTGCTGGTCTGGGCTGGATCGTTATTGTTGGTCATGGTATGTCTTTGTTTGTTGCCAAATCGTTGACTTGTGTGTCCCTTTTCCCTGCATCCAGTAAAGTCTGTTCGGTTCTGTTTTCCCCCCTCTGGGTAGTTTTTGTAGTGTTTGTTTTATTTTATTATTTAATAAAGAAAGGAAACCCTAACCTGCATTGGAGTCCTCGCTCCTACCACCGTATCGTGACAGAACGATCCAGCCACAAAGGAGGACTTAGCAGCCAGAGATGGGTATCTTCCTCTTTCCGTCTCCCAGTTCCAGGGACGTGGAGGATGATACTGTCAATATGGGGAATCAGCAGAGAAGGGGCTCACACCATCTGCCAGCCTCCACTGCCTGCAACCCCATATACCAGCGCATGTTCCAGGTCACTGCACTAAGGTCCCTCCGTCAACGGGGGACTGACCTGAAGGAGTTTGCCTGGGAGTTCAGGAGTGTTGCTGAGGGGCTGGTATACAATGACGCAGTTCTCAAGGGCTTATTTAATTTCGATTTTGAACCTCAGCTGGGACTCCAGACCTGTCTGAGCCTCCCTGGCTCGTCCCTCCCTGGTCCGTCCCTGGTCCCTCCCTGGTCCTTCCCTGGTCCGTGCCTGGTCCCTCCCTGGCCCCTCCCTGGTCCGTCCCTGGTCCCTCCCTGGCCCCTCCCTGGTCCGTCCCTGGTCCCTCCCTGGTCCGTCCCTGGTCCGTGCCTGGTCCCTCCCTGGCCCCTCCCTGGTCCTTCCCTGGTCCCTCCCTGGTCCCTCCCTGGCCCCTGCCTGGTCCGTCCCTGGCCCGTCCCTGGCCCCTCCCTGGTCCGTCCCTGGTCCCTCCCTGGTCCCTCCCTGGTCCGTCCCTGGTCCCTCCCTGGTCCCTCCCTGGCCCCTCCCTGGCCCCTCCCTGACCCCTCCCTGGCCCCTCCCTGGCCCCTCCCTGGTCCCTCCCTGGTCCTTTCTAGTGACGGTTTGGGCCTTAGGCCATTATTGACTTGACCTCCCTTCCTTGTCTCTATTGTTTGTCTTGTGTTATGTACCTGTCTTGTTTCCCTCATCTCTCACTGAGGAGCGGAAGCATAAAAGGAGGAACGACGACAGTGGCGATACGAGACCGGTGTCGCTCATTAGTAATCACGCCACCGGCCTCGCGCCGTCCTCCCACGGCCCTCGACCTCGTCCTGCTCGCCACACTGCATTTAAGTCCTCGCTCCTACCACCGTATATATATATATTATTGCTACATATTTTTTTTTGAGAGAAAAATAAATAAATAATCATTCAAGTTATGCCCTATATGTTAGTCAATCTATATTTCAGGGAACAATTTTTATAAAAATTATAATAATTTAATATTTTTTATAACAGAAGAGAAACATCAGTGTGTATGGGTCACAGTGCAAATCTGGTGTGGATGTGGGATGTGTGTGCAATGCATGTGAGTGAAATGAGTGTCTGTGGTTGTGTTTTACTGACAAACATGATGCTTCTTGAAAGTTTCTACCACATTTGTAAATGTAAACAGTTTGATTGGACTGTGGGTTAGGGTTTGGATGCACATTCTGAGAAGTACACAGTGGTCAAATTAAAAAGTCTGTTATTTGTTTTTGGTTCAACTCAATGTTGAAATTACTCTGAACATTATTTTTTGAGTAGGCTAATCGACTTTAAAAAATGTATGATACAAATTATTAAAGGCACAATATGTATGATTTTTGAATTAAAATATTAAAAACAATGTTTTATATTTTGTTGAGCTATTACATTATCACTAATGTTTCCAACAATGTTTAAATCCAGAGAAATCCCCATTTTTTTCCACAACCCGTGTACAGGTCAACAAACAAAAGGGTAATATTAAGTGATGTACATTTTTAAACACAGTATTGTCAGTACTGTTTGCTCTATTTTGCAATGAAATAACAGTTCCAACAAAAGCCACAGCAATGATTCAATGTCCTACTTGCTTACTGAATGAATGTAAAAAACAAAACAAAAAACTTTTCATCACAATAAGTGTTGGGTATTGTGGTTCTCAAAACATTTGGTAACATTTTGGTTTTATTCTGATCCTGATTCAATTTGGATACATATTAGGTAGGCTACAGTAGATGTTAATTTTTCTCAAGAAAGAAAATCTCACCCAATGCTGCAACATATACAGAGTGCCCATGTCAGCTGGTATTGTTAAAAAATAACAACTCAAATTAAATATAGGCCTAATGCGGTTTTTATTACAACAACTTTATAATATTTTAATGATATAAATAAAAAAATATAATAAATATGTAATAAAGTGCACATATTTAGCAAAATACTCATTTATACTAATACAAAATAGCCTATTATAAAATACCATTTATTTTCTAGCAAACTTACGTGCTATGGTCATTAAATGGCTTTCCTGAGGTAAATGTAATGTTATGTGACACACCTATTTATCATTCGTGTTTATTTACTATTAACTATAGGCTAGTAAAGAGAGATGATCGATTCACGTGCCATTTGAACTGAGGCGCTACAGCGATATGTCACATTTAAAAGTGCCAAAAAGGTATTTTTTGTTTGAATTTCATAATAAAATTGACAGAATCTGAGAGCTGAGAATTTGTTCCATATCAAAAGTAACCTTCTCTGTCTAGTCTGTCGGTGTCAGTGTCCTCTTTGCTTCGCGAATTAAGGGTAACCCATTTAAGGGTAAAAATTTAATTGATGTTCAACAAATAAAAAACAGATATAATACAGATGAATAAACGATAAAGCTTGGGTTGCTGAATATTCGATCCCTTACTTTAAAATCACTTATTGTTAATGATATGATTACAGATTGTATAACCTAGATGTGCTGTGTTTGACAGAAACCTGGCTAAAACCAGACGATTACATTACTTTAAATGAGCCCACCCTCCAAGATTACTAAACATGAGAGTAGTTATTACCGGACACCATGTGTCAAAATGATTGATGACTTCCGGTTGCCCTTGACCTTTGACCTTTTCCGGTCCCGCCTTTTCCGGGTGTGCATCCGGTATCTATATAAGGATTGACCTATTGACCCCACCCATCCAATCGATTATGTATTTTGACAGGTTGTGCATCCGGCCTCTATTGATAAGGGTCGAGCAGTTGACCCCGCCTATCCGATCAATGAAATGTTTTGACAGTTTGACCATCTGGCCTCTATTGATAAGGGTTGTGGTGTTGAGCTATCTGATCAATCAAGTGTTTTGACATAAGCATTGTGCGTTTTTATGGCAGAAAGTTTGAAGCGGTTGTTATAGAACATGTATCACAGGCATTCCAAACTCCCCTATATATAAATGGGGTCAGTGTGTTCTACAACCAACAGAAACATGAGCTACATGAGCATGGATGGTTTAGCCTCCCCACAAACCCCCGAGACGGGGCTGACCAGCAGGATGATGGAAAGTCTGACTATGGCTCCAAGAAAACCTTATGGTCATGTTCGTTTGACAAATTGTCTCCATGAAGTTTCGGAATGGACTGAAGGTGAATTTATGATGTGTAGTAATCGTGTATTCGGGTACAAATTTCACAAACCAACACGCGTTGTTATGCTCTACACCACTGACGGCGTCGGCGAGTTTCAGGCTGGGGAAGACCCATGTGTGACATTTCCTGAAAAAGACTGGGGTCTATTTTACTAATTTGTCTGGAAGGATCTGAATGACGCTGGGGAAGAGCCTTTGTATGTGGCGGAGTGGGTTGGGGAGACCCCGAATGTCCAATACCGTGTGGTAAGCGACCATACTAACAAGCAGCCGAATGATTCTGTATACATATTCAGCTGTAAAGACAAGACTAAGCTCACCAACACCCGGTCAGGAACTGTCCTGCCCAAGGATCATCACGATCTGTATGAAATGCAATTTTTGTTCAAGTGGTGTGATCTGAATCTGCTGAATGGTGTTTTTTCAATCATCAACAAAATGTTCAAATGGTGCGACATGCATGACAGATACAACAAGATTAAAGTACAGTTGTTCCACCCTGAGAGATGCGTGCGCAGCGGTATAGGCTGTCTACTGTCCGCCACCATTCACTACAGCCATCATAAACCTCGACGGGGAGACCCTCCCAAGCGTCGTTTATAAATCGGCGTCTCCACCCCCTTTACTACAACGACCATAAATACAGGCACCCAAACCCTCTATGCAACATTTATAAACCATGGCTGAAGATGGCGCTTCAGAAGCCGAACATGTGTGCAGCTGCGGAATTTCTTTCGGCAGCATTCTTGACCCTCCCAACGACAACGCCTGTGATCCGCCGGACCATCACAAAGACTGGGCTTCGACTAAAACTATCAAACGTCGCATAGGCTTTGAAACGTGCATTGGAAACGATTGGGGTCCGGGTAACATTAGCAACCCTGAACCATTGAACACGCAAAACGACAACGGTCCGGGTAACAGTATCGAGCCCGAAAAAGACAAGGATTTGGGGGTCGAGCGCAACCGGCCCTACGAGACATTCAAAATTTTCAAGCACGGTCGACGTGGATAGCAAAAGCCATAGAATAGCAAATAGCAAAAGGGATAGCAAAAGCTATAGAATTGAAAGGACATTGGGAGGTGGGACTAGCCGAAATCGAATATCCTAGAAGCTGGTATAACTTTAACGATGAAGACGGTCATTTCATCCTACACACTGCCCCTCTTCGAGTATAGACTCGAACGCTCTAGTAACCTCCACGCCACTCTTATTCTTCAACACGCGAACCCACGAATATTTACTAAAAACATCTATACAGGTCAGCAAATATTTATTGTCGTCATTATCCTTGGCATAGGCTGTCATGTCCACAAGATTGGCCTGGAACTGCGTATCGACCCCGTACACAACTACTCTATTTCGCTTGTATTTTATAGGGGCTGTTTTGTGTAAAGTGTAAGCATCCTCACCAGACAGCCATTCTGAAACCTTTTTATCGCTTAGATGGACCCCGCTATCTTTTAAGATGGCGTCTTTTAATCGTTTTTTACCCCCTAAAGAACCGGGGTTGGAGGGTGTATAATAAGCCTTTTTCATGAGCTCCGTCATGCTGTCGTTTCGATCGCTGTAAAATAATAACTCGTACATGTGGTTTGAATCAATCTTTTATTAAAAAAAGTTACAGGATACACAATTTAAGTAAATGGCATTAATATAATAATAAAAATCAAACAGAAAGTAAATAGAATAATATTAGTACTACAAAATCTAAGTAAAATTGAATATAATGAGGTTAGTACAAAATGGATATAATAAAATATAGAATAATTGGATATAACAACGTTACATGCATAGTCTAAGTAAAATGGACGGTGATAAAAGTAGGATAGTCATAATGACGTCACTGATAGTCGAGCCAGAAAAGAAAATCGCGACAGGCCAACATGTGTTTGTCTAGGATGTAATTGACAAACAATTCAATAATTTGGGTAGTGTCATCCACGTCATTGTCTTTTCGTTTTGAAATCAATAGCTGGCATACATCTGTTACATATGTACACATACATAACAAATCGGGGGTTGCAAACGCATCGCTACATTCAAGCATCATGTCCAAAGCATCTTTTATCAATACCCATGGTGCTGCCATACCATTGATGCATATATCTGTTAAATTTTCCCATGAACTAGTTGCACCTCTTATAAATTTCATTTGTGTCTTGAGAGTTCTTACACGTCTGGTGTCGAGATCATCATAATCATCATCATCATCACCATCATCATCACTATCATCGTCGTCCGATTGTCTGTCGTACTCGATGACTTTTCGCAACAATGAAATTAGTTGTTTTCTGTAATGTTCTTTAAACCTGAATTTGATGAAACTCTTACGGCTAAATGCCTCAGTCATGGTCATCCAGGGGATTTGGTCACTGTCCATTCACGATCGCGAGACCTTCCCAGAGATCGACGACGTCGTGAACTATTTCGTCGCAGGGTTTCTCCAGAAGTCTAACTCTGATTTCTTCAAGCTTAACACCAATGAATGGCTCGTCTTTTAATTCGTGCAGAATAGTCCCGACTGTTCCTTGAATCCGTTGAGGGTGAGATTTTAACCCACACCGTTTTAGCACGATAGCGATGATGACATGAAAATAGGGTCTAAACAGTTTGGCCGAAAGTTCATCAAAATGCGTGTCTAAGTAGTAGTTAGGAGGGTCAAACAGGCAGGAATGCTGCAGCTGGCTGGGGTGATCAATCTCACACCCCTCGCACTCGTCCTTCAGCTTCGTTCCGATGAGATGTTGGAGCAAAACCACGGTCGCGGCTTTTATGAGTTTGAACCCCAACACATCGAAACATCCGTCTGTGACGTCGAAGGCTTGATTAGCATGAGGCAGGGGGCGGTCGATTTTAGATATGTCATACGATTGCCGATCGTTATGGTGCTTGAAAATTTTGAATGTCTCGTAGGGCCGGTTGCGCTCGACCCCCAAATCCTTGTCTTTTTCGGGCTCGATACTGTTACCCGGACCGTTGTCGTTTTGCGTGTTCAATGGTTCAGGGTTGCTAATGTTACCCGGACCCCAATCGTTTCCAATGCACGTTTCAAAGCCTATGCGACGTTTGATAGTTTTAGTCGAAGCCCAGTCTTTGTGATGGTCCGGCGGATCACAGGCGTTGTCGTTGGGAGGGTCAAGAATGCTGCCGAAAGAAATTCCGCAGCTGCACACATGTTCGGCTTCTTAAGCGCCATCTTCAGCCATGGTTTATAAATGTTGCATAGAGGGTTTGGGTGCCTGTATTTATGGTCGTTGTAGTAAAGGGGGTGGAGACGCCGATTTATAAACAACGCTTTGGAGGGTCTCCCCGTCGAGGTTTATGATGGCTGTAGTGAATGGTGGCGGACGGTAGACAGCCTATACCGCTGCGCACGCATCTCTCAGGGTGGAACAACTGTACTTTAATCTTGTTGTATCTGTCATGCATGTCGCACCATTTGAACATTTTGTTGATGATTGAAAAAACACCATTCAGCAGATTCAGATCACACCACTTGAACAAAAATTGCATTTCATACAGATCGTGATGATCCTTGGGCAGGACAGTTCCTGACCGGGTGTTGGTGAGCTTAGTCTTGTCTTTACAGCTGAATATGTATACAGAATCATTCGGCTGCTTGTTAGTATGGTCGCCTACCACACGGTATTGGACATTCGGGGTCTCCCCAACCCACTCCGCCACATACAAAGGCTCTTCCCCAGTGTCATTCAGATCCTTCCAGACAAATTTGTAAAATAGACCCCAGTCTTTTTCAGGAAATGTCACACATGGGTCTTCCCCAGCCTGAAACTCGCCGACGCCGTCAGTGGTGTAGAGCATAACAACGCGTGTTGGTTTGTGAAATTTGTACCCGAATACACGATTACTACACATCATAAATTCACCTTCAGTCCATTCCGAAACTTCATGGAGACAATTTGTCAAACGAACATGACCATAAGTTTTTCTCGGAGCCATAGTCAGACTTTCCATCATCCTGCTGGTCAGCCCCGTCTCGGGGGTTTGTGGGGAGGTTAAACCATCCATGCTCATGTAGCTCATGTTTCTGTTGGTTGTAGAACACACTGACCCCATTTATATATAGGGGAGTTTGGAATGCCTGTGATACATGTTCTATAACAACCGCTTCAAACTTTCTGCCATAAAAACACACAATGCATATGTCAAAACACTTGATTGATCAGATAGCTCAACACCACAACCCTTATCAATAGAGGCCAGATGGTCAAACTGTCAAAACATTTCATTGATCAGATAGGCGGGGTCAACTGCTCGACCCTTATCAATAGAGGCCGGATGCACAACCTGTCAAAACACATAATCGATTGGATGGGTGGGGTCAATAGGTCAATCCTTATCTATAGATACCGGATGCACACCCGGAAAAGGCGGGACCGGAAAAGGTCAAAGGTCAAGGGCAACCGGAAGTCATCAATCATTTTGACACATGGTGTCCGGTAATAACTACTCATGAGCCTCGTCTGAAAGGCAAAGGGGGAGGTGTTGATGTAATTTATAGTAATATCTTCGGAATTACTGAGAAGTGTTTTAAATATAATTATTTTGAAGTGTTGGTGCTTAATGTAACACTATCTAGTGTAAATGATAAATCACGCTGGCTACCGTTTACAGGTCACCAAGGCACCATACAGACTTTATCAATGAATTTGCTGATTTTTCTATCAGAGTTATAACTGGCTGCAGATAAAGTCCTAATTGCTGGTGATTTTAATATACATGTAGGTAACGAAAAAAATGCATTGGGATTGGCATTTAAAAAAATTCTGAACTCTATTGGAGTTTGACAACACGTGTCAGGACCTACTCATTGTCGTAATCATACTCTATCTAATATTATTATCACATGGAATCAATGTTAATGCTGTTGAAATTCTACAACAGAGCGATGACATCTCAGATCATTATCTAGTCTCGTGTATACTCCATCTAGCCAAGGTTGCAAAAGCAGACGGCGTGTTACAAATATGTTAGAACTATTTTCTGCCACTAAAGATTGCATTATTAATAATATTCCTGATCAGTTTCATCTCCTCAGCATCCCAGATAGCTTAGAAGCACTCTATATTTTGACAGAAACTTTAGACTCTCTCTTTTCCAGCACTTTAGACACAGTTGCTCCTTTGCGCTTAAAGAAGATTAAAGAAAATAGTCCAACGCCGTGGTACAACGAACACACTCAGGCCCTTAAGAGAGCAGCCAGAAAAAATGGAGCGCAACTGGAAGAAAACAAAACTAGAGTTGTTTTCCGCATTTCATGGAAAGAGAGCATGATTGCGTACAGAGAGGCCTTATTTTTCAACCCTATTAGAAGAAAATAAACAAAACCCAAAGTATTTATTTGAAACAATGGCTAAATAACGAAAAATAAAGCTTCAACCCCAGACGTTTCCAAGCAGCACAGCAGTAATGACTTTATAAACTTCTTTACTTACAAGATTGATAATATCAGGGAGAAAATTATAACTATGCAACCGTCTACTACAGTATCACATTAGGCAGTGCATTTTAGTCTCCTTGAGGAAAACATTTTATTCATTCATTGCTATAGAAGAGGATGAATTTTCTAAACTCGTGAAATCATTTAAATCGCCAACATGTATGTTAGACCCTATACCGACTAAGCTATTGAAAGAGATGCTTCCAGAGGTCATAGATCCTCTTCTTAATATCATTAATTCATCTTTGTCATTAGGATACGTACCAAAAACTTTTAAGCTGGCTATGATTAAACCGCTTGTTAAAAAAACGCAACTTGATCCTACAGAAATAGTCAATTACAGGCCGATCTCTAATCTACCTTTTCTGTCAAAAATACTAGAAAAGGCAGTCTCTTCACAACTATTTTCCTTTTTAGAAAAAAAATGGTATCTGCGAGGATTTCCAGTCAGGATTTAGACCGTACCATAGTACCGAGACAGCTCTCATCAGAGTCACAAATGATTAGCTCTTATCATCCGATCATGGTTGTATCTCTCTATTAGTGTTACTCGATCTTAGTGCTGCATTTGATACTATTGACCACAACATTCTTTTAAATAGACTTGAAAATGATGTTGGCATTAGTGGAGTTGCACTAGCATGGTTTAAATCATACTTATCTGACCGTTATCAGTTTGTAGCAGTAAATTAAGAGATGTCTTATCGATCAAAAGTTCAGTATGGTGTACCACAAGGCTCAGTGCTAAGACCTTTGCTGTTCACTCTGTACATGCTACCCTTAGGAGATATCATTAGGAAGCATGGCATTAGTTTTCACTGTTATGCCGATGATACTCAGCTGTATATTTCTTTACGGCCTGACGAAACTTACCAATTCACAAAATTAACGGCATACATAGCTGATTTAAAAAACTGGATGACTAGTAATTTCCTACTACTTAATTCTGAAAAAAATAGAGATTCTAATTATTGGACAAAAAACTTCCTCACGTAATAACCTAGAATACTGTCTAACACTTGATGGCTGCTCTGTCAAGTCTTCGTCGTCGGTTAGGAACCTGGGTGTGCTCTTTGATACCAACCTTTCATTTGAAAGTCACGTGTCTAGTATCTGTAAAACCGCATTTTTCCATCTTAAAAATATATCTAAATTACGTCAAAAGCTCTCAATGACAAATGTGGAACAAATAGTTTATGTGTTCTTGCGTTCATGACATCAAGGCTATTTGTAATGCTATTATGGGTGGTTGCCCTGCATGTTTAATAAACAAACTACAGCTGGTCCAAAACGCAGCAGCTCGAGTTCTCACTAGAACCAGGAAGTATGACCATATTAGCTCGGTTCTGTCAACACTGCATTGGTTCCCTATTAAATATCGTATAATTTTTTTAATATAGCTGATTACTTACAAAGCACTAAATGGTTTTGCTCCCCAGTACTTGAGCGAGCTCTTAACGCACTATAGTCCTTCACGTCTATTGCGATCTCAAAATTACGGCCAGTTGATAATACCTAGAATATCTAAATCGACTGCTGGCAGTAGATAATTTTCCTATTTAGCACCCAAACTTTGGAACAGTCTTCCTACCATTGTCCGGGAAGCAGACACACTCTGTCAGTTTAAATCTAGACTAAAAACACATCTCTTTCACCTAGCATACAATAATTCAATGTTAGGCTGCATAGATTAGGTCAGCCGGAACCGGGAACACTCCCCATAAATCCTGATGTACTCGTTACATCATAAGAAGAATGATGTCTACGCTAATCAGAAGCGATTTAATAATTCTTTATTATAAATTCTTAAGGCCGGATGTCACGGTGTGGGTTTGGGATTTTGTTCCTTGTTGTTGTCTGTCATGTGTTTCCCTGTCTTTTCATGTTCAGCTGTTCCCCGTTAGGTTTATTAGTCTCCCCAGGTGTCTCTTATTAACCACGCCCCCCTTGTTTTCTTGTTTAGCTTGTTTGTCTGTGTATTTAAACCCCTGTGTTTCAGTTGTTTGCTGTCGGTTGTTGTTTAATGTTGCTTGTAGTCCGAGTTCTGAGTTTACCCTGGATTACCTGCTTGTTGGTTTATTAAAGTGCTTGCATTTGGATTCACTCTCTGCTTCATTCCTGCCTACATCGTAACACCAGACAAGTAGTTTGTTGAGGGTTGGTTTGTAAAGGAGTACACGCCTGTGTAGATATTCAAATGCGCATACTTATAGACTAGACATGTGATATGCATGTGCACGCAGTCTGCGTTTTCGAGGGGTTTGCGTTTTTGAGGTTTGAGCAGAGATAACCTTTTTTTTTTTTTTTTTTTTTCATAAAGGCTTGTTTATAAAAAACAAGCCTTTTTTTTTATAAAGACACACACACTCCAACATTGCAATCTTGATATCGCAGCCTGTTTATTATGCTGCGTTCACACCAAACGGGAATAGAGCGAAATGTATCGCTATTTAGAGTTTTATTTATTTTTATACCGTGTATTCTCTGTGTAAATTCGTGCACCGAACCGTGACGCCCGTAGGCTACCGGTTCGGTTCAATAGGAATACATGTACCGTTCCAGTACCCCTATACAACGCTGTCATTAAGTTGAAGTTATCACATTATAAAGTACAGTCCTCGCTCCAGACCTGCTCAGTGCTCACTCGCTCTGTTTGGTTTCATTACAGTGTGCTCCTTAGCACTGGACTGATTGGAGCTCCCTCTGCTGTCCATACGGTGCATCTGCACCAGCCATTTCAAACCCAGCCTCCAGTATTTGGGCCACGCCTCCTTATTTGCATACACTCCTCAATCCTCAATCCTCAAATGCCCAATCCTAAATGGCTAAATGATTAAATGCCAAATCCTAAATCCCTAAATGCCCAATCCTAAATTCTAAATGGCTAAATGACCAAATGCCCAATCCTAAATACGAAATGCCCAATCCTAAATACCAAATTCATTTTTGACTTAGACTTTTAGTTTTAGTATTTTTGTTAAATTTCAGTTTTATTGATCAGTAAGAGACATTATAACAGTATAAGTAGCCTAAAAGGTATAATAAGTTATACAAGACAATAAATAAAGTAAACCATTCAGACACAGCAGGATACAACGTTAAAATAGCCAAAATATAAAGTTATGAAACTTCACTTTGCCCTCAGCCAAAACGATTTGCCAGGGAACAAATGATACGATTAATGATACCAAAGATCGCCCGTTAGATATACACAAGACGAATTATATCTCATGTTTAACCACTACTAGAGAGAGACATCAGAGCCGGCGGCGAACGTCAGACGCACTAGCCGAGGAAAGGCTGTTCCAGGCGGGGTGCAGAGCGCTAAGACCCGGTGTAAGACTGGTCCTCACAACTCCGAAAACGTCAGATCAAACTTTTAAATAGGCGCTATCTTTATAAATAAACCACAGATTTGAGCTTTAAACAACTACATTGTCGACTGAAAAACTATTAAAACTACATTTCGTGACACAATAACAGTAGTATTTTTAAATTTCGCGGCTTCTCTCGTCTGTCTATGCGCGAAAGCACCAGTGAATGAAGGATTGCCGTAAAGCAGGTTTCTGGTCGTACGATGTGTATGACGTCATTGACATTTTAAAAGACTTTTTAAAGCAAATAAGTGACTCTAAAAAATCTAACACCCAGTAATGTGTAATTTTGTTGCATCTTCTTTCGAATACAACATTCAAATTACTAGACAAAAAATTATATCCTGAGAAAAGTGGATTTTTAGGGGTATTGCTCCATAGACCTCCATTCATTCTGCACTCCGCCTGTGAGCGCCCTCATATGGACCTAGAGTGGAACTGCAACCAGTTCAGAACCCGGAAGTTTAATGTGAGTGGGAGTTCTCCCAAGGGGGTAATCCATCGACCGGAAGTCGAAGCCGGCCGGGTGCGGCCATGTTGTAGCAGAACTTCACTTGCGTTAGCATTTCCATTGACTCCCATTCATTTCGGCGTCACTTTGACAGCGAATAAGTTTACATCTGAGGCGTTTAAAGACTCCATTTGTCCATTATTTATTTCTAAAGAAACACGACAATGTATAAAGGGCACCATTACCTTCTATGTTACATTATGGCCCCGTAGAAACAGATATTGTAAAAATAGGCTAACGATTGCGTCATAACCACTCGACTCTCTGTCGCACTGTACAGAAATGACCGTACAGACAGGAGGAGAAGCTCGCAGGCAATCGGGGGGACTTCCGGTCAAGGGAGAAGCCCATAGATAATGAGTCCATAAAAGCAACGGGATACTTACTCCTGCTCACTCACACCCCAAAGAACTCTTTGCTCAAGTTCCTCGTCACTGCAAGATTAACGTTGACAATTTTCACGCACAGCTACTAGAAGATTAACGTCTGTCAGACAGGTTGCTCACGTCATCAAGCTTAGTTTGAGTCGGTTTGAGTCTGCGCGTCAGGAACGGAAGTGCTCAGAAATCGCTAAAAATGGGCTTCAACTGTCTCAACTGAGTTCCAATGAGATGGCTCTGTCCACTTCTTATACTGTCTATGAGTTCTCCCCATATTAGACATTCTCTGGTGCTACGAAGAGGTGAAATGCCTCATAGATATTTGGTCGGAAGAGCACATCTCCCGGATGTTGGACACTACACACAAGAACACCGAAGTGTACAAGAAGATCAGCTATAAAATGAAAGAGAAGGGTTATGAACGGTCCGTCGAGCAGTGCCGCGCAAAGGCGAAAAAACTCCGATATTGATTTGTTCCGGTTCGTGGGTCGGTTGTGTTCTCACTACAAACGAACCGCTCCAGGGTTCGTATGGAATCGAGCTGAGACCACCTCTTCTAGGCGGTCTCGGCTCGGTTGTTTTGTTCCGATTCAGAGTGCGATTGTTGTGTTCACATATGACCAAACGAACCGGGCCATAAGGGAAACGCCCCTTTGTTTCGGAGCAACGTCTCCAATCGATCCAGGTGTGAAAGCACCCTCAGACCCCGCTAACCGAACCGAGACCATAGTGAGGTGGTCTGAGTACTGTTCGCTTTCAGGTAAAGTTCGTTAAAAATGTCCATTGTGAACACAAATCAGTCTGGGCTCATTTGATTTTTCCATGTGCGAATTCCAGTCATTAGATGCCTTCGTACAGATAGACTGTTTATCATGGCTGATCTGGCAGATCTCTCTGCAAATTATTTGTTCACAGCATACACACTTGTCTATTGTAATTTCAACCGCTTCCAAACTGTGAAAGAGAGACGCGGCAGCGGCCCTTGCCAGTTAAAAATTTTTGATATGCGGTTTTATATCATTATTGCTCATGCACAAAAAGCCAGCTGTCACAGCGTGTACTAAATTAAATTCTCTGTAGCGTCTTATTGTGTTTAAAATGTCACAACCCCCCAAGGTTTACATGAACAGAATATAAACATCTGGGAAATAAATTGTGTTTGTGTATGTGTATCAGTATATTGGATCCGTCCATTACTGTGGTTCTTAAAGTGACAGCAGCCTAATATAAGAATCAGTAGAATCAGTATACGGGCCCTATTTTAACGATCTAAGCGCATGGTCTAAAGCGCAGGGCCCAAGTTCACTTAGGGCGTGTCCGAAATCCACTTTTGCTAGTTTAACGACGGGAAAAATGGTCGCCAGGCGTATGGTCTAAAAGGGTCGTCCCTATTCTCTTAATGTATATTTTATATATTAGTTATAGACATTTATATGAATGAGAGAATAGAAACTGACCCATGGGCAACTTTGATTGGATTTTTTTGCCACTTCTTATTAAAAATTTTTTGGGGGGATTAGTGTTTGGCCAACGACCTATGTTTCCAAACTTCCTACGCTGGTTTCGTCTCAATCGATCTAACGGTTTCAAAGATATTGGCAAATGTTTTTAAGCACTAATTTACAACATTGCGCTAACCATATGGCAAAACCTAGAATGTTTGGTGTCGTTAGACTAGGCAAGGATTCAGGAATGTAAGGAGATGACTCCCGTGAAAATAAGTCAACCAAATCCAAGTCATAAGCATGTCAATATTTTTTCCACCACTAGGTGGCGCTGGTCCGAAACTTCTCAGACTCTTTCAGAGCATCGTGCCGATTACCCATACCAAGTTTTGTAAATTGTAACGATACGTTTATGCGTTCATAAATACAGCATTTTAGTACAAAATTCAAAATGGCCGACGCCCAAAATGGCCGATATAGGAAAATTGGATATCAGTCGACTTGGCATGACACCTTGAATCTAACGAGCCCACTTTTATGATTTTTGGACAAACCGTTTAGAAGTTATAACCAAAAATTTCCATTTTTCCGTATCTCTGGACCAGTAGGTTGCGCTGTGCCGAAACGCAGCATGTAGCCTCAGGTCATGCTTGTGATGACATGTACCAAGTTTGGTCTGAATACGATAAAGAGTTGCGGAGATAAAGCCTTACGTCTGTTTTTGCAAGCGCTATGTAAAATTTGTTTGCGTGGTATTCAAGAACGGTTTGACGAATCAACTTGATGCAATTGAATCGTCTATAATTTTGTTTCTAGCCCTTATGGGATAAAAAGTTATTTCCATAAACATGAGTGAAACTTTGGACAGTTGGTGTCACTAGAGGGATTGAGTTAGAGACTCCAAATCTTCTATGGTAACTGTTCAGATGTCCTCTATCAGTGTGCCAAATTTTCCTTTCCCACAAGTGGTTCTATGGGCTGCCATAGACTCCCATACGGAAGAAGAAGAATAAGAAAGCTTCAAAATTGTTTCAATAGGTGCCTACGCACTCAGTGCTTGGTCCCTAATAATCTTTTCAAACAAATATCTTGGTTAGTAAGGCACATACAATGTAAGTGAAAGTGATACAATTTTGAAGGTCATAGGGCCAGCCATCAAACACTGAACTGGACTAGATCCAAAAAGCAACAGTATGAACACAAAGAGGTCTGAGACCACATTTTTTAAAATGGACCAAAAAAAAAAAAAAGGGACAGTGTGAATGTAAAGAGAACTGGGTCCTTTTTCCATATGTATATGCCTGCATATAAGTGAAAGAATAATTTTACTTTGCAGATAAATCTTTTTACTGGGATTCTGCTTTGTCTGTCATTGGTTATTCAAATAAATTGTCAATAAAGGAGGGCTTCTTACCCCAGGTAGGGGCCATACACCCCACTTTTAATATTTGACATGTTGTGCTATAACAACCAAATTCTCAAATGTTTCTATTTATTTACAATAGTAACTCATTGGCTTATGTACCATCATTCTGCACATGCTAAACTTATATCTAAATATGTTACTGTAAATCTACATTGTTCTTAATGGGGGCATCTTCCCCAATTTTACCCTATTTGTTTGTTCTATTTTACATGTTCTTTATTGTATATAATTGTAATTGTTTATACTTGTACTATAAGAAAATAGATATTATCTGCTGTTTTTTCCTCTCTTTTTTCCTCTTTTGTTTGTTTATTTTTTGTCATTACTTTGGTGGTGTAATTCTATTCTGTATTTACATGTACTTAAAATGCTCTGGCAATACTATAAACCAAATGCCATGCCAGATGGTTGGGGGTCTTAAAGGTTGAAAACAAAACATAGAAGGTTGACAAACAAACACATATTTGAAACGCCTTCTGTCAATCGCTTAAAGCTCTCATTGGCGTATACTTATGTCAGTCATCTCTTCTGCACTGTGATTGGTCAGTACGCGTACTTGCGCTGTAGAGCCAGTGTAGAATCTGAAGTGGGTGCTTTCAGCGATTAGCTACGAAAAAGAAGCCGGATTTTGGTAAGATTCAATCGGGTTCCCAGATTATGAATGCTTTAGTTATCATAAAACACCTCTTATTTATAATACATATACTTTATTTTATTAGAAGTGCCGTGTTGTGTTACGTTAACCGACTAGCTAGTATACTAGCATGTTAACATATCATGCTAACAAACATTCATCAAAAATCTCATTTTTATAATCTAGTTTTTGGTCGATTTTTAATTGAAAAATCAGAAGCCCTGTGAGTGAATGGTATTGAATATTAATTTAGATAGATTGATGTTTCTCAAACATAATCTGATGTAGCAGCTAGCCTAAATAGCAAGGTAGCAGATCATGTATGACAGATTAAGTTAGCTAATATCAGTTTACTTTTTTAGACGGGATAAATGTATAACGTTACATAATTTCTTACGAAATATAATTTATGGTTGTATGCATTCACATGAAAGTTATTACATGTTAACAAAAAAAATGTTTTAAAGCCATTAGTCCTAGATATGAGCTCCAGAGGGGATGAGGGCTAACTTAATTGGATTTCTCGCCAGCTCCAGTCTGTTTCCCTCATGAGGTTATATTGAACTAGTTTTTCATTTCTTGAAGGAATATCCAACACTTGATGGGGCAGCAAAAGGATAGTGTTAGTGTATGGTTTGTGTAATTTTTTTTATTGTTTAAATGACCTAGAAAAAGGTAAAGTAATCCAGAAGCATGAGAGAGGAGTACCCACATTTTGTAAACAAATATGACATGAATGTGTCTCATATTTGTATTTTTAGAAAATATTTTTTAAACTAATAATTTATACCTGGATATTATATTAGACTGATGTTGTATTTATTGCATTATATTGTACATTTAATTAAAATATTAATATAAAATAAATATTGTTATGCAATTGTAGTACTATTTAGAAATACTTTTACAGAATGTATTACATTAATGTTCATTTATTCATATACTAATGCACTTAACATTTCAAGTACAATAATTAATTAACTAAAGTTAATTTATACAACATGAGTGTATTATTTATAAAATAACAATAACCTAGATAAATAAATGATATAGATCAAAAATGTTGTTTATTGTTCATGATACCTAATATGCATTAACTAATGTTAACCATTTAAATCTTGTAAAATGTTACCTTTAATTATTTAGAGTCTGTGTTGTGTCATGGGAATTTGTCTCTGCTCTCTGCTTAACTGAAAAAAAGAAAACTGCTGGTATTGATGCTTCTTAATGTTGTCTCAGTGTGTTATATCTCTAACTGTGTGTGTCTCCCACCTTTGTCTCAGTGTGTAGTCATGACGACGCTGGATGACAAGATTCTTGGAGAAAAGCTGCAGTATTACTACAGCAGCAGTGAAGATGAAGAGAGCGACCACGAGGAAGAGGAGAACGCGTCCAAAACCATCCGTGACCAGGAGGTGCTGGATGTGGAACTCGACTACAGTGCAGATGGCAGTTCGGTCAACACCGGTACGCTTAGACGAGAAATGTGCAAACAAATTTGTATTTCTATTCCCAACAGCCTCATTTTTATTCACTTGAAAGTAAATGAAGCTGCCTCCACGTTCATCAACAACACATCCGTAAAAGACCGTTGAGACATCTGACTCAGTGTGTGTGTGTGTGTGTGTGTCTCCCACAGGGCCGAAGGGTGTGATCAATGACTGGCGTAAATACAAGCAGCTGGAGAACGAGCAGCGCGTGGAGCAGCAGAAAGAGATGGAGCGGCTCATCAAGAAACTCAGCATGACCTGCAAGTCGCATCTGGAGGAAGAAGCTGACAGAAAGAAAGAGAAGGACCTGCAGGATAAGATCGCAGGCAAAGTGAGAATCACTCTATACTAGGGCTGTCACTAACGGATTATTTTGGTAATCGAGTAATCAGGCGATTTATTTTGATGATTAATCGAGTAATCGGATATTTTTTTGTGGTATTAAAAATAGACCTAAGCCTTTAAAATAACTTAAAATACATATAATAATGAGGCAATAATATTTGTTACAAATAAAGTATCAAAAGCAAGTAATCGTATAGTTTTATAGAACAACACTGTTAATATACATAATATAAACAATCATTTTATGTACATTATGTATTATAAGAAATGCCTGCAGAGGGCGCCAACGGCCTGGTGTTGTTACACTTTACAGCAGATCAAATCCTTGTTTAATATTGGCCAAACAACATTTAATTTAAATGTCCACTTAATCTTTAATATTTGGCCACTTCTTTACGATAGAAATGCTAAAGCCGCTGTAATTTCTTGAACAATAATATGGGGACATCAAAACATGCAAACTCTTAAGGGTGAGGGTTAAAACTTTTATTTTGAAATCTTGATGAACAGTTTGCATATTTAGAAATATATTGATATATTCACCCGTGTTGGCATATGTTTATAAATGATTTACATTACAAATCTGAAGAAATGGTGCACATTGCGTTCCGAGATGAACGTTATAAGCACAGCATATGCAGAGATAGAGTTTGAGATGCTCCACGCAAGTGATAGCAGTTCGTGTGGAGCAGCATTTGAGTCGCACGTAACCTACATGCATGTAAATAATTAAAGCGCACGTATTAAACCTGCAGGGCATATATTTATTTCATTGAATCACAGCCTTTGGGAATTTAAAATAGCACTAAGTTCTTGTAAAGATCATCAATTATTAAATTAGTTAATTTCCCCTTGGGATGTCACGGTACTAAAATTCCAGTAGTTGGTACCGATACCATAAAATTTTACGGTTCTCGGTACCAATTTCGGTACCACAGCAAAATCAGTTTGAACAATTTTTCCAATTTATTTAATTATTTGAAAAAAATGATTAAATTCAATTCAATGACTTTATTATTTATGACGGAACATTTATGAAAGCATTGAAGGCTACATGCTGTTTAAAAGAAAATATTGATGATGTTGAGAAATATTGCTTATAAAAAAATCAAGTGAAAAATAAGCAACCTTCTATGCACACATTTTTATTATTAGTAGTAGTATTTTTAATTAATAGAGACGTAGTTAAATCTATTGTACAGTAGCCTAATATTATTATTTCTGTCAATTTCTTTAAGTTAAACCAAACTTTTATTTTGATGGGTTGGCGTGAAGACCTTTGAGTTTCTGTGCGTGTATGACATGACGATAGTTTTTCTCAAATGAAACGGGAAAAATGCTCATGAAGTGACTCTCGGAGATGAATTGAATCATGTCACCATATCGTGAGGCAGCAGAGACTGAAAACCGCGCGAGCGTCACTCGTGCTTCAGTGTGTGTGTGTGTGTGTGTGTGTGTGTGTGAGGTAACGTTAAATGAAACCGCGCGTTAATTCACACAGACAAGCAGAACATGCAGGGTTAATATTTAAATAGTCTTTTTGCAGTTTAATATACACAGACACCACATCAGCAGCGCCGCCGGTCGCCATGTCTCAGCGCTTTCATCAGGGGTCGAGACTAACGGCGTCCTATCGTCCTGGGGACGATAGAAAATGTGTTTAGGACGAACAGAAGTATTCTCCAGGACGCCTACAGGACGAAAGATATTTTTGTATGTGTGTTCATTTATTTCTAGCCTATGGGCTAACTTATGGCGCTTTTCCACTACACAGTACCAGCTCGCCTCGGCTCGGCTCGACTCGACTCGCCTTTGTTTGGTTTTCCACTGTGTAAAAGTTGTACCTGTACCTGCTTTCGGTTACTTTTTTTCGTACCACCTCCGGCGAGGTTCTAAGCGAGCTGAGGCGAGCTAAGCCGATACTAAAATGTGACGTGAAAACAATGCCGACTGCTGATTGGTCACAGAGAATCTGCGTCATCATTGCAAGCGCCAGATGGAGTATCCAGAATAACCCCGCCATTTTTAAATAGTTTGGCCAGAGATAGTTACTAAACTTACTACTTTTATTATGGCAACTCGGAAGAATACGCCGTGGTCAAACGAGGAGGTGCAGACATTCCTTTGTTTGGTTGCCGAAGAGAGGATCCAGCGAGAGCTTGATGGGGCAACGAGGAACGAAATGTGTCGCTATGACGACCGGGTACTATTTGTGGCGGTACTTTCTGCAATGGAAAACGGAGCGAAAAGCGAGCCGAGTCGAGGCGAGCCAAGGCGAGTCGAGCTGGTACTGGTAATGGAAAAGCGCCATTACTTAGAAAATGTCAAAATTAACCGACCAAGTGCTGACTACAACGGAGCGCGTCTTCTGGTTTTGGAGAGTATTCATGTAAACTATGTTGGTTATGTCTTAAACAGTTGTGAGAGAATCGGATGTGCATCAGTGCAATTGTGTCCGCATGTCATTAGACATGATCCGACGTCTTAAAGTGACAGTGCGTAATAAACCTAATGCGGTCCGTGTCCTTAATATTGATCAAGCAACAAAAGAAAAAGAGAAAAGCATTCACTGCTCGTTAATAGCTTTAATGTTATATTTAATATAATTAGTTCATACAAATAACTGTCTGCTGCTTGAAAGAATAAAGAATTATGTATGCAAGTAGTTATAAAGAATGCATATATCATTAATTGAAAAGAAGACTGTTCTATTTTAGGAAAAGTGGTTTTATTTAATTGTAAGATATTTTAAGCAGTTAAATCTGTATCTGTATTGCATGTTCAAACTTTAAAATCATTCATATTAACAGGTTAATAGATGTTTTCTCCGGCACGAAGATCTCAGTACAAAGACTGAGATGAAAACAGAATTTCCCCCAAATTCTGTGTTCTAGGGAAGTCATATTACACTTTTTAAAGCCCTTTCTCTTATTAACACGTTTCCAGATGATCAGCTATGACACATTACCACTTTGAGATATTTAGTCACCAGTATTTATTTGTTATTGTTTAATCCAACCAACTCAACCAACTCAAAAACGTTTTGAGCTGTATGTATTTTTCTCTTAATTTTCGTAGCCTATATGTAAAAAAAAAAAAAAACATATTCTGCATGAATACAAAAAAACTACCAACAACTATAACTATAGATCATAATAACAAAGTACAGAAACAACAGTTTTATTTTGGGACGGTTGACATTCACTTTAGGACGGTTCAAATTGGTTTTCAGGACGGTTCCAGGACGGAGGTGAAAAAAGTTAGTCTGGAGCCCTGGCTTTCATGAAGCAGACGCAACTTCACGCCCTTCGTGCATGCATGCGCATCCAGAACCGGGTTTGACCGGGTACTCGGTACCATTGGTACTTGGTACCGTGATGTTTAACATTTTTTAGTACCGACTTGGTACCGAATATTTTGACAACACTAATTTCCCCTATAAAGCAATGCTGCAGAAAACCGTGATATCATCGTCCAGTTCAGTTCTCATCCAATAGTGTCAGTGCATTCAGATCAGTAATATTGTTGAATATTAAGTGTAACTAAGCAAGCCAGAGGCGACAGTGGCAAGGAACCCAAACAAAAAAACCTTGGGAGAAACCAGGCTCAGTCGGGGGGCCAGTTCTCCTCTGACACGGAGTCATTATGTTTCAAGTCAAGTCAAATATATTTATATAGCGCTTTTCACAATACAGATTGTATCAAAGCTGCTTCACAGTATCAATCAAAACAACTTAACAGTGTTTGTTTATTACTGGAAAAGACATCCAAGTTTGGTAGAGCTGATCAGTGGTATGATGGGTCATTTAATTTGAATATCCCCAACTGAGCAAGCCAAAGGCAACAGGCTGCATCTCAAGTCAGAAATCAGATTGTGAATTGTAGCATTCAAATACTTCATTCAGTTCCTTTGGCTTGAAGATCAGATTCATCACACGCAGCGCAGGCGAAGCTGGTCATAGGTCTGTGCGGAGGACTTGTCTGGTTCTTTGCTGAGGATCTGTGCCGAATGTCAGTAGCGAAATTTCATTCTCCTTTTTTACTTTTCTTCTGTCTTCAGATGAACCTCCGTGTGGATGAAGAAGAGGAGGAGGAGGATGATGATGATGATGAGGCCTTCCTCCAGCAGTATCGTCTGCAGCGCATGGAGGCGTTGCGGCGACAGCTGTGTGGAGGGCGGCGCTTTGAAAAGGTCGTTGACATCTCGTCGGGGGAGGAGTTCCTGCGCGCTGTGGACGAGGAGGGCAAGAACACTCTGGTGCTGGTGCACATCTATGAGCCAGAGGTGCCCGCCTGCCAGGCCATGGACGGCAGCCTGCTCTGCCTGGCACTGCAGTACCCAATGGTAACACATGAAGAGATTGTGTCATCTATGGGCTTTCATTTGTCTTAATGTTTTATAATGTTTATCATATATGTTTAATGCTGGTCAGTTTAGCAATTGAATATTTAACAAGAATAATTATTATTAACAATAATATTGATTAGTACTATTATCATTATTATTTGTAGTAGTACTATTTAGTATTAAAGTGATTATCATTTATTCACCCTCATGTTTTTCCAAACCCAAATGACTTTTTCTTCTATGAATTGCAAAAGGAGATTTTTAACCGAATATCTATAAAAAAAATTTTTCCCCATACAATTGAAAGTAGCTGGCAATGGCAATGAAGACTGTCAAGCTCAAATCTGCCCCCCATAAAAGCAGATAAAATGACTTGTCAGCAGGGTTATTATAGTTAATTATAGCTTTAAAAAAAAAAAAATTAAAATAGATTTTCGTTATTTAAATGGTTGCTGAAATAAAATATATCTAAAAAAATTTTTAAATTCGGCTAGTTTCTCATTATTTCAACATTTCTCATTTTTATTTTTATAAACGGTGTACTAAAAAACTAAAAATTAATAAAACACAACAAAATGACTAAACCTTTTAAGTAATATTAAAGGTGCAATGTGTAAAAAATTTGAGTATCTATTAACAGAAATGCAATATGACATCCATAACTATGTGTTCAGTGGTGTATAAAGAACTTACTTAATAAACGGTAATGTTTTTATTACCTTAGAATGAGGCATTTATATCTACATAGGCGCGGGAATCCCCTTCTATGAAGGTCGCCATATTGTGACGTCATGTTTCTACCGTAGCCGAACGCGAACACACAGCGCTACAGAGCGCGTTTCGTCACTACATTGAAAAAGAAGCCGCAGGAAGCTAGAAGAAGCTAGTCATAAACACCGTGAGTAGTGACTTTTCCCTTGTCAGTGGTGTAAATATGTAGTTGGATTGTTTCATGTAACTTAATTCTTCTCCCTCGCTGTGTTATGGCTTTGCTATGTGGGGATAAATGTGCTGGTTAAGTTCGTGAGACAGCTGATTAGTAGGCTACTCTTGTCATTGACCGTAAAACAGTTACAGGAATCACCAACCCGTCGATCTTGGAAGCATTTTAAGTCGACCGAGTTTCCAAAATCAGAGAAAAAAGCCTTTGTGTGTAGTAAGTGGTGTCAATGGGATGCGGAGGCGCGCGCGCTGTCACAATCACGTCATTTTTGCCGCACACACCTTTGGGCTCATGCGGACGCGTCGAGTTTAAACAAGGCTTAACGCTTTAACCAGCTCAGCCACAGTAACAGCTCATATTAGCCAGCTAAACTTTTACTACCCTGTTAGAAAAAATATATTGTTGCATAGTTTCATGTGGTTCTTCTCCCTCGCTGTATTATGGGTTTGCTTTGTGGGGAGAATGTGCTGGTTACGTTCGTGAGACAATCAGCTGATTACTATTATTATATTATGTAAGGTGCATTGTGTCATATTTCTGAGGATCTATTGACAGAAATGCAATTTAAAATCCATAACTATGTTTTCAGTGGTGTATAAAGACCTTACTTAATGAACCGTTATGTTTTTATTACCTTAATGAGACATTTATATCTACATAGGCGCGGGAATCTCCTTCTATGAAGGTCTGAAGGTATGTTTCTACCGTAGCCGAAAGCAAACAAACAGCGCTAAAGAAACCTCATTGCTTGACTTACTACTCTCTGCTGCTGACTCAGACGACGACATATTTTGTCTTACGTCGGCCACCGTAGCTTCTCATTCGAGTTTGAAAACCGAAGGATAGGCCGCGAGAAATGCTGTTTGCAATTTGCAAGTCTCACCACTAGATGCCGCTAAAAATCCCACACTGCACCTTTAAAGTGGAAAAACAAAAAAACGTTGAAAATATTAATAAAACTAATAACTAAATTAATTTTGATTTTATTATTATTAATGAATTAATAAAAGTAACAACCTAATAGTGTCTCAGTGATACTAAAATAACACTGCGTAGCTACATTTAAATTATTCTAAAGTAATTTGATGGCTTTGTATGAGGAACAGACCAGAACTAAATTAAAAAATATTCGCCTCTGCCATATCTCTCGAATCTCATCATCTCACATGTTATGAATGTGTTTCAGCAGTTCATCAGTGGTATGCATGAGAAAGGTTTCTGCTCATTTCTCTGTTCCTGTGTGTGTCCCGCAGGTGAAGTTCTGCCGTGTGCGCGGCTCTGCGGTCGGCACCAGCGCTCTCTTCCGCAGTTCGGCTCTGCCGGCGCTGCTGCTGTACCGCGGAGGAGAGCTGGTGGGGAATCTGGTGCGTGTGTCCGATCAGCTTGGAGATGATTTCTACGCCACAGACGTCGAAGCTCTGCTGCAGGAATTCGGCCTTCTTCCAGAGAAATACAACCAGCCAAACACACACTCGTCTATTCGAAATGCCGCTGTCACTCACCCTACCGATTCAGACAGCGACCTGGATATAGACTAAATGCTTACATACAAATCTCTTTATACATACATGCACACCAACACATAGATGGAGAAGAATATACACTCTTGTTTGCGTTCACATAGTGATTCAGGCCCAATATAGTGACCAAAATCAGCGTTTGCAGCTCAAGATACACTACTGTAAACACAGGATCTCTGTACAAACGTTACGCCTGATATGAGAGATCCATTCATGATTACTGGACCAAAACAGGGGATATCATTAGACGTAGGTGTGTGTGTGTGTGTGTGTAATTTCAGACACTTCCGGAATCGGGAGTGTTTCTTTATGCAAACAAAAATGCAAAACCCTTCATAGAATCCTGCTTTGATGTTTCACTATTTATTATAGTTTTAGAATGATGTGTTTGTTTATTTGTGTGTTTTCGGACATCTTAGTTTGCTTTACCCTCTGTTAGTTTTATACATTTTGTAAACGTATCCATCAAGACAAATGCAAAAATTAAAAAAATGATTCTTAATGGACCTTGTCTTGTGCTTACTTTCATATGTGTGCATTTTTTCTCAAAAATTGGATGAAACGCTTGTATATTTTCTGTACATGCTTGATTTCTGCTGGTATTTAATACAAAGCTCATGTTTACTGCTGCTTAACCCCCACCCCCATTAACTATTTTTTTTAGTTAATGTAATGTATATATTAAATACTAGTTATGTTAAAGCTGTTGCAGTCCCTGCAACAGGGTTTCCGCGGGGCATTAAAAAGCATTAAAAGTCCTTAAATGGATTTTGCGAAAATTAAGGCCTTAAAAGGCATTAAAAAGCATTAAATTTGATTCTTACAGGCATTAATTTTTTTTTATAGTTTTGAAGAGAATTTTATATAAATTTATTTGAATATAGCCTCCATAATTAATAATTTGTATTTGCTGTCGCAAAATATGTACGTTTGTGTGATAAATACGCGGAACCAGTTTGGTAATTGCTTCCGGCCGGAGCAAAAGTGCCGTGATGCGGAGAGGTGACGCGGGTGTGGTGTACAGCGGTGGACAGGTCTGAACCTTGGAAAAATGAGTGCAAATTCCAGCCAAAGTGTCTGGAAAACAAAACTTTTAAGACATGGTTGCAGCCCGTTAGTGGTAAAAATGATGAAGGATTTTGCGGCGTTTGTAAAAAAAAGCATTTAAAGTTGTGGACAATGGGAATCAGCGCTGTAAAACCCCATATGCAGTGTGACGGCCACAAATCGGCGTTAGATTTAAATAGTACATTGTGTTTAATTTTTCGTTTAATGAGATCTAATATATGTTGCTAGTAGCGAGTAAAATCGAGAGTCTCTCCGCAACGGATTGAAGCTCGCGTCCGAGAGAAGTGTTGTGCACGAGCCACAACAACAGAACGCAGGCAAAGAACGTATATTGTTCTTCTATACTCTTTGACGCAGGGCTCTCAAGTGTCACGCATTGAGCGTGACAGTCACTCATTTCGGTCTTTTGTCACGCACTCCCGCCACACATTGTATTTCTCACGCTGAAAAACTATTTATAATATATTGAATATGCAGCAGCGCCCCAAATGTCTCTGGCCGCGCCGCTATCACTATGGAACCGACAGGAATCAAGCGCGTCTTCCATGCAGTTCTTACTAGTCGAGCCTGCCACTTATCAGCCAATCAAAAAAAAAAAAAGAATGGGTCTACACATTAGCCAATTAGAAAATAGCACTATTGTATCTGGGTAAGATTCAAGATAAGTCATGATCTCCTGTTTTAATGTTACAAAAAATTCACAACTTGTTTGACACAAACACTGGCAACTTGATTGCTGCAAGAGAAACGTTTCCCAGATAATTAGCATGAGTTTTTCATGAGTGTCTGTAACTTAGACAACAGTTTTACAGCCTGTTCACTGACAACACCTGCTCAGAACAAGTAGTTTAGGCCTAATCATATTGTCGTTATCACACGATGACTGACATATTGTCAAATTATAAACATCTCTCTCTCCAAATAGGCTTAATAATTTTATAAGCACTAAATAAATGAAAGTGTATTGCATAGTCGATGTTATAGGTCACTTTTAAAATCATGTCATATTTTATAATTATATCTGGGCCATGGATGCATTAATCATTGCATCTGTCTTTCAAAGATGTCAGGTAAAAAGCAATTAAGCATCCTCTCATTCGCCCTGAGAGGAAAGCCCCCTAAAAAGGCCAGGTTAGAGGATGCTGGCCCAGAGAAGGGCCCATTAGAGGAGGAGATGGTGCAGGTAGAAGAGGAAGAGAATAAATACTTTGTATTTGGTTGAATTGTCGGTGCCATGTGTCAAATCTTCTCTATTGCAAGTGTGAGCAATTATTAATAACAACAACAAAAACACTAATAATAATATTACTAATGAAACACCACCATTCATGCGACCCGTCCTTACATCTATGTGTTCCAGAAAAAAAAACATTTAATATATATATATATATATATGTGGTTAGTCATGGGTCGTATAAGGCATTAAAACATTTTAAAATGGCATTAAAAAGGCATTAAAAAGGCATTAAATTTAATTTGAAGATACCTGTAGAAACCCTGTGCAAGGTTTTTCAAATATTTCAGATTGTGTAAAACCTTAAGGGTATTTCTGACTTGTTTTATTATTATTTGGTCAAATATAAATTTACGAGTATGATGTTTAAAGCGAAACACCAATTTAGAAAATTACTTGTATCTGATCTTGCCTGTTAAATACCAATTCAGTTTTAGAAACTGAATCAAACTGTAAGGATTCAGGGCGGATCTAATCCGTGGGGAATTTGCATAAATTAATTAATAATTGGTAATTAATAATTATTCATACATGTTTGGATTAGATCAATCTTACATTGAATTTACTCTCCCTCTAGGGGAGGATCTATCATTTTACCTGCATGCACACGTGTATCCTTGCATTTTAACTACAAGTTGATTGCATAGATCACGTTTTACAGACAGGTAAAATTTAATTAGCTCAATTGTCAGGATAATATTTGTGGGATCCACAATATCATCTTACTTTATAGGATGTCAGGAAACGCAATTCTCTGGCCAGAAGAATTGGGTTTCCCGCCCATCAACACATAACGTTAACGTTACTCTTTAAAGTATCTGTAATTCGTAAAGCTTGTAGCATTTAGACCTTTGGCACTTAAGTGACTTGAAATCGAGCAAAGAAACAGCACATCAATCTAATGAATATATAATTAATTTAATAGAGGCATGACTACTTATGTATTTACTACGGTTACATGGGATATATGTATTTACAAACACATAGACAACAATGAACAATACAATAAGACATCAGTGAACGAGAAATGCATAAAGTTTGGACAATGGATAACGTACACGCGTGAGCGAGTAAGAGAGAGAGGAAAGGGGATGGGGAGAGAGAGAACAGAGAAATTGGGAGAATTTCATTGGCAGGAAGACATTCACCTCTCTGATAACAACACGAAAACGCATTCTTAATGCTCTGAAAACAGGGTAACCCAAATTTACTTGCATGTGGAAGGGTTCTCTCATGTGTTGCTGCGTTCCTTGAGCGGCCTGCATGTTGAACGAAGGTCCTGTCCTGCTTGCGCGCGTCGTGTGGAGCGCGGCTGCAGCGTTTTTGCACGGCCCGTCCCGGCGCGTGCATGGTTGGCCGCTTGCGCGTGGCGCCTTTGTTCCATGGGGGATCACGTGGCGTTCGTTGGCATTCGGCGCGAGTGTTTGAAAGGCTTAACGTCTTTGAGGTGACGTTACCCGAGGAAATAGTTCGGCAGAGTTCGTTTCACTTCGTAGAACGGAGGAATCACGAGGAGTTAATGTTCCATTTGTGCATGGCTGGCGAAGGAGCGCGTGCTTCGCTCGGTCCGGCGCGTCACGCGGTCACGTGCGCGTGTTTCTCCTTCAAAGCGAGCGCGCGCTCGTTTAAAAGTCCCTTGTAGATGGATTTGCTGAAGAGATATGTCACGGGTTTTCTTTTCAATCGTCGATTGGAATTAAACACAGAGACTTATCTACATCTGAAAAACACAAACTAAACTAGAAACAAATAAAAGAAAGGCGAAGAACTCGCCCGGAGGCGAGACGTTACATCATGACACGAGAACACGGGAGGAAGAGAGCGTCCAGAGGGAGGTTCAGTCCTCTTTAGAGGAACTGGAGTCCACACCTCTGAGGTGCGAACTGGCCAATGACATTCAACGAAACTTTTGGCGGCCAAATTCTCTTTGTCTTGTCAAAGTTAAACTATGGCCGTGTCCGCCTCTTTTATGACCAGTCAGAATTTGTCAGAATCATTCCACAAGATGATAAAAACATAGAAAACATACATTTTACTGTAATCTTCTGTATCTGACCAAATCAGTTGGAACGAGATAATTAAAACGGTACCAAACACAACATTTACACATAATTGGAACATGAAGATACATTTAATACATAACTTTTAAACTCTCAAGAGTTTCACTGATACGCTAGGAGATCATTTCTAAACTACCATGGACTGGGAAGCACACAGACATACAGGAATATATCGTATACAATTGGTAATGGCTAAAAGGTCCATTATGTGTGTGTGTGTCAGAGTTCTGTTATCTCTCTTGCAGAGATGGGGGAAGGGAATGGAATGTTTTTTATGACTCTGGCCATTCCTGAGAGAGAGAGTGTGTGTGTGTGTGTGTTGCATTCAGTCTTTTTGGGTCTTTAGCAGGATGTATTTAGTTATTCAGATTCACCCTTTTTGCCCAGTCCTTACAGTCCCCCTTTTTGTCTGATGAAGTCCCTGTGTGGACTTAATCGGACAACAATCATCACAATGGACGGATGGCAGGTGAATCATGACTCATGCAGCAGGTGGTTATTAGGGCTGAGGATTCAGCTCTATGAGGTTCGAAGCTGCCTCTGGCCTGGTCTCTGACTTGGCACCCCCTTTTTGCGGGTTTCGTCCGAAACCTTTCGTGAGCTTGGCTGAAGATGTTTGTATTTCGTTGGGTCTCCTGTATAGGATGAAGGTCAAGCCCAGTGTCAGGGTGTGTCTGACTACCATAGAGGTACACCGTGCAGTGTCGGCTGTGGTCCAGGCTTGGACAACAGGTGAGGTAGTCAGAATGGGTAGTCGAGACAAAGCTTGGAGAGCTGGGTCGATAGGAGCAATGTCAATTAGCTGGGATCACCCCCCTTTTGCAAACCGCAACTCCCGTTCTGGAGTTAGGGTGAAAGTGTGGTACCTGGAGAAGGATGGGATTTCCAGTTTTAATTTGTACTCTTTGCATGGAAGATGGTACCATGCCAGGTCGTCAAGGTGAAGGATGGCACTTTCCGGTGCTTGGATTCACAGGCTCTAGTGGAGCGAGGTGACACAGGTGTCGGTGTCATTCTGGTCGTAAGTGAGTGCAGCTGTGCGCACAGGAGTGTTAGCGAGCCGCCTGTCACTTACACTCTCTGCTTGGGTCTTGATGCCTTGAGTGCGTAGCTTGGCTTCGGCAGGGCAGCGGGTGTCGCTGATCTGCAGCCCGCAGATTCCGTCAGTGTTGTCTCTGAGGAGAGGCTTGTTAGGGCAGAGATAGTGAATTTCTTTGGTCAATGTGCACACGTACGGGTTCGGAGCTTAGGACGGCTTTGTGTTGCCGTCGTTGCAGTCAACCCCGTCCGGCGTGTGGATCTTGATGTGAATGTTACTTTTCAAAATCTGACCTTGACAATGTTCTTGAGCCGGTAGATTTGGATTGACTCTATGATGGGCAAGTTCAAGAGAAAACCCCCCAACTTCTCTGCTTGTAGTCGGCGCAGAGAGGGATGGCACTACCCAGAGAGTAGGAAAGGTGTATTTGTACTCGTGGCGTGGTGATGGCAGACGCCAGCACGGTTTTCACGAGGCTTAAGGGTATCAGGTGCGGTGGAATTCTACCCCTGGCGAGGCTGTCGATGGAGGAGTTCACCCCCTGCAGCAGGTTTGTCATCAGGGCTGTTACCAGCTGAGTTTGAGCAAAGTCATTCTGGAAGACAGTAAACAGCTGTTTCATGGAGTGAGTGTTGGAGTGCATGGGGTTCAACGCTGTGAGTGTTGAAAGTTACCACAGTTCCCTTTAGTGTCTTGTCGATGGTCTGCAGGGATGCACTCTGTTGTGAGTGCTCTTTTATCTGTGGAATCTCAGTCTGAATTTCGGCTACATGCCGTCCCACGTTGGCGAGGTTTGCTGCATTCATGCTGGACATACAAGTGTTAAACAGAGTTCTGACGGCAGTGCGGCGGTGGTTGTGGCCTGGTCCGCACCTGGCATCGACAGTCATTTTCTCAAGTTGCTTGAGTATGTGTTCAACCACGGTCTCAGCGTGAGTGCGGGAGTCCTTTGTCCATCGGCACCTACCCAGCTGTATTGTGTTGTTACGCTGGGGTAGTGTGTTCTGTAGGCGTTGTGAGGATCAGGTGGCACATTCACTTTCTGAGTGGCTGGTTGGCTGGAGGCACAGCAGCATCCTGGTAAAAGTGAAAGGGAGAGAGAAAGAGAGAAAGGGAGGAAAAATTTCAGCGAGTCTCGTCCTTTTGGCTAGGACAGTCTTTCCGCTTTGAGAACGCCGGTATGCCACTTGCTTCGGTGTCTTGCAAGTGTCTCTGGTGCTGCGGCGTGCAGCGGCATACATTGGCATTACCCCCCTTTTGCACTGTGGCATCACAAGCCGTGGCGCGGTGATGGCATCAGGTGCAGAACGCTGAATGTTGTTTAGTGCACGCAGCATGTGCTTGTTGACGCAGGTTGTCTGGAGCACCGGTTGTCGGTTTGTGCAGACGGCGTCCGTGGGTGGTTGGAGGGGTAATGAGAGGTGGTTTCTCATAGTGTCCATTGTTTTGTCATAGTCTTTGGTGAGCTGAAAGGTTAAGGTCAGGTTAGGCAGGGGCTCTGTGGCATTCTGGCACACTTGTTGTGAGTGATTAATGCGTGGCCCTAAAAGTTCAGAACTACTGCTTAATAGGTTCGTTAAGCATTTAGCATAAAGCTAAGTGTCTCTTGTGTCCTTATCTTAGCTGTGACTGTTAGGCTAAGTTTTGTGTGGTTCCGATGGTGCTTTCTTATTTAAATTCTGCTTATTGTCAATCCTCAGGACTCTAGTAGTGGTGTTGAAGGGTCACAAAACGAGTGCACTGGTTGAAATTAAGCCAAAATAACAAATAAGGGGTCTGTTTCCTTTCTGGGCCCTATAGGAGATGGAACCACACTCGGACAAGAAAGGCCAAAAAAAAAATTAAATCATATAGATGACCTAATAGACCAGGGAATAGGTGCTTGCTATTATTATCAAGGTCAAAGGAATGAAATAATTAATGAGGAAAATAAAATAAAAATTAAAGCAAAATGGAATAAAATGATCAAACACAGGAATGATCTGAAGTCGAGAATAATCAGTGGCATTAGTGACTAAACTTTGGATTTGCTTTGATCAACACTTTATAGTGGGTTGTAGCGGTTGCATGTTCAAAACCACCTCGTGTGTGTCCATCCAAAGGTTTAGTCACATGCAGATGACAATTCCTATGGTTATACAAATTCTTCTGTAGTTAGTTACGCAGTTTACATGTAGTTAAACTTAAGTTTAATTAACAGGGGATCTGCGAAGTTAGTCTTCAATGGTTAGCAAGGAGTATTCCTAAACCAGTGAAGGTGAACTTTAGCTAATAAGAATTGCAAACACGGAAAGTGGATAATTAGAAACCTTAACTGGTGTTGAGGAAAGTATTCTAGAATACTTTGCCCTGTGGAACACAGGCGGTGATTAAGGGTTCAAGTAAATGATGCTAGCTGCTAACTGTGGAAGTTATTTAGCTTAGCCTATGCTGTACGGGAGCTAGGTTAGGTTAGCTTAGCCTAAGTTAGCTTGATGCTAAGCTAGGTTAGCTTAGCCTAAGTTAACTGGATGTTAGGCTAGATTTAGCTTAGCCACCCAGGCTGGTTTGTTTACCAAAAGTGACATTACGAGTTAACACTTCCTGTGGCAAGTTGTTGTCATGGGAACCAGAGCATGTCAGAACAATTCAACAGTACTTGAAGAATGTCTGTACATTTTAGATGAATCACACACGTTTTAACGGGTTAACAGGAGGCGCCTATACTTTGTTTTTCAAGAACTTGATGTTCCATTTAGTAAACTGCAGATGTGTTTTGGCATTTGCTAATTGTACTAATGGAACTTTGCTCTTTACTTTACATGACTTATTCTATTTGTTTACAAAGTAAGGAAATAGAATTGCTGCAAGTCAACGCTTGTCTAAGCGTATGTAGTTACGTCCCTTCTCGTGCATAAATGCTGATTTTTCAGCACGTGACTTGGTTTGATCGCTTAGTAGCTTTCTGCTTGTAGATGCAGCCAAAATTTAGGTGAATTACATCAATCTAGCAACAAATTTATTTTTCTTTTTTTTTTCTGAGGGCCTTTACATCGTAGAAAGGGGAGCATCACCCGGGTCTACATAGATAACACTGTTCTGAGTTTTCTTTGTCAGAAACAGGTTTTAGTCATACCGCGATTTGGATTTCTTTTTAACCAAAGCGGAATGGATATCGGTACAGATTACAAGCTGCTGAGATGATACCTTTTTCACACAGACTTACGCTTTAATGCTGAAGTTACTGATACCAGTTGAGAATCTAAGGCTCTTTTACTTGAAGTAGAGATGTCAATTCCAGCTATTGTTTTATCGGCATTTAGACAAGCCAGCGATCGAAACACGTATTGCACGTTTTGTTTTAGTTGGATCGCGATGATCAAGTGCACGCCCGTGGGTTAACGGTAGTTTAGAACTCAGGTGATTTTACTACACTCTGGCGTCAAGGTAACGTATACCCTATTTGGAGCTGGTGTTCTATGTAACTCTTCACTGTCACGGAACCTAATGTTTAGCGGTGCCGATTTACTCAACATCTAGAAACCGTTTGTTTCAAAAGAGTCGTGCATAGTGTAGCGATTGTACGCACGTATAAATATAATTAATTATTATTCATAACGGATTATGATCAATAATTAATAATTGAATTATTTTCAGAATTTACTGTAGCAAAATCAATAGTATGATCAGTTTATCAGTTCATCCAATGAACGGAAAGCATAAACAATTATTAATTCTAGGAAATATAATATCTTCTTGGCCAAGAAAGACTAATTCCCAGCTAACAGCTAAATTAAGAAATAAATCGAGGGTCAAAGCATAGGTAACTTAGATCGAAGTTCAAGACAATAAATCGGTAAGCACATAACACAAGTAATGCTTCTCTTTTCAAATACAAACAATACTTTATTGATTATAAGCCTATGACTAACACACAAAACAAATATCTAACACAAACACACGCACACGCATTCATACAAGTTGAAGAAAGACAGAGAGTGAGGAAGAATGAGTTTTAGGAGTTAGATGGTGAGATTCCCAAGATTCTATGCACTTATAAGACACAACCTGAACGAAGCATCAATAATTAATTTCACCCTTTTATCGTTTCTTAGGCGGGTGATTCAATTTTATATTAAACACCAGTTAAGAGTCTGGAGGCGTTACTTGCTTGTCCTTTGAGTTGCTTTGGGGATTCTCCTTTTTGTCGTAAAGGGGGTTTCCCGGTCCGTTGCTTGGCTGATCTTCTCGTGTGCCTGGATAGACTTTGGACAGCCAGTCACGTGGTGTGTTGGCGCGGATGAATGAAAGTCTTTGAAGTTGAAAGCTGGTTTTGCAGTTGAAACGTTAAAACGAAACTTTGCAGCAACACTTAACTTAGAACCGAGACTTTTAACGGAAAAGAAAGAAACTAAGAAAAGAAAGAAAAGTGAGACGAGATGGCTTCAATTAAATCTGTTTTAACCCATATCTTGATTTGGGTCATTTGTCTCTGCGTCTACATGGTTATAACCATCGTCGGGCATCACAAGAGAGTTCAGAGAGCCACCAGAGAGCGAGTTCAGAGAGACTTCAGAGAGCGAGAGCCAGATTCTGTGTCCGGGTCTAAGATTTTAAACTCAAAATGTTTGTCCCGCCTCCTGGAGGAATTTGGAATTCGGACAATAAGATGGTTATTTGAAAAGGGGGTCTTTTCTATCCCCCCCCCCCCTCATCGCGAATCATGTGTTCTCTGTGGCCTGCTTTACTCATCAGCTCGAAACAGAGGATTCAGTTTAGACATAATTTCCATTTTAAGAACATAAACATTTTTACACAGATTTCAATCAAGCCATCTTTTGAATTAAACACATACGAGCATAATGATAGGAAACACGACACTTTCATTCCAGTATCTCTAATATTTAAAACAATTACATGACGTGTGATGTGATCTAAGCAGAATAGACACATACAGGGGTTGTAAACACAATATATAATTGTTATGTTACATGATTTTGATTCTGGGTCAGTCAAGAATTGTTCTGGGATGAGTTTTATTGGTATTTGATATGGAGGAAAGTCCTTATGTGTGTGTGTAAAGTTTCTGGGGTTTAAGAAAGACATTCCAGTCTGAGGTAATGATAGTTCCTGCTGAAATCTGTTCTTGTTCAGCATATCATGAGACCTTGGTTCTTAAAGAAAGGCTAGTCTGTTTAGGCGCAGGGGTCAGGTGACTCCTTGTTAGGGCCTCTTGTTTCAATTTCTGAACAGATCTGTTCTTGCCAGATTATAAAACATTGACAACGTCCTTCCTTTAGTTGAACAACAAAAGGTCTTCTTGGCTCATAGCCTCAGGGATAATTTGGAATATGCAGCCCCTTGTGTTTGGTTATGTCTGAAAGCTTCAATTGTGTTTGGTCCATTCTCAATGTTGCTACATATCCCCCCTTCGGTCGATGATGGGTTGAGGAGAAGACATCATTGAACGCTGGAGAAACGGGTAGAGGAAGCAAACACACACAGCAAACAACAAGACAACACCTCCATGACTGGTCACTTTACTGGTGCAGGGCATTAGATTATCTAGGCCTAAACAGGTTCACTCTCTCAAAATAGTCAATCACGTTGAATAAAGTTTAGTTCAATTTTAGGACCGTTATTCTAGTTTGTTTTGGTACGGTAATTGATCAACTTTGTGACTAAATTTGATTTGTTTGTTTTATTCTCTTCTAAATTGTTCTAGGTTTAGACCAATTTACCTTTCAATTTGTGATACGAATGATGCAGGGAGTTCTCTGGCTCACATTCGTTTTAAGGTGACTTACAAATATAGGAGTGGTGTGTCAATCCTATTATTGTGACATTGACCCTTATGGGGTGAACAGGCATTTTACCTAATAAAAGAAGAAGGAAAGGAAGGAAGAAGTAAAACAAAACAACGCAGTTGAGTGTTCCTGATATGACTTATAACTACGGTTGCGCAGCTAAGGTGTCAGGTATCATGATGTAGTGAGAGGTGTTCTCAGGTGTACTTGTTGGATGGGTAGTTACCATGTTTCCTATGGTAAGTGTAGCTAAGTTGTTAAGCTAGTTTCTGAAGTTAGTTTCTACCTGTGGGGGAAAACATATTTGTTGAATGTTTTGCACGGTAGAGGTGGTTAACTTCTGTATGTAAGTGAGTATGTTAGGGGTGTCGTGTAGTGCATGTATGCATGTATGTATGGTCAGATCTGTCTCAGTCTGTTTTGCTCCCCCCCTTTTGCTTGATGGCTTAGCTTTGATGAGCTTGTTGCATCTTTGCCTTGGAAAAGGGATCTTCTGTGATCTGCTGGGGGTCAATCCAGTAAGGCAGGAAGTTCTCGGGCAGACATTGGGAGGTAGTTTGGCACGGATGTGTGAAGATGTAGTGCGAAACTTGGTCTCCGTTGTTGCATTCCTCCGATGATGCCTTCTGGTTGTGACAGACTTTCTGACCTTCTGTGCATACTGTTGTTGCTGTAGCACACACGTGGTTCTTGAGTTTGGAGCTCGTTTGGTGGTTTCTTTATGAGTGATGGGTAGCCAGGATGGTGTTTTCTGGTACCTCTGGGTGTTTGTCAGTGGTTGACTGTGAGAGGCCACTTTGTTCTGTGTTGTTGTAGAACAAGTGGTCGTCAAGTTCGTTATGAAGGTGTATCAGATGAATCGGTGGTCTTCCGTTCCATCGCCATCCTGTTCGTCATCCATGGCTACCTCATTTCCGATGAAAACTTTCAGTTGCCTCAGTAGTTGCTCCATGTCTTCTGAGGGTAAACTGTCTGGTTCTTGGGCATACTCAGTGCTGTGTTTAACTGTGTGGTGCCAAGGTGGGTTTCGTTGTTGAGTACCCACATGGAGTGCTTTTGGATGCCTTGGTTGATGGCCTTTGGATGTCCAGTTAGGTTTCCAGTGGTTTCCTTCTTGTGGGTTACTTGAGAAGCGTGGCTGGTCCCATGGCATTTCCATGCGGTTAGTGTGGTAGGTGTCATCGGCATGGGAGTCACGTTCTCTGTGCTCCTTACGAAGGACTGTGGTATTGTCATGCCACTGGGTGTCTTCCAGTGCAAGGCTTGTGTCTTGGCTGATGGAGTTTGACACTGTGGATGTTTTCAAACCTTTCTTTGAGTTCATCTTTTGTTTGATGTAGGCCTTGTGTGTCAGGTCACGTAGCTGTTGAATTGTCATTGTGCCTGGACAGGCCATGATGCCAAGATGATGACTCAATCCGGGGTGCAGGTTTCTCAGGAAGAGGGTTTTGAAGTTCACATCCTCTTCAAGTTCAGGTTTGTTATGTGCACCTAAGTAGGCTTGTCGAAAGCGGTGGTAGTAGGCTTGGGGAGTCTCTTGTCGACCTTGTTTGGTTTCCATAGCGATTAACACACCGTGTTCCGACTCTGGGCCTGTGAATTCTTTAATCAGTGTCTCACATAGCAGCTGGTAGTTTGACTTGACATGAGCAGGTTGTCTGTCTAGGAAGCTTCGTACCTCTGGACTGGATGTGGATCTGAGGAGGTAGAATCTGTCTCTGTCAGTCATATGTGGTCTCACCTCTAGGTGGAAGTTGATATCTCTGATGTAGGTCTGGATGTCGGGACCCTCTGTGGAGTTCGGGTTGAACTGAGTGATATTCTTCACCAGCTGGTTGAGATCTTTAAAGATCATCCCCTGTGCAGCTTTGGAGTCTGCCTGGATGAGCTCTCTTCGTTTGTTAGCAGGGAAGAGTTCTGGGGTGAAGGCCGGTGACGTTTTGGGTTGTGGCCATTCACTTCTCCCGTTGTATGGCAGTTCTTGGATGAAGGACTCTGTTCTGCTCAGCAGGGGTGATGCTGAGGGAGGTCTCTCCCTTCTTGGCTCTGGTTTCTGTTGGAAAATGTGCTGGAGTTCATCTCTGACCGCGTAGAGCTCGTCGTTGGCGTCATCTCGCTGTTGGGTCAGATGGTCCATTTCAGCGCTGCACCTTTCCAGGTGGTCTTTCAGAGCATTCATTTCAGAGTTCTTATCTTTAATGTCAGCTTTGGCTTTCTCTAGCTGATGTTCAGCAGACTGGAGTTGGTTTACCAGGTGCTTTTGGACAGTCTTTAATTCTAGTTTGTCACGTTCAGTGACTGCAAGGGCTTCTTGGAGCTTGTCAACTTGTTTCTTTGTTTCTTGCTCCGCTTCGTCAGGCACTTTGAGTTTGTCTTGAGCTTTCGCTTTGAGCTGGTCTGTGCAGTGTTGAGTGTGCATCAGCTCTCTCAGGAACTCAGCGGTCTGACACTTGAAGTTGTCCTGGACTTTCACTTCCAGCTTGTCTATGCGGCTCTGGGCACGTGTCAGCTCCTCCTGAAGGTGGGTGATGTGCTTGTCGCTTAGTTTCAGCTGGGCTGTGAAGGCATTGCTTAAGGAACAGGTTATTTTGGTTAGTTCCACGTTGTTGTGGTTGTGGCTTGAATCATGTGTCAGGAATCTTCTCAGAATTATGATTATTATTAAAAATAATAACAGTTCAATTGTCTTTGGTGTGAGGCAGTCTGTAATGCCTCTGAGCCAGGCGTCCACGTCGTCCCTTTGGGCACTGGGGTTCGTCGTCCACGACATGTTGGCACGCTGGGAGAAGAGACTGACACAGACCTGTGTGGAATGTAAGCCTATATGTGGTTGAACAGCTAAGTGTCGTTTCAGTGACGATACACTAATAGTGAAATGTTGTAATGTCTACGTGTTGGTCTCAGTGTAGACAGGTAGGCTAGTGATGGGGAAACTTCGTCACTCAACTGAGTGAGGGAAAGAGAGAGAAAAAGGTTAAAACAAATCTCAATTTGTAAAGGGTTTTTTTTTTTTCAATGGGAGAAATATTTTTTATAAATATTTTCTATCAATGAAAAGCTGGTTTCAGCTCGTGATGTGAGGACTACGTCACTCAACTGAGTAAGGGAAAAAGAGAGAAAGAGGTTAAAGACCAATTTAAAAAAAAAAAGAATAACAAGAAAGAAAATTCTCAACTAGGAGAGATATTTTTCTCGTAAATGCTTCCTATTAAAGAGAATCTGTTTCCAGAAAGTTAGACAATATTATTGTTTACGTTTACAACGAAAAATAATACAATAATAATGCTGATACCTCTTTTCTGAGTTTGACAGGATTGACACCACACACCGTCAGTTGGACCGCTTACAGCAGGGATGAAGGCGACGGTTGCTCAACACTTGTCTCTGTTAATTGATCTTGGATGAGATGTCAAATTGTAAATTGCGTACACAGATGCAGGGAGAGTACGGAGGACAGAGAGGGTTTGATTAAAAATCAAATACCTAATGATTTCTTTGGAAAGATTGTCTTTCTCTTTCTTTTGAATCAATTGATGGTTCTCTCAGGTGTATTCCCTACAAGTGCGAAGAATGGGATGGAATAAAGCAGGACAGCACAGGCAAGATGTGAGAAGGGAAGGAGGGAAGGAGATTGGATCCACAAATGGCTGGAGCCTTTGTCGAACTACGAGTATGGAATTGACAGTTGCCAAACAACTAAACATTCACAAATAAACTTTTGAAAGAGAGGGTTATCTCTGATTTATTTGAAACTCGTAGTGAGATACCAATGTCTCCTTTTGAGGATCAGGTGTGTCCCTTCCAAGCAAAAGGGAAGAGATAATGAAGATGAAAGAAAGTAATAATGATAGTGGACAAAATAAGAAAGAAAAATTAAATAAAGGGGTAAATGAATAAGTAGAATAGAATGGTTAAGTTTATAACCACAACTGAAATAAATGAGAAAAGGAGGATACAACGCAATAACAATAAGAAGCAAGTATGAGTCTAACAATATTTTGTAATAGGGAAAATGTTGGTGGAATAAGTTCTTAACTTTCAAAGTTTAAGACTTATTCGCCTGTGATTAGATCTAAAAGAGAAATTTAGAAATTATGAAATTAGATTTATTAAAAATAAATCGAGAAATCGTTAGAAATTACCTGTTAAGAGAAATAGGATTTAAATTTAATAATTCCCTTAAAAAAAATCAAATTCGAACTTGACAATTAATAATCATAAACAAGCATTTTCTTTTTCAAGTAAAATGCAGGTAAAGGAATTAATAATTGCAAACGACTTCCTTTTCACGGAAAATATGGGTTAAGTAAGATATGGGAAAGGTCAATAAGCAAGAAGAAAAGACCAACAGGTGGAAAGTCAAGGTGTTTAAATGGTTAAATCACTTTAACGTTGTTCAAACAGACACTATTTAACCATTGATGTTAATACTACTGATAACCGTAAATAATGCTAAAGGCATTAGCATATAGGCCTCACTGTAAACAACTGCTTTGGTTAGCTTGGCAAAGGGCTAGCTAGCTTAGCCACCAAAAGGGTTTGTTTACACTGTGGCTCTGATCATGCGAGAGGTCAGAGTTCCCCCGGAAGCTTTGGTTAAGACTTCCGTGTCACGATCGTAACTATGGCAACGAAACGAACGCTAGTGGGTAAACATGTGAATTGCAACAGTTAGGAAACAGTTACGCATGTTACATGAAATGTCGGCGCATTTCAACAATGTTCATAGAATATGCATGTACAGTAACAGTCGATCATATTATGGGAAATGTCGGCGCATTTCAAACTGTACAAAAATACACCACTCGTAGCTTTAGCTGGTTTTACGATGTGGGGCTTCACTTAATTTGTTAAAAGTGATATTAACTTTAAGCAAGCGACAGCTTTGCGTTATAATAGATGGAACGATGGCGACCTCGGCGGATCGTCTCTGTGCAAGTTTATCTGAGCACACGAACAACAGGGTTCTTAACGTTAACTGTTGGTTAAGTTCCACGTCAAGCTTTACTTGAACACAATTTTAAAATGACTCTTATTCAATTACATTCGGACACACGCAGTGTTTACCCGAGAATTCATTGAACAGGCGCAAACATACAAGCAAACATAGACAAACAGCTGTTTATTACTAGGATTGCAATGGAACACGCATTGACAATCAGATAAATATAATGCTTCTATTATGTTTATCACGGACCGCAGTGGGACACGCACTGTGAATCGGATAAAAATATATAACGTTAGATGAGGAACACGCTCATCGCTCTGTGAGGAGAATATTCGTTCTTATATGGTTATTTTAATTACTGCAGTATAACTTCGTTAAGCTCTCTGGCTGATATAAACACATGTATAGCTTTGACAGACGCTGGAACACGCAGACGTCAGTAAGCTATAATCAAGGTATTTCAGAAATTGAGGAACACGCTCAATTCTCACCTTATTGTTGTGTGATATTTTATATCTTGGGTTATTTTACTGCAGTTGAAAAAAATAACATATATGGAGGCAGACAGATTAACAGCTCTTTCTGGGGTGCGTCTCTCAAGCAGCAGATTCATTCAAACAGGGCGCGCGCTGCGCGCTCTCCATCCGTCACACACAGACTTTCGCAGGTTCGGATCTCTCATCCGCACAATATGAAAAGATAAATTACTTGGTATATGCTTACAATTTAGGTTAAACTTCCCGCATTTTTCTCCACCATAAATTAATGTAGCGATTGTACGCACGTATAAATATAATTAATTATTATTCATAACGGATTATGATCAATAATTAATAATTGAATTATTTTCAGAATTTACTGTAGCAAAATCAATAGTATGATCAGTTTATCAGTTCATCCAATGAACGGAAAGCATAAACAATTATTAATTCTAGGAAATATAATATCTTCTTGGCCAAGAAAGACTAATTCCCAGCTAACAGCTAAATTAAGAAATAAATCGAGGGTCAAAGCATAGGTAACTTAGATCGAAGTTCAAGACAATAAATCGGTAAGCACATAACACAAGTAATGCTTCTCTTTTCAAATACAAACAATACTTTATTGATTATAAGCCTATGACTAACACACAAAACAAATATCTAACACAAACACACGCACACGCATTCATACAAGTTGAAGAAAGACAGAGAGTGAGGAAGAATGAGTTTTAGGAGTTAGATGGTGAGATTCCCAAGATTCTATGCACTTATAAGACACAACCTGAACGAAGCATCAATAATTAATTTCACCCTTTTATCGTTTCTTAGGCGGGTGATTCAATTTTATATTAAACACCAGTTAAGAGTCTGGAGGCGTTACTTGCTTGTCCTTTGAGTTGCTTTGGGGATTCTCCTTTTTGTCGTAAAGGGGGTTTCCCGGTCCGTTGCTTGGCTGATCTTCTCGTGTGCCTGGATAGACTTTGGACAGCCAGTCACGTGGTGTGTTGGCGCGGATGAATGAAAGTCTTTGAAGTTGAAAGCTGGTTTTGCAGTTGAAACGTTAAAACGAAACTTTGCAGCAACACTTAACTTAGAACCGAGACTTTTAACGGAAAAGAAAGAAACTAAGAAAAGAAAGAAAAGTGAGACGAGATGGCTTCAATTAAATCTGTTTTAACCCATATCTTGATTTGGGTCATTTGTCTCTGCGTCTACATGGTTATAACCATCGTCGGGCATCACAAGAGAGTTCAGAGAGCCACCAGAGAGCGAGTTCAGAGAGACTTCAGAGAGCGAGAGCCAGATTCTGTGTCCGGGTCTAAGATTTTAAACTCAAAATGTTTGTCCCGCCTCCTGGAGGAATTTGGAATTCGGACAATAAGATGGTTATTTGAAAAGGGGGTCTTTTCTATCCCCCCCCCCCCTCATCGCGAATCATGTGTTCTCTGTGGCCTGCTTTACTCATCAGCTCGAAACAGAGGATTCAGTTTAGACATAATTTCCATTTTAAGAACATAAACATTTTTACACAGATTTCAATCAAGCCATCTTTTGAATTAAACACATACGAGCATAATGATAGGAAACACGACACTTTCATTCCAGTATCTCTAATATTTAAAACAATTACATGACGTGTGATGTGATCTAAGCAGAATAGACACATACAGGGGTTGTAAACACAATATATAATTGTTATGTTACATGATTTTGATTCTGGGTCAGTCAAGAATTGTTCTGGGATGAGTTTTATTGGTATTTGATATGGAGGAAAGTCCTTATGTGTGTGTGTAAAGTTTCTGGGGTTTAAGAAAGACATTCCAGTCTGAGGTAATGATAGTTCCTGCTGAAATCTGTTCTTGTTCAGCATATCATGAGACCTTGGTTCTTAAAGAAAGGCTAGTCTGTTTAGGCGCAGGGGTCAGGTGACTCCTTGTTAGGGCCTCTTGTTTCAATTTCTGAACAGATCTGTTCTTGCCAGATTATAAAACATTGACAACGTCCTTCCTTTAGTTGAACAACAAAAGGTCTTCTTGGCTCATAGCCTCAGGGATAATTTGGAATATGCAGCCCCTTGTGTTTGGTTATGTCTGAAAGCTTCAATTGTGTTTGGTCCATTCTCAATGTTGCTACAATAGTCTGTCGGCCGTTGAGGCTTACATGTCCGTCTAAGATTCCTTTAAATCAGTAAAATTCTAATTTTACAGACGCAGAGTCTTGCAACTCTTTGAGCACACTTTCATCTACTTTTAAAAGTTTTATGTCCGATGTTGATCAAGGACCTTTTAGCTGAGTCTTGCACGGTGTTCGTGCAGTGTGTCTTCTGGTTTTGCAGTTCAGGAATTTGGGGTTTTAGGAATTCTTACTGAGGGGACCTTCACGCATCGTTGAGTGGGCATTGCGTGGGGGCAGAAGAACTATGGTGGCTGACGGGTTTTGGAGGGAAAGTTTCTTGAAACTTGTGTCCTAAGTTCCACAGCAAACTCGTTCGGAGCCGGTGGTGGTAGCACAGGTTCTTCTAGGTCTGTGCTGCTGGGTGTCTGTGACGTGTGTTCACCGGTTGGAGACTGCAGGTGAAAAATCAATGTCCTGTAGATTGTCAGAGATGTGTGGAAGGCGGGCTTTTTCACCCCCCTTTTCAGCTCTTGTGCGTTGGCTGAAATGTGCGGACCGGTCAGGGGAAACTTGTGGTGTGTGTTTCCCCTTTTCAGGTCATGCTGCAGTCTAACAGAGTGTGGCGACTCTGTGTGATCGGTGCCAAGTTCGTGTTCGAGATTTTGTCTCTGTTGAACGGGCTTGTGGATGGTAGCACGGGCCTCTTTTGGGTTTTTCGCAGGCCGTGCGCTTTCGAGTCTCTTTCAGTTCGGTCTCTGCTCTTTGCAAGAGGCTTCACTTTGTCGGAGTTTCTCGTCGAGTTCCTCTCTGGTTCTTTTCTCTGACTATTCACTTTGGTCTGTGTCGATGAAGGTTAGCCAGGGCGGTTTGAAGTCTTTCCACTTCCTTCTTGTAGCTAGGGGTCGTTGTCATCCTCGGCTTGCATCCTTAGCGTTGCAACTTTGTGCTCCAGGGCGATGCGGCTCCTTTCGTGGAGACGTTCTTGTGTGATGAGCTGGCAAGTGAGGTTGACGTGTCTGACCGGTCTTTGTCGTGGGAGCTTTGGCTTGGTTTGTGCGCCGCCAGCTTGTCCACGTCTGCGATGCTCTTGGCTCGAGGCTCTGAGTCACTAGCGTCCTCGGGCAGGAAGTTAGCCGTCATGGCCCTCAGCCATGTGTCGAGGTTGTCCCAGCGGGTTGTGGGACTGTAGGACCGGAACATACTGGCTTCACTGTGGGCGAGAGGAACACAACACACGCAGAGAGACCAGTGCAATTTCGTTCTACGTTTAACGAGCTATAATACGGGCTATGCCGTGTATGAAAATTTTGGTTAACTGATGCAGACAGTTAAATCATTCGGTGGGACAATTTAGGTAGGTCACTATGGACCTGAATAAAATTTAACAGGGCGGTAGCTTAGTGGTCACCTGTTGATGCTAACGGCTTGGTTTGTCAAACTATTATTCAGCGTTCCTTGTTGTCTCAGATAGGCTCTGTCTTCTAGGTGAACTGAAAGGAACAGAGCACAACAGAAAAGAGCAGTGGCAAGATAGCAAAGTTTGAAGTAACATGCAACCATCAAAAATTGAAAGGTCTGTAATGAAATGGCATTAATAGTACACGAGAAGTGTTAAAAGGGGAAAAGGAGGCCTAAGCCTGCAGTTTGTGGCTTTGAGAGGGAGCCAAACACTCCCATGACCGGGGAATCTCTAGATTCTGTGGCCAATATTAAGTGGATGGGTTTAATACCTTTTCCTAGTTTGCCTGGGGTGAAATGAGGTCATTCCGCTCGAAGTCAGCATCGTGGTTGGTCCTTCCGTCGCCCCAAACACTTGACAGCAGTGTCCCGGGCCTTTCGGTGCATCTGTACCTAGGTGCGCCCTCTCAAGCAACTTGACCTGGAACACAACCGGCGGTGCCGAATTGGTAATGTCGTGTTGCGGGCCGCACGAAGGGAAAGATACAGGAAAAACCGAGACCCGTGCTCAGTCAGTGCTGGTGACGCAGATCAGACGAACCACCCGCCGGACCTCGAGCAGAGCTGACTGTCAAATCGCCACAGCCCAATAGAGATTTCTACCTACAAACACAAAACAGGATGTAGAACAATTGAACCTCAACGTGAATTAAAGCTCTTTTATCTAAATCAAATTGAGTGTCTGTTTTTTTTTAGAAAAATCAAAGGCAACGGCTTTACTAAAATTATGGTAAAAACAAAGGGAATTATGACAATGTTAATTATCAGAATAACCTAGTCTCCCTTCGGAGGAGAGTTTTAGAGCCGCAGGAAGAGCACAGGAGGAAGCAGGCTGTAGTGGCGCGTTTGGGCCACAAAGGGTTTTGGGCCACTTCCTCTTAGTGGTCAAGCTGGCTGACAGAGAACTTGATTTAAATTGCATTCAAACTGGTTTAAATACGATTCAAATCAAGCGTATTCATAGATGTTAAGTAACTTCTAGAACAGCAAGGAGACAGTTGTAATAAAATCAAATCAAAATTATTAAAAATAATTTGAAAAGGGAAATATAGAAAAAGCCATAAAACAATTCCCAACGGGCAATGAGACTTAATTCAAATTAACCTTGAAATCTGTTTGTTTCAAACCAAATTTGAATAAGTGTAGGAAATTAAGGGTTGGCCTTATATTTGATGATCACGACCACAGTGAGGTGTCAGTGGTAGTAACCAACATAAGATCAACTGGGAGAAAGCCATTTCAAAACAGAGCGGTCATCAGAAACTGCGAAGACATAATTTAGAATTTTTAAGTTCAAATGTGGTTTGAACCAAAATCCAAAACAAGTGCACACAGTCAAGGCAGGGAAAATCATGTTAGTAAACGAGGCTGTAAATTGCCATGCATTGAAAGTTAGAAACACGAGTTCAAAATCTCACTGGTAAACTTTGAAGTTGTGGGAGGAGAAAATTGAAGAAAAGACGCTTTACCGCTAGTGTCCACACGATGGCGCTATTGCGCTCATGGAGGGCATGGAGGCAATCTGATACTGGAAAACACTCAAGGGCGCACCCTAGCGTTTGGCAGTAGTATTGCAACCAGCCGGCTTTCGATTGTCTCGGGGGACATGCACTGTCTCATTTAAATCTCGACGGATTTCTTTCCGGTGCTATACTTATTTTAAACACATTGGCAGGTTTTCTTCGCTGCGTTGTGCAAGGAAACAGGAATTATTCATCTGTTTTTCAACTCCAAATAACATTTATCAAATGGCATTGATTAAAAATGTTTTCAGTTTTGGATTTTTATCGGTGCTATATTTATTTAACACGTTAGCAGGTTTTCTTCGCTGCGTCGTGCAAAAGAAAACAGGAATTATTCCTCTGTTTTCAACTCCAAATAACATTTATCAATTAGCATATATGATGAAAAATGCTTTCAGTGTTGGATTTTTTTTCTCGGTGCTATGTTTTACAAGCACATCTAGCAGGATTCGTCGCTGCGTTGTGCGAGAGAAAACAGGAATTATTCATCTGTTTTCAACTCCAAGCATATATCAAATAGCACTTGTGATAATATGCTTTTCGGTTTTTTACAATTGAGTAGCTAAGTCAATGTTTTAACCAGGAGTTTTTATCGTTAATCTAACGATTATAAAATAAGGCCTTTTTAAGAATAGTGAAAGAGCATCGTTTCACTAAATCTTGTCTTCACCCTGACAGAAGAACATCGTTCGGACAGGGGAGTTTAACATTAAAAATGTCGTCGTTCAAAAGAGGTTTTTTCGTCTTTTGTGGGACAAATTTAATACTATGAACTGCAGTTTACTTTTAGTTATTAACAATGGCAAACGGAATGTCAGACATTATTTTGCAGCGGTGAGTTCGCATTGCGTTCGCTCACTCGAGGCGCACGTACAATATTAAATCACAATATAGACAGATTGAAAACTGATTTTGCTCATAAAACAAGTTTAAAATGTGCTTAGCATTTTCTCCACCATTTGTAAGGATTCAGGGCGGATCTAATCCGTGGGGAATTTGCATAAATTAATTAATAATTGGTAATTAATAATTATTCATACATGTTTGGATTAGATCAATCTTACATTGAATTTACTCTCCCTCTAGGGGAGGATCTATCATTTTACCTGCATGCACACGTGTATCCTTGCATTTTAACTACAAGTTGATTGCATAGATCACGTTTTACAGACAGGTAAAATTTAATTAGCTCAATTGTCAGGATAATATTTGTGGGATCCACAATATCATCTTACTTTATAGGATGTCAGGAAACGCAATTCTCTGGCCAGAAGAATTGGGTTTCCCGCCCATCAACACATAACGTTAACGTTACTCTTTAAAGTATCTGTAATTCGTAAAGCTTGTAGCATTTAGACCTTTGGCACTTAAGTGACTTGAAATCGAGCAAAGAAACAGCACATCAATCTAATGAATATATAATTAATTTAATAGAGGCATGACTACTTATGTATTTACTACGGTTACATGGGATATATGTATTTACAAACACATAGACAACAATGAACAATACAATAAGACATCAGTGAACGAGAAATGCATAAAGTTTGGACAATGGATAACGTACACGCGTGAGCGAGTAAGAGAGAGAGGAAAGGGGATGGGGAGAGAGAGAACAGAGAAATTGGGAGAATTTCATTGGCAGGAAGACATTCACCTCTCTGATAACAACACGAAAACGCATTCTTAATGCTCTGAAAACAGGGTAACCCAAATTTACTTGCATGTGGAAGGGTTCTCTCATGTGTTGCTGCGTTCCTTGAGCGGCCTGCATGTTGAACGAAGGTCCTGTCCTGCTTGCGCGCGTCGTGTGGAGCGCGGCTGCAGCGTTTTTGCACGGCCCGTCCCGGCGCGTGCATGGTTGGCCGCTTGCGCGTGGCGCCTTTGTTCCATGGGGGATCACGTGGCGTTCGTTGGCATTCGGCGCGAGTGTTTGAAAGGCTTAACGTCTTTGAGGTGACGTTACCCGAGGAAATAGTTCGGCAGAGTTCGTTTCACTTCGTAGAACGGAGGAATCACGAGGAGTTAATGTTCCATTTGTGCATGGCTGGCGAAGGAGCGCGTGCTTCGCTCGGTCCGGCGCGTCACGCGGTCACGTGCGCGTGTTTCTCCTTCAAAGCGAGCGCGCGCTCGTTTAAAAGTCCCTTGTAGATGGATTTGCTGAAGAGATATGTCACGGGTTTTCTTTTCAATCGTCGATTGGAATTAAACACAGAGACTTATCTACATCTGAAAAACACAAACTAAACTAGAAACAAATAAAAGAAAGGCGAAGAACTCGCCCGGAGGCGAGACGTTACATCATGACACGAGAACACGGGAGGAAGAGAGCGTCCAGAGGGAGGTTCAGTCCTCTTTAGAGGAACTGGAGTCCACACCTCTGAGGTGCGAACTGGCCAATGACATTCAACGAAACTTTTGGCGGCCAAATTCTCTTTGTCTTGTCAAAGTTAAACTATGGCCGTGTCCGCCTCTTTTATGACCAGTCAGAATTTGTCAGAATCATTCCACAAGATGATAAAAACATAGAAAACATACATTTTACTGTAATCTTCTGTATCTGACCAAATCAGTTGGAACGAGATAATTAAAACGGTACCAAACACAACATTTACACATAATTGGAACATGAAGATACATTTAATACATAACTTTTAAACTCTCAAGAGTTTCACTGATACGCTAGGAGATCATTTCTAAACTACCATGGACTGGGAAGCACACAGACATACAGGAATATATCGTATACAATTGGTAATGGCTAAAAGGTCCATTATGTGTGTGTGTGTCAGAGTTCTGTTATCTCTCTTGCAGAGATGGGGGAAGGGAATGGAATGTTTTTTATGACTCTGGCCATTCCTGAGAGAGAGAGTGTGTGTGTGTGTGTGTTGCATTCAGTCTTTTTGGGTCTTTAGCAGGATGTATTTAGTTATTCAGATTCACCCTTTTTGCCCAGTCCTTACAAAACTAAGATTGCACAAATGAAGAACTGTTTTTAGAATTTGTAAGAGTAAATTTTTATCTTAAAATATAAACATTAGTTAAATCAATGCCACCCACAAAACTGGTATTTTAATAAATGCACCTTTATTTGGAAGATTTCATAGAGGGAAATTTAACAATATTTTGAGTCATTTACTCAGTTTGATTAAATATAACAGTTTGGTTAAAAATCCAATATCTTTATTTTGATGAAGTAATCTAAAAAGATTGAAGAAAGTTTGTGAAGCTGTATGTATGTCAGAAATAAAACCTGGTGTTTTGGAAGTATAGAACTTATTTTAGAGAAATATGTCTTAATTAGTTGCGTTCTGCATCTGAGAGAATAAACCTTGAACCGCTTGCCCACTTTGTTTATGTGCAATATTAAAGGGACAGTTCACCCATAAATGCAAATTTTGTCATCACTTACTCACCCACAAGTTGCTCCAAACCTGAGTTTCTTTCTTTTGTTGAGCACAAAAGAAAATTTTTAGAAGAATGTTGGTAACCAGACAGTGGACGGTACTAACTGATTTCCATGGTAGGAAAAAAAAAATACTATTGAATTCAGTGGGTGTCTTTAACTGTCTTGTTACCAACATTCTTCGAAATATCTTCTTTTGTGCTCAACAGAAGAACGAAACTCATACATGTTTTGAACAACATGAGGGTGAGTAAATGAAAAATACATTTTTGGGTGACTATCTCTTTAAATCCTTCAATTACACTCCGAGATCAAGAGGGGGCGGTATTTAGCTGTAGGCCAGTCTGTCCATCATATATTTGTGCAGTAAACTTATAATAGCATAATTTTATTACTGTCGTATTTTAACAAAAATTACAGCCCACACTGAGCAGATTGTGGTAGCCATGCAATATTTTATGTTTATGTTTTTTATCTTGAATGGGGCGGGGCCAACGGGAACTATTCCTGACGTCACATGTACACGTCGCCAAGCAGGACGCGCTCGGCCAAGATGGCGGACAAGTGTCAGCCGCTGTGTCCTGCACTTTTTTGAGAATCTCCGCTCCAGCCGCCCTCTTATCGAGTTTTGTTTGTATCTGGGCATCTCGACTGGAAGATAACAGGTAAGGGATCACATGTGGAGCTGTATGTTTGGGCTTATAGAGTCCTATGTTTCGAGGGATTAACTGGAACTGTTAGCATGCTAATGGCTAGTGGCCCAGTCAGCTGTCATCTGTAATTCTTCGCATCCTCTTATTTACATTTTTTATGTTTATTTTTTTGTGTTTCTTTTCGTGACATGTCCATTCAATCTCTATCAGGGTGCGTAGTTTAATTTGCAGGTTCTATTGATTCGTTATATTGTGGTTTAGCTACTGCTTTTTTTTTGTCTTTTGCCTTGCTTGCTTTACACTGCTGTAAGTTCATCGTGTGTGTATGTGTGTTTTGTTTTGACTTTTTTGCCTACTCATTCTAAGAACCATGATCCACATTATCACAATGTCATTATTTTTGTTTGTTTTAAATACTTTAGTACAAGACATCTCTTATCTGCATTTGCTGATCTAGTTGAAGATACAGGAATTAAAGAGCAGGATGTGACATCAGTGGGTAAATGCAATCCAGCGCTATACGTGTCCGCCTTTGAGCCGGATATAATGCAGTATAAATTAATGCAAAATATACATGTAAATATATGATAAATTATTAGTCACTCAATGGAACCTGACACCTGTCACTATATATTATCTGAACTTGCATGTTTTTGATTAAAAACATTTTGGATAATATGAATATGATGCTGTCATTACATGTCAAAATCAGTGCAGACAGCACAAAAAGTCAACATATTCCATCTGGGCCTGTAAAATAATGACTAAGAAAAGTAGTCCACTGTGTGGCAACACAATTAGACTGTTATACGTCACCTTAACGTCCGAATTATCAGCCCTTGGGCTCCAGAAATTCCAGTGTCCTCCCTGTCTTGCTGCAGTATTGTTAACGGTCATATGCAGTGTTATATCTTTGTGTTCCATAAAGGTTAACATTGTAAGCAGAGACAGTATCACTGTTTTGACACCTACTCATTTCTGATTATTACTATTTCCCACATTTTAGATCAAAAGTATGAAACAACACACATAGGCTACTTCCGTATGTGAAATGACTAATATAATGTTATGTTACAAAACAAATCAAAACTACCATATATTCGAGCTTCTTCAAATTTCCACCCTTTGTCTAGATTCCAGCTTTGTAAAGAAATTCATGCAAGTGCAAATACACTAGTGTTCAAAAGTTTGGGGCATTTAGTTGATCAAAAATACAGTAAAAGAGTAATATTTTGAATTATCATTATTGAATTTAAAATAACGGTTTTCTAATTAAAAATATTTAAAAAAAAATATTTTACAGCTGACTTCACACCTGCTCATCCTAAAGGCCAATTTATACTTCTGCGTCGGGTGCGCGCAGTAGGTACGGCGTAGCATACGCACAGACGCGTACCATACGCTGTACCCTTCGCCGTAACCTGACGCGCACCTCCTCAAAAATGTAACTACACGTCGCGACGACGCGGACCGCAAGATCTGTGATTGGTCGGCTTGGTAGCATCGCGTTTCCTCCTATGCATTTCCGGCGTGTTCTTCTGCACCGCCCGCCATTTTTAAATTCTAAGTACAGCGAAACTGTTAAAAAAACTAAAAAATTACCTTTTACACCTCGATAAGCTCCAACTCCAACATGATCTGCTCTCTTTCAGTCGCCATTGCTTGTAGTAACCTAAACTCAAAACAGCCGCGAGGAATCTTCTTCTTCTTGCCGCGAGGAATCTAAACACAGTGGAACATTAAACCCCTCCGCCGCCAACTAGCGTTTCGGCGCTGTACTTCAGAGCAACGCAGACCTAAACGCAGAAGTGTAAATGCTCATGACGGCGTCGCCTACGTGCGTAGCCTACGCCGTACACTACGGCGTACACTCGACGCAGAAGTATAAATTGGCCTTAAGACTTATGAAAATTAGGCCTAGATGGTGTGATGATATTTGTGTTCAAGAGAAGAAACTTGGGTATAAAGTCAGCATGAAATCAAAATCGACACTATTTACATTTGCATGCCCTCTTCATGAATGGGTGAGGTGCTCTGTTTGTGTGCACTAGTGACACTTTTTTGTGTTCTTATATAGACTGCATGCATGATGTGTAAAGCAGAATGCTCATTATTATTTTAGTTGCGCAGCTGAACTTTGGATGTGTTTTCTTATGATGCATGTTGATAACGGGGAAGCCCTGTGGTGAAACCATACAATCTTTTCACCAAGATATGACATTAATCTGTGTTTTTCTGTTATAGTGAGATCTCCAGTAAGTATAGACACTTTGGAGACCTGTGAGTGTAAAAGATGCAGCCTCCTCCTCGGGCAGCCCCTCCTGGAGCTAGTGGACCCCCGCCTTCCTCCGGTGGCCCCAATGCCTTCAGAAGAAACAGACCCCACAAACATGTGGCTGCAGCTGCTATGACACCGGCTACCCCACCCACCCAGCCAGTGACCGATCCTTTTGCCTTCGGGAGACAAAGTTTTTTGCCCATGGCAGGGGGCAGCCAAGCTCCACCCACAAACAGCAACCCACTTCCCATGCAAGGCCCTCCCCTGCCAGGGTTCAACTCGATGGCTCCACTACAAGGGCCACCACCAGGAACAGCGCAGGCAGCCTCTCCTGGCCCACCACCAAGAATTTTTACACCGCAACCTGTTCCCCTAGAGCCATCACCAAGCTCCAACCCTCCTCCTGCAGAACCAGGATACTTTAATTCTCAAGAATCAATGCCCTATATTGCACAGTTGCCTAACCCTGCTCCTCCTTTCAGTTCTAGTCCATCACATCAACCCTCCACTGCCCCAACACCTCTGGTTCAATCCCAGACTCCTTTTAAATCTCAGCCAACGCCTCCCCTACCTTCTCACTGGGTTCCTGACCATGGAAGCCGTCCACCTTCCGTTCAAAACTACTTTCAGCCAACCAGTGATCACCCATCTCAGCATTTCCAAGCTCAAGTCCCACCCTCTGTCCCCTCTCCCCACACAGCCCCACCCTCTGTCCCCTCTCCCCACACAGCCCCACCTTTGACACCATCTCAGAATCGAGGTCAGTTTGCTCATCCGAATGTGATTGGGCCCAGTGCAACTCTGCAACAGAACTCCCACTTCCCTGCTCAGAATTATTTCAGTCAGTCAGGTGGACCCTCAGAGCCATGGTTCAATCAGAGCCCCCAGGATCAGTCTCAGCGTGCCTGCCCTGTTCCCTACTCTGAAGTCCCCAGTGACTCTGGAACTCTCTCAATGTTCTTTGGGGGAAATGATGTTGAAAATGAAGAAACACTGTCAGGAGAGGGGCGTGTAAATGGGATTCTTCACCCTCTCCATTCGATGACTGAGTTATCCGGTCCGTATTTGAATGACAGTGGTAACATTCGAGCTGGGGCTGGGCCGTGTGATTCGGTGGAGAATCTGGAATGTGTTCCAAACCAGGAAGTGCTGCCTAATGAGCCACCCTCAAGCCATGCCTTTGAGGGGGGGGCTAACTTGGAGACACCTGACTCTGCTCCTCATCTTGCCCGCTCTGCAAGTGTCTCATCCAGCTACAGCAACGTCAGTCACAGCAGTGGACATGGTCCTCACAGCAGTGGCCACATCCCTCGGCGACAACAAGGTGTAGTGGGAACGTTCATCCAACAGGAGAGTCCCCGCCCACCAGATCACCCTCCTTTGCATTCCTCCACTGGTGGATACTTTGAACAAATAGACTCCAACCCAGCTGCAGAGGCAAGTCCTACTTTCCCAACTCCTAGCCCACCTAAACCAGTTGGTGTGTTCCAGGCAAGTGCAAATTCCTCCTTTGAGCCTGTCCGATCACACGGTGTAGGAGTTCGACCTGCTGAGGTTGATCGTGCACGTATGGTAATGGAAAAGGGTGGACGTGATGTGCAGCATGGCAACTTAGAACAACCCCCCGACAACTTGGAGACCATTTACCTCTTGGAACGCAGACCCTCATCTCGGGCTCAGGGAGCCCGACGCCCCATTGAGAGTCCCGCTACTACACTCTGGGCTCAAAATGACACTGCCAGTCTAGGTGCTAACATACTGTTAGCCCCTGCAGCACCCTCTTTGGCTGCAACATTTGTTCCAGCACATCCATCTGAAGTCATCCAGCCACCGGAGGATGGCCCTCTTGATTTACATCCAGCTAAGCCAGATCCACAACCTCCCTCTGAAAACCTAGAGATTCCGCCAGACTCCATGCCTCAGGCAAGTTTAGGATATGCCTCCTTGCTAGTAACTTCGCCTCCCGTAGAGGCCCTGAACCAGCCTGTGTTGATTGCACCACCTTCCTCTAATTACAGTTTGGTTTCCTCTACAAACCTCTCGCAACCTTTAAATCAGACAAGTCCTCAAGAGACAGCAACACCTGTTCACTCACCCCTTCAGTCTTCTGTGATCACTCAAATGCCTCAGATTTCTCCTCCAACAAATCAGCTGCAGCCTCTTTTTTCTCAGACACCAGTAAACTTCAACCCTTCTTCCACTCAAGGCCTCTTGAATCTAGCACGAGAGGCCCAAGATGTTCAGCCCTCTGTTCAAGCAGCCCGACCCGTTCTCTCAAGGGCCCAGTCTCTTAGAGATGATAGTCAATCTCTTCTGCCTTCTATTTCTCAAGCTCCGCCTTCTGCTGCTGCTGCCACTAATCACAATCAACCTTCAAATTATGAGCTGCTTGATTTTTCTATGCATCAACCACAGTCCACAAATCAGGTGACATCTGTACCCGCTCTGTCTCAAAAAGCCCATCCTGCGGGCTTGGTGAATAACACACCTGGCTTTTACCTGCAGGTCACCAAAGATGCACAGCTGGGTGGGCAGTCTGACAGCGAGGCTCTGCCCCTTCAGCAGATCTCTAACCCCCCACGACCCTCCAGCAACCATCCCGACAATGATCTGACTCGCCAACCCCACCCTCCCTATCCACCTCCAGCTCAACACCAGCCTCCTCCACAGGTCCCTCCAACTCATCCTGGTGCCCCTCCTACTGGACCTGGATCTGCCCCACCGTTATCTTACCCACCCCAATATGGAAACTATGCCCCCCAGCCACTTCAGGAACCTCAAAGACCTCCTTCATCTCTAGGTGGTCAGTCAGGTTATGGGGCTCCTCCTGCGATTCCCCCTGCTCCGGGCTATGCAGGATACTACCCAGGAGCCTATCCTGAGTACCAGGATGGAAGATTGCCATACCCACCCCAGTACCCTATAGATCCTAGATCTCAAAACTACTATCAGGTGCAGTGTAATCTAATGTGTTTCTACCTATCAAAGCTTCTAAATGCTAGCACACCTTGTACCAACATGACTTCTTAAAATATCCTTACTTTAGTCCCCTGTTTATTTTTATTTTGTAGGATGATCCCTACCGTAGAGGAGATCCTCGATATGTCTGGTATGATGGTCAAAATCCTGGCTACCGGGAGGCTGAGCGCCAACCAGAGAGGCCGAGTTCTAGAACCAGCCAATACTCGGACAGACCCAACTCCAGGTGAAAGAGTGTTTTTACACTTAGTTCAATTTGCTTGGTTGCAATCAGAGTTTGTTTCTACCCCCCTGACCCTGCAGATCTCTGTCCACTTTTGGGTTCACGGGATGGCTTTTGAATACACCACTTAGACCAAACATAGACCAATGTTTCAATCAGACCCAGAGTCTGATGTGGTTTGGTGGTGTGCAGCTGTGTTAAGAAAACCAGTGATAACATCAGACCTGGGTTGCACCAAAAGCCATGGTTTCAAAGCATTCTCAGATTGAGACTTTTAAATGGTTTGTTTTTAACAATCAATAACATGATTTCCTTGTCTTTCTCTCTAATTTTTTATTTTAGACAGGGGTATCAAGAAGACGTTTCTAGATCCAGCCGTAGTGCCTATGACGAATACTATGCAAACTACTATAAGAGACAGTATGATGCCTATGGAGGTAAAGACTGTTTAGCACTACAGACAGCTGCTCTCTATGCATCCAAGGGCTGAATGTGGTGTTTCTTCTTTTTTCTTATGGGTGTGTGTTTGTGTATGCAGATAAGAGCAGGTGGTATGATCCAAATGCTGCTTATGATCCACGCTACAAAGCCTACTATGATCCGACATATGGCTGGTACTATGACGTTGATGGTTACAGAAAAGGAGAGGCGTATTACAACCAACAATATCAAAACAGGTACACTCAGACACCCTTGCATTATATCTCTTTTTACATGCTAACACGTCTCTAACTGAGTTTTCATTTTAATCATTACCAGGGGACGAGAGGGGTATGATGATCCATGGCGGTATTACCCTGGTTATGACTCTAGCTTTGATGATGACAGCCGCCGGCGCGACCCGTACGCTGACGAATTTGACCGCCGTTCGGTTCACAGTGAACAATCAGCGCACAGTGTACATTCATCACACAGTCGACGCAGTAGCTTCAGTTCACGGTCACAGCAGGTCTGTGTTTGTGTGGTTTAGGTGTGGTTTAATGTGTCTATCTGCATAATGTATGTAACAAATTTCTTTTTTCTGCAGAGTCAGGTGTACAGGAGTCAACCAGACTTGGTCAGTGCAGCCTATGATACCACTGGGACCACTCTACCAGTGGATTACACCTACAGCCAGTATCCTAACCCTTCAGATACGGCAAATTACAGTCAGATTCCTTACAACCCTGCTGACAACACCTGGACTGCCACAGAACAGCGTAAGTATTACACACAATCACAAAGCAGTCCTCATAAGCTTGAATATCCACCATAATGTTGCAATTAATATTGGGATTTCCTTTTCAGTTTCTGTGTTTTAGGTACAAAACTTGCCATAAAATACCACTCATTTATGTAGTTTAGAGGTTAATTGCTTGACACAGTGGTATTTTAGAATCATTCATATACTACTTTTTGTTAGTATTTTGATGTACATTTTAATTTTTAATTTTTTTTTTATTGAGGGTTTTAGTAACTTTGTTTTGTGTTTTTGTTATTTTTATTCATTTTTTTCTATATAGTTTTAGTATATTTGCATACTTTAACTTAAACTAGACGAAAATGAGAAATGTTGCCATATTTCAAGTAAGGAATATGGTTTTAGTTAACGATTATAACCTTGGCTTGACATAAGTGTTTCCCAGCATTCTCTATATCATTAAAATACATAAAGCATGAATTTCACATCTAATCCACATGCTCTAACATTAATAAAAGCTTCCTTTCTTCCTCTGTGTCTTTCTCTCGCCTTTTTTCAGCTCCTCCAAGGCCGTTGACCCCAGAGAAGTATTCTATTCCTCACCGCTGTGCTCGGTTTGGTCCGGCTGGTCAACTGATCCTTGTCCAACCCAACCTGCCCTCTGCTGGTCAGCCCACACTTGTGGAAATCCACAGCATGGAGGTAACAACTGGAACAGAGTGTGAATTCCCTGACATATAAATCATCAATTGCAAGTACTCTCGTATCTCTAGAATTTAAGCATTTTTCCTGTTCATAAATTCTAAAAACAACTTGTTTATCTAGTTAATTACCTATTGTGTAAAAAAAAAAAACGTATTACCCCTTAAAAAAAGTAATATTTTTATAACTGATTAAGTTGTCTTGTGATCAGATGTTTGTGTTTGGTTAATTTAGGACAGTATTTAGCCACCGACCAGCAGCCATATCACCCTGTAACCCAAAACTGGTTGCCCACTGAAGCTAAACAGGGTTGCGCCTGGTTAGTACCTGGATGGGAGACCTCCTGGGAAAACCAGGTTGCTGCTGGAAGATGTTTTAGTGAGGCCAGTAGAGGGTGCTCACCCTTTGGCCTGTGTGGGTCCTAACACCCCAGTGTAGTGATGGGGACACTATAGCACCGTTCTTCGGATGAGACGCTAAACCGTGGTCCTGACTCTCTGTGGTCACAAAAAAAATCCCAAGATGTATTTTGAAACGAGTAGGGTTGTAACCCCCGGCATGAAATCCCCATATATATATATATATATACCAATTGGCTTCATCACTCTGTCTCCTCTCCACCAGTAAGCTGGTGTGTGGTGAGCGTTCTGGCGCAATATGGCTGCCGTCGCATCATCCAGGTGGATGCTGCACATTGGTGGTGGTTGAGGAGATTCCCCCTTCTATGTAAAGCGCTTTGAGTGCCTAGAAAAGCGCTATATAAATGTAATGAATTATTATTATTATTATTATTATTTCCCAGCACTCCTCCAGAGTGTAGTTTTGTTATGTTTTTGTGATTGGTTATAAATAGCTCCATGATAATTGCTCAATGAAATTATTTGCATCTGATATCTTGCCTGTGATGTTATTCCAGACGATTCTGCAGGACTCTTCAGAGCAGGCAGAAATGCGTTCATTCCCTGGCCCACTCGTCAAGTAAGAATCATCCTTTATTTACTGAATAAAGGTGTACACGTGTATAGTCTGACACTGTCAAAGCCACGTACACAGTCAAACAATCCAGTCATCATCTCGTGTGTGTGTGTGTGTGTCCACAGAGAGGAGACTCATAAGGTGGATGTCATAAAGTTTGCTCAGAACAAAGCCCAAGAGTGTTTGCGAAACGATGACCTCATCGACAAAGACTCCGCCTTCCTCATCTGGGAGTTCATTGTGCTGCTGTGTCGCCAGAATGGGGTGAGTGTTTGTGCAGGCCTTACCTTAACTAAGAGTGCGAATCGTGTTCGGTTGCTTGTCCAAACCCAAGTTCGAGATCAGTTCAATTAATATTTAATGTTATTTATATATTTATTTGGTATGTAGTAGGGGTGTAACGGTTCACAAAATTCACGGTTCGATACGATACACTTGTCACGGTTCGGCACGTTTTCGATATAGCAAAAAGAAATGCCAGAGAAATTTTTATTAAAACTAACATCATAAAGTATGATATTTTTTAACTTTGAGTAATGATGGAGCTATACTTGACTTTTCAAGCTTATAAAACAAAACAGCTCCTTTTACAAAATGAAATGTAATATTGTAGTAGTTATAAACAAAGGTTTATTTTAGTTCAGATTGACATTTGAGGGCAGCAATTGTATTCATAATGTCAAAATAAAACCTACGTAATGTTACTTGAAAGCATTATAGCCGACTATTCCTGCCAAACTTCCATGGTTACAGTTAGTAGTGTTACTACAGTAAATCCATGGTGAATGTTGCTGATCTGTGGACACTGGATAGTTCATTCATGGCACAATGTTTCTTCCTGGTTTCTATGTCAGCGCTGTTTGATCCGTTAATAATGGAGAAATGTGAATGTTTCTCACTATATCTCACCGCGATGTTATTACTTCAGTGACGAATTCAAATGCTTTCTTTACTAGATTTCGCTTTGTAGTAACAGTGCTGATGATTAAGATCGGCTCGCGCTGCATTGGTCCAAACTGATAAACGGTCCGTCAACCACACATTAACGAGTAGCTCAGTTTCGTTCCGATTACATTACATTTGATGTTGGGCAATGTTGTGGTCACGCCAGCGTCTCTTACATTATGAGCGCGCTTGCCACGCGTGACGCGCCTACATTTGAAATAACGAAATGTTGGTCGGCAGGAAAAATGGTCCAACGAACCGTTCGGTTTAAAAATGCGTACCGAAAACCGAACCGAAAGCCTCATACCGAACGGTTCAATGCGAATACGTGTATCGTTACACCCCTAGTATGTAGTCATGTGATAAGTGTAATAGAAACCATTAATAATTGTGAGTATTAAGTATGTTGCTTTGTTTTTTTTGGCTTGGTTTTAGACGGTAGTGGGAACGGACATTGCTGACCTGTTGCTAAAAGAGCATCGCTCTGTTTGGCTCCCGGGAAAATCACCCAATGAGGCTAATCTCATCGACTTCAACAACGAGGCAATAGAGCATGCCGAGGCGGATGAGGCGGGGCCAATATCCCTCCTATCAGACACTTTCATGGGCGTGCCCGAGAATGTCGGCAAGGAGACGGAGCGCTTCAGAGAACTGCTACTATTCGGCCGCAAGAAGGCAAGACAAAACATGTCTTTCCTTTTCAGATGATGAAACTCGTGGCCAACATTGTTTCTTGTTAAATATCCTTTTTGACTTCAGATTATGGAAGTTTGCGGTTATGGCCAATTACGGTTGCACATGCTTGTGATTTTTCTGTGATTTAGTATTTTTTAGTAATTTTTCTGTTCTGTAAAATAAAATTACGTCACACTTTAGATTAGGGTCCAGTTCTCACTGTTAACTTGCTGTTAACTCCTAAACTCCTAATTACTGCTTATTAATAGTTAGTAAGGTAGTTGTTAAATTTAGGTATGGGGAAGGATTAGGTATGTAGAATATGCTCATGCCAGAATAAGGCATTAATATGTGCTTTATAAGTACTAATAAACAGCCAATATCCTAGTAATATGCATGTTAATAAGCAACTAGTTAATAGTGAGAATTGGACCCTAAACTAAAGTGTTACCTTAATTTATTGTTGCTATTAATTTTTTTTTTTTTTTACAGTACAACAGTATTATTGTAATAGTAATATTTCGTAGTTTTTTTTCCCTTCATTTTGTAACATTTAAATAATAATAATACATACAAATATGATTTTGAATAATTATAATAAGAATATAAAATGCATAAGAATATGAATATAATAAGAATAAGAATAATGATACAATTGTTATTATTATTAAATAAAAATATATATTTTACAGTACAGTAGTATTATTGCAAGTAATATATTTCCTCATTGGTTTGTTGAATTTTTATCAATTAAATAATAAGTAAATATGTTTTCCTTCTTTTTTGTTTTAAATAGATAAAGATGAGATAGTTTTCCAGACTGACAAAACCATATGTTAAAAGTGGAAAGACATTTGAGAAATGTGTATGTTTGTTAGGATGCTCTGGAGTCTGCTATGAAGAAAGGCCTGTGGGGACACGCGCTGTTACTGGCTAGTAAGATGGACAACAGAACACACGCCCGTGTCATGACCAGGTAAACCACCTCTACTTACACCAACCTATGTCTGCATGCTTTTAAAGCAACAAACAGTTTGCTTAAATTGTGGTTCTGCTTGTCGTTGTCAGGTTCGCCAACAGCCTGCCTATTAACGACCCTCTTCAGACGGTTTACCAGCTCATGTCAGGACGAATGCCGGCTGCTGCTACTGTACGAGAGAGTTTGTGTATGTTAATATAGTCATTTATGCAGTTCTTTTCTTCATGTGCGTCATCTTTTTTTTCTGGCAGTGTTGCGGAGATGAAAAATGGGGCGATTGGCGCCCTCATCTGGCCATGGTGCTGTCCAACCTCACACACACTCTGGATCTTGACACCCGCACCATTTCGACCATGGGGGACACATTAGGTACATAAACGTACTGTCATGAAGGTGAACTTGCACTCATATTGTGGATGCCTCACTGGATCTGTAGTCAAGAATCTTCTGTTTGTTACAGCATCTAAAGGTCTTGTGGATGCAGCCCATTTCTGTTACCTGATGGCTCAGGTGGGCTTTGGTGTTTATACTAAGAAAAGCACCAAGATGGTCCTCATCAGCTCCAATCACAGGTGTGAAATGACACATACAGTTGATCAGTGATATGCATACAAACAGTGGACACATAGTGCGTAAATGGACATACCATTTATTTGCATTAACATCCATTCTCTCTCTTTCTATCAGCATGCCGTTTTTGAAGTTCTGCTCGTCAGAGGCAATTCAGCGTACAGAATCGTACGAGTACGCCCAGTCTCTTGGCTCTCACGCCCTCTCTTTGCCCAACTTCCAGGTGAGGTGAACACTTACACATGCAATCACTCGATTAGGGATGTTTTCACAACTAACGTGTTGGTGCGTTATCTAAAACAATATTTTTTTTTATTATCATTAATATACTATTATAGTATTTGTTAATATTTTTAATTAGTATTTGTTATTATTTTGTTCGATTTTTTTCCTAAATGTCTATTTCGTTATTACTTTACCCTAATAGTTTTTATTTGTTTAAGTTTTTGCTATTTTAAAAGGTCATTATTTTATTTATTGGGTGCACTAGAATCGGTTAACATGCTTTAATGTCCAAAAAAACATTATTTTTCACATACTGTACATTATTGCAGTATCTCTATTCCCAGTCTGTCTGAAACGCTCCTGTTTCTACAAAGCCCCTTTTAAAAAAAAAAGAAAAAAAGAAAAGCCCAGAGTCTCTGATTGTCTAGCTAACCCAGTGCATTGTGATTGGCCAAACACCTCAGTTGTGACATGGTAACAACACTACAGTTCACTGAAGCAATGCCTTCTTTGCGTATGCATTTAGACAGGCATTCTGCTAATATTTCAATTTGTGTCACAGGCGTTTGTGGAAATAATATCTGGACTTCGATCAAGCATTGTTCTCTGTTAAATAGAATAAATCCCTTTTCTGGGAGACTATGAGCTTTGTAACTTTGCAGATCTCATACATACACAGTTACACAAACTATGTTACACAGTTATACACACTAAAGGAAAACATTAAAAAGCATCCTGTGGTCTCTTTAATTTGGCATGCTAGACCTATCTGTACCTTCTGAACAAATCCAGGAAGGTCATGACCTTTTACCCTTTGACCTGCACAGGTGTTCAAATTCATCTACGCATGTCGACTGGCGGAGTCGGGACTCTGTGCTCAAGCCTTCCATTACTGTGAGGTCATTTCACGCACTCTGTTGAACCTACCCGAATACTACTCGCCTGTGTTCATCAGTCAGCTCATACAGGTACATAAACCAAGACTCTGCGGATTCTGCGTTTACATTTCTTTGGTGTCTAATCTTTCTTCCTGTGTCTCTTTACAGATGTCTCTGAGGTTGAGGTTTTTTGACCCTCAGCTGAAGGAGAGACCAGAGCAGGAGTTGTTTATAGAGCCTGATTGGTTACTGCATCTCAGACAACTGGATGGACAGATCAAGGTGTGTGTCTTTTCTTTTATACAAAAGTAAAGTCCCCATGCTAGTGACACGCATTATGAAAATGTATTACTCATTCCTGCATGCATAGTACCAGTAAATTAAAGATTTTCTTTTTTTAATTTATGGCATAAATCCAAGGGTTTTTAGTGTCTCAGAGCGGCTCGGTTCACAGTAAATGCTCCTCCACATGAACTCACATCTCTGCATCTGCTCTGAGTTTAAGTGGCTTATAACGTTCATTTGGGAACACAGCATGCGCCAATCATTTCACCAAATTTGTAATGAGAAGCCAAATAAAAGACGCTTTAAGGGCCCCCAGTGGTTTTCTACCAAAACAAAAGCTTAATCAGTCTCTCCAGGATTTCGGCTTTTGCGATCGACGAATTTAATGCAAAATCAAGCAAACCCATTTTTGTCTTCATTCAGCAATTTTTTCCGAAATAAGTGTTTTAAAAGGGCAAAAAAATTCTGACATGAGCGCCTTTTGAGCAACAGACAGGATAATATTAAATATTTCCAAATCATTAATTCACGACCTACACTTGTCTATTATCTTTCCAAATCATTAATTCACGACCTACACTTGTCCGTCCTTCGGATGAGACGTTAAACCGAGGTCCTGACTCTCTGTGGTCATTAAAAATCCCAGGACGTCTTTCGAAAGAGTAGGGGTGTAACCCCGGCATCCTGGCCAAATTTGCCCAGTGGCCTCTGTCCATCGTGGCCTCCTAATCATCCCTATATATATATATATATATATATATATATATATATACACTGATTGGCTTCATCACTCTGTCTCCTCCCCACCAGTAAGCTGGTGTGTGGTGAGCGTTCTGGCGCAATATGGCTGCCGTCGCATCATCCAAGTGGATGCTGCACATTGGTGGTGGTTGAGGAGATTCCCCCCTTCCATGTGAAGCGCTTTGAGTGCCTAGAAAAGCGCTATATAAATGTAATGAATTATTATTATTATTATTATCTTTTCAACCTGTTCGCTTCCAAAATGTGTGAGAGAGACAAGTGATCCAACCCGTTGTTTATATTAACGTCATGTGCGTGGGATGAAATTAAAGTTTTTAGAGGTTAATCATACAATTAAACTTCTATGTAATACTGAAAATAATGTATATTGGGGCTAATATTTGTTACTCCCCATAATGCCTGATTTCACCTGTAGATTTGAAAAATAGACATGCACTTTTTAAAGGTTATTGCACTCTTACTGTCACTAACACTAATTATAAGTACATCATGATTTTATGGTGGATTTTCGCTGCGTGCAAACGAATTAGTGCATAAAATTAGTGCATAATATTGCCGTTATTTTTATTTTATTTTAGAAATGGCGCTGTAAATTCAGTAATTTTAGGCCACAAAATCAGAAAACAGAATCCTGGAAGGACTGGTTCATGAAGAAATTAAGACACAAGTACTGTAATTTGAAAGCTGTACTGTAAAAAAAAAAAATGATTACTATTATTATTATTGTGAGGTTATTATTGTTATTGTTTTTTTAATTTTACTGTGAAATATTATTATAACTTTTTCTTAATAATAATAATAATTAATATTATTAGTTTATAATTATATTGATATATAATTGCACAATTTTTGACTGAATTGTGCAGTCCTACAAAATAAGCACAGCCAACCTGGAGCATTATAAATTGCAATCATTATTTTTTATCAGAAAAATCACATTAGATGTTCTGATCACATTCATGTTATTGTCCCATTCAGGACGGTGTGATCACTTTCTGTGCGGATCGCAGCACCCCACAGCTTTATCCCTGCAGCACGCCCAGTTCAGAAGACCACTGCAGCCCACCTGACCCCTCAACTCTGACCCCTGATCCCCACAATCCTCTCATGGCCTCCCTTGTGCCGCAAGGTGGTGTTCAACTCATGCCACCAGGTATGATTCAGTGTGTAATGTGAACCTGAGAAGAATCTATTTTGATTCCTTTATCATTCACCATCTATTTTACTGTCTCCTTTAGCCCCTCCTACTATTCTTCAGGATGGGGCGGGCCCTCCGCAGCAAGCCCCGCCTCCAAGTGAAAGTGTTCCATTCTACCCAGGGCCACCACAACCAAACTTTGTGGCAACGTACCAACCTGAAACACATGAGCAGTACACACCCATGCCCCAGCAAATACCCCCACAAATGCCCCAGCAAATACCCCCACAAATGCCGGCGTACAACTCTACAGAAATGATGCCCCCAGGAGGGCAACATCAGATGCCCCCGGGAATGCAACATCAGATGCCCCCGGGAATGCAGCATCAGATGCCCCCGGGAGGGCAACATCAGATCCCCCCAGGAATGCAGCATCAGATGCCACCAGGAGGGCAGCATCAGATGCCCCCAGGAGGGCAGCATCAGATGCCCCCAGGAGGGCAACATCCGATGTCCCCAGGAGGGCAACATCAGATGTCCCCAGGAGGGCAACATCAGATGCCCCCAGGAATGCAGCATCAGATGCCCCCAGGAATGCAACATCAGTTGCATGGCTCCGAACATGGCTCCGCCCCTTCCTCTCCTCAGCAGTTCCCTCAGTCATCTCCGACGTTCAGTGCCCCCCCTCCACAAGGGAAGGACTTTTATGATGAAATGGCGCGCATGGTGAGTTATAATAACCTAGAAACCCAGAATTCCATATTTATCATAACTAACTCTGGCTGTTATTACTTTTTAAAGTAATGTTACATTGTTGTATACAAATTTAGCTAATTAATTTGCATCATTACTTTTTATGGAATGTAACACATTGTTTGCTTTTGTTTTACGTTTACTTGGGTTTTCAGTGGTATATATCATGACATGAAATACATTGAAATGTAACACCTGTTAGTCCATCTTTACTTCCTGCACCAGTTTTGGGTGATATTGTGTTACATTTGTTACATTGCTCCTCCATAAAGTAGCTAGTTATGTTACAAATCATTTTTTTATGGAATTTACCATTTATATAATGTATTAAACTGGTTCCTGTTGTTGTTCGTTTTAGGGCCCAGGCAGAAGATCGAGAACCACTTCACAGTCATCATCGATACACATGGTACAGTCAGTCTGTATATAGTAAGATTAAGTACAGTTTTTTTAAAGGAAATTATTACCTTTATTTATCAAGGATGCATTAATGTAATCAAAAGTGACCGAAAATACATTTTATAGATTTCCATTTCAAATAAATGCTGTTCTTTTGAACTTTCTTTTCTTCAAAGAATCCTGAAAAAAATTACCACTGTTACCACAAAAAAAAATGAAGTAGCTCAATTGTTTTCAACATTGATAATAATCAGAAATGTTTCTTAAGCAGCAAATCATCATATTTGAATGATTTCTGAAGGATCATGTGACACTGAAGAAGACTGGAGTAATGATGCTAAAAAATTCAGCTTTGATTACAGGAATAAATTACATTTTGAAAACCTATTGAAATAGGAAACGGTTATTTCAAACTTAGAATATTTCACAAAATTACTGTTTTGATCAAATAAATGCTGCCTTGGTGAGCGGAAGAGACTTTCAAAAACATTTTTAAAATCTTACCGACCCCAAACTTTTGAACAGTAGAGTACTTAGAGTTTTAACCTGGCATGGTGTGTTATATCTCTAATTCTGTCCTTATTTGCAGACATCGGGTCGTCGGTCTCGCACTATGTCAGAATCGTCCAATCATTCTGGACGGGAGCGCAGCAGTTCGCTAGCCAATCAGGGTTCTCCTCCTCCCCCACCTATCCCAGAGGCTTCACCACAAGACGAATCCAAGAAGACAAAGAAAGACTCTCCCAAAAAGGTACATACTTGCATATAAACATATACAGAGACCTACTGGTTACGGACTAGGAAATCTTCCATGATTCTAATGAATATTGCATAGTCTTATTATGTTTTCTTTCTTCATCAGGGAGCGGGTGGCAGCGGCTGGCTGACTTGGCTGTACCCAAAGCGGAAGAATGAAGCGCATCTTCCAGATGACAAGAACAAAACTGTAGGCACATACTTCCAACAACTTCCTGCTCTCTATCATACCCGTCTTGTTTCATGGCATTGATTAAGAGATTACATTTATTTTTTAGATTGTTTGGGATGAAAAGAAGCAGAAATGGGTGAATCTAGATGAGCCGGAGGAAGAGGTACAGCAGATTAATTCGTTCATGCATTTCTAATGCTGTAAACTATCATGCATGTATGACTGTGAATGATGGAATTTGTTTGTTTCAGAGCAAACCCCCTCCCCCTCCACCTACCAGCTTCCCCAAAGCTCCGATGGGCGGCCTAGGGATGGGGCCACCAGGAGCAGGGGGTCCAGCGATGGGGCCACCTGTCAATATGTTCTCCAGGAGAGCAGGTATGTCACCAGTCACATGGGGAGTCGGAATAGATATTAAACACATAAATTCATATATTAAATAAAAGGGTGTTATTTTTCTAGAGGAAACATAATTTGGACCAAAAAGGTCATTGCTGATGTTGTTGTAAACTAAAACTACTAAAAATAATTAGTTAATTGAAATAAAGCTAAAATAAAGTTAAAAAAAATATCACATTAAAAAACTGTTGCTTTTGGCTGAAAATAGAACTGAAATAAAAGTAGTTGTAAAATTTCAAAACTTCAAAAGAAGTTCAAAAATTTGTGGAAAAAATAAATGAAAGCTAAAAATAAATGAAAGCTAAAAAAAATAGAAATAGAAAAATCTTCTTCCGCTTATCCGGGGCCGGGTCGCCGGGGGCAGCAGTCTAAGCAGAGATGCCCAGACTTCCCTCTCCCTAGACACTTCCTCCAGCTCTTCAGGGGGGACACCGAGGCGTTCCCAGGCCAGCCGGGAGACATAGTCCCTTCCAACGTGTCCTATGTCTTCCCCGGGGTCTCCTCCTGGTGGCACGTGCCCGGAATACCTTCCCGGGAAGGCGTCCAGGAGGCATCCGGAACAGATGCCCGAGCCACCTCAGCTGGGCCCCTCTTGATGTGGAGGAGCAGCGGCTCCTCCTGAGTGACCAAGCTCCTACACTGAGTTCCACCCGAGTGACCAAGCTCCTCACCCTATCTCTAAGAGATCGCCTAAGAGAGCTAATTTCGGTCGCCTGTATCCGGGATCTTGTCCTTTCGGTCATGACCCAAAGCTCATGACCATAGGTGAGAGTAGGAACGTAGATTGACCGGTAAATCAAGAGCTTCGCCTTGCGGCTCAGCTCCTCCTTCACCACAACAGACCGGTACATCGACCGCATTACTGCAGAAGCTGCACCGATCCGTCTGTCAATCTCCCGTTACATCCTTCCCTCACTCGTGAACAAGACCCCAAGATACTTGAACTCCTCCACTTGAGGCAGGAACTCTCCACCAACCTGAAGTGGGCAAGCCACCCTTTTCCAACTGAGAACCATGGCCTCGGATTTGGAGGTGCTGATTCTCATCCCAGCCGCTTCACACTCGGCTGCAAACCGTCCCAGTGCATGCTGAAGGTCCTGGTCTGAAGGGGCCAACACGACAACATCATCCGCAAAGAGCAGAGACGAAATCGTGTGGTCCCCAAGCCTGACACCCTCCGGCCCCTAGATGCGCCTAGAAATTCTGTCCATAAAAATTATGAACAGAACCGGTGACAAAGGGCCACCCTGCCGGAGTCCAACATGCACAGGGAACAAGTCTGACTTACTGCCGGCAATGCGAACCAAGCTCCTGCTTCGATCGTACATGGACCGGACAGCCCTTAGCAAAGGGCCCCGTTCCCCATACTCCCGGAGCATCCTCCACAGGACGCCGCGAGGGACACAGTCGAATGCCTTCTCCAAATCCACAAAGCACATATGGATTGGTTGGGCAAACTCCCATGAACCCTCCAGCACCCTCCACGGCCGGGACGAAAACCGCACTGTTCCTCCTGCATCCGAGGTTCTACTATCGGCCAAATTCTCCTCTCCAGTACCCTGGCATAGACTTTCCCGGAGAGTCTGAGAAGTGTGATCCCCCTGTAGTTGGAACACACCCTCCGGTCCCCCTTCTTAAAAAGAAGGACCACCACCCCGGTCTGCCATCCCAAAGGTACTGTCCCCGACCGCCACGCGATGCTGCAGAGGTGTGTCAACCAAGACAGCCCCACAACATCCAGAGACTTGAGGTATTCAGGGCGTATCTCATCCACCCCCGGTGACTTGCCACCGAGGAGTTTCTTGACTACCTCGGTGACTTCAGCTTGGGTGATGGACGGCACCTCTGAGCCCTCAGCCTCTGCTTCCTCAAAGGAAGACTGGGATTGAGGAGATCCTCGAAGTATTCCTTCCACCATCCGACGACATCCCCAGTTGAGGTCAACAGCTGCCCACCTCCACTGTAAACAGCGTTGGTAGGGCACTGCTTCCCTCTCCTGAGGCGAGGGACGGTTTGCCAGAATCTCTTCAAGGCCAGCCGATAGTCCTTCTCCATGGCCTCACCGAACTCCTCCCAGACCCGATTTTTTTTGGCTCCACAACCATCCGGGCTGCAGTCCGTTTGGGCTGCCGGTACCTGTCAGCTGCCTCAGGAGTCCCACAAGCCAGCCCTGCCCGATAGGACTCCTTCTTCAGCTTGACGGAATTCCTTACTTCCGGGTCCGGGGATTGCCGCCTCGACAGGCACCGGAGACCTTACGGCCACAGCTCCGAGCGGCCGCGTCGACAATGGTGGAGAACATGGTCCACTCAGCCTCAATATCTCCAGCCTCCCTCGGGATCCGGTCGAAGCTCCGCCGGAGGTGGGAGTTGAAGACTTCAGATAAAAAATAAAAAAAAAAGCCAATTCAAAATATTTATAAATATTAGAATGGTATGAAAAATACTAAAATAACCAAATACCATACAATGTTTAATACATTTTTAAATGAAACTAAAACAGTAAAAACCTAGTTAAAAATAATCAAGGCATGTTTTACACTAAATGAACACCAAGAAGAATGATATTTGTTCTTATGTACCAATACAACAAAACATAGTAATAAAGAACAACATTTAACTATGAATATTTTATTTTTAATATTAAAAACATATTTAATATTAAAAACAAAACGTAAAATGGCTCACAGGGACTTCGAGCCAAACAAATCAATGAACCAATTCTTTGAAATGAATTAAAATGATTAATAACAATGAATCCAACTTCTGAAATCTATTGTTGTTTGAGCTGAAGTGGTTTAAACCCAAAGACCCTATTAAAAAGAAGTCTCTCTGCTCTTTTGACTGTTTAGTAAGTGTGTTTGTGTTTCAGGCACTAAGAGCCGTTATGTGGATGTGTTGAATCCTGGTCGTGGAGGATCTAAACCCGCCGCTGCTGTGCCACCCCCTGCTGACCTGTTTGCTCCTCTCGCACCCATGGCCATGCCAACCAACCTCTTTACACCAGCTGCAGGTGTGTGTGTGTACATCAGTGTGTTTATGTGCATCAGTCTATGTCTGTGTGAAGTCTAACACTGCTCTTTTCAGCCCCAGGTGAGCAGCAGCCGATGGAGGGAAGCATCCCAGACGCCAGTGGTGAAAACACACAGCAGACTAGTGCCACAGTGCCACAGGTACACACATCTGCCCTGCAACACACACCACATATAAACACACCGACTGTGTCCAGAATTCACTTTGGTTCTTATCACAACTGGACTTGTTCAGCCATATTTATCTTGCACAATTGAGCCGCACAGCATTCTGAGTCTCTCGCAATGACGCATGGCATTCTTTGAGCTTTTGTGGAGTTGACATTGTGTATCTCTTTAATTTGATTTGCTAATATTGCTTTGGTGAGTAATAAAAATAAATAAAAACAAAAAGGTAAATATGCACAAAGTAAATAAAATGTATTTTATTAATTTGTACATTTTATTTACATGCAAATGTAAATAAAATTTATTTTATTATTTATTTTTTAACATTTTATTTACTTACCAGTTTGTTTTTTTCTTGCATTTGGCTATTTTTATTTCATTGTATTTATTTCTAGAGCCATTTTATTTTATATTGCATTTTTGCTCTTGACATTTCAACGTTTACAGTATTTTATTTTATTACTAGAGCCAGTGTATTTATTGCATTTTTGCCTTTGACATTTCAACTTATTTTACTTATTTTATTCAACTGAGGCTTTTCAACTAGCATTTGGTTCTTGACGATTCCTTGATTGTAATTTATTTATTTAATGAATTCTAATATCAGATAACGGATCAGCACTACCATCTCGCTGAAATGCATTCACACCTAAATTTGCATGTAATACTCATCACTATAATGAGTGTGTGTTTTCTATCTAGATGTTTAATCCGAATGCTTTGCCTCCCGGCCCGGAGGGAACCCAGTCTGGAGAGGTCAGATCATTATTTAATACTTTACCGCTTTTTCTTTAAAGCCACTTCATTCTGTCATGCCCTGCTCCTTCACCCATTAATGCAGATTAACATAATTTTAACAACACATATGCTCACATGTATACTTACTGCTTCTGAAACACACACATACACTTGATCTTGCATCTCTAACTGTATTCCACGATTATGGGTTTTGATTATTATCTCAGATCTGGTGACACAAAGAAGTTCATGAGTGTGTGCGAGTGTGTTTGAGAGTGAGAACGCATGTTAAAGGACTACATGCTACTGAGGTGTTGCCATGGAGACCACTGATTGTGATGTAATCATATTGTAATGATTGACAAGAGATGTGTGATTTAAGATGGCGCTGCATGAGATTAATTTGGGTTTGTGGTGTTTTTGTTTGTTTGTTTCGTTCATTCCTGCTGTTCTAGCTGTCACGTTCTAGCTCAATGAGTTCTCTATCTCGAGAAGTGAGTCAGCATTTAAATCAGGTACTTTCAGCTGGTTCTTATCTGAAACACACACACACCTTCTCCACACACTGCAATGATAAAACAACAGTGCTATGCAGTGCTTTCTAATGCTGCATAGTAAAACATGAGCACACATGCTATCTGCACGCCTCTAACATCACACACTTGCAGCCACACCTCCAGCACGACACCTTTGTGTCATCAGCAGCCCTGACTGAGTACATGGCCAATAGGAAGGGCTCTTGGATCTCAGAGGCGTGCTGAAGATTGAGGCTCCGCCCCCTTTTGGTGCATGCACACATTAACCAATCACATGCTGCATGCTAATCATGACTTTCAGTGGACATGGCCGTCCGCATCCATGGTGGTGATGTTGCTTTCCTGTTCCCATGGTAACCGCAAGTGTGTGTTCTCATAGGTTCCCGCTCAGCCGCCAGCGCAAGCAGCTCCACCTGCAGGGGGCGTGACCTTTTATAACCCCTCCCAGTTTGCACAGGTAGGATTCACAAGGGATGTTATTTGAACTGTTTTTTTTTTTTTTACTAAAACTAAAATTATTAAAAATAGTTTTTGTTAATTGAAAAAATATTAGTCTAAAATATATAAACATTACAAAATGTTGCTTTTGCAACTAGTTGAAATAAAATGTGATTTTTTTTCTTGCCTTTTATTTATTTTATTGTCACTTTTTTTTTTTAATTATATTATTTTATTATCATAGCCAGTTTATTTTTTATTGCATTTTTGCTCTTGACATTTCAACTTTATTTTACTTTTTATATATATATATATATATATATATATATATATATATATACTTTAAATGTTTACTTTAATAAAAAAAAGCATTTTTAAATAAAACTAAAATAGTAAAATTTAGTTAATGAAAATTTACTAAATGAACATGAAGAATGATATTTGTATCAAAACAGTAATAAACAGAAATATTTACCACAGGCAACAAAAAATAAATACTAATAAATATCACCATACTTCCCTAGTTGATTCATCACATTACATTAAGACAATTGTTTCTAATTACCAGTTTTATGGTTGAATAGAAAGAAAAGGTTATGTAAATCAGGCGAATCATATTTGAACAAACTCCTCTGTAAAAATCTTTAGAATATAGATATGTTTGGTGTGTGTAAAGCTGCTGAAATGGAGATTTCTGGCTCAGTGCAGGAGAAACAACTCATTTTGAGAAAATGTCATTTAAAGATATATCTTGTATTTGCAAATAGATAGTGTAATAAACACTTAAATGTGTATTTTGGATGTTTTGCCTATAGTGTTTTGCCTTAAAGAGATTCACCATAAAGTTCAAAATAAAATGAAAATGAAGTCATCGTTTACCCTGGTGTTGTTCTGATGCCGTATGACCCGCTCGTGCTTGTCCAGATAATGGCAGTAAATAGTGACCTACATCAAGCTTTAAAAAAGATGCAAAAGTGTCACAGAATGATCCGATGTGTGTCTACTCGTGTTCTCAGGGTAGAGGGTTTGGTGAAAAACAAATTAAATTGTAATGTATTATTTAATGAAATTATTGTCCTTGGCTGTTGGTCTTCTATTAGAGCCGATTTGGGAGAAATCAAGATTAACAAAAATAAAACATGACCTACAATGCCTAGAAATTCCCAAAAATGAATCTGTGTTCTTTCTTCACTGAGTATCCCTGAACTGGAACTCCGTTTGTCTGATGACAGATGTGAACGCGATAACTTCATTACGACGAACAAAATGGATATATTCACCTCAGAGGAGAGGGTTCTTGAGATGTATTTTGATCATTATCTTGATTTCTCACAAATTGTGTGTTTTTTCTGGGCGAGACCGAGTGAACCGCGGCGCTGATAGAGACTCATGAATGCGCAGTCGAGCACAGAAGATCAACGGCCGAGGTCAAGAATTTTGTTAAATAATACATTAAATTTTAGTTAGTTTTTCACCAAACCCTCTCGTATACCCTCAAAACACTTGGAATATATGACACGTGACGCATGGCTTCATTCTGTGATACTTTTGCGTCTTTTCTAAAAAGCTTAAAAAGGGACATTTGTTTAAAAATATTACTTTGTGGCCCATAAAAGAAAGAATGGTATATGGCATTAGTACAACACCAGGGTGAGTAAATGATGACTTGGTTTTCATTTCAGGGTGAATGTTGTGGATGTTGTCACAGAAAGAAACTGACACACAAATGTCTTTCTCTGTCTTCTTCAGTCCGTTCCCACCAGCCATGCTCGACCTGGGCGTTTGGGACAGAGAGGATACCCCACAGTGAAGTAACCGAATCGCTGTGGTTCTAGATCAATCTGTGCTTCTAGACCAGATCGGACTGAAGTTTGCTTTCTGCCTGGACTACTAGCAGCCCTCAGCCTCCCGAATAACATTGTCCCGCCGTCATAATCGTGGTTTTCCCGTCTGTGCTGAAGTCGGAACGAATGGATCAGACTCCGGGCCTTCTAGACTTCTCATACCCGTTGCGGTCTAACTCTGAGTTTGTACGGACCGGTGGCGCGTCCTCAGCGTGAGCAGTGTGAATACAAGTGCAATATTGCGATTTTTAGCCCTGTGTAGTTTGATTTCCCTTAGTGTAGTCTGCTCATTTCAGCAGGGTGTATGCGAGTGTGTATGAACGCACGCGTGTGTGTGTGGGGAGGAAATGTGGGCGTGTCTTGCTGATTAAAGGCAGCCGATGCATGTGTTAGAGGGCGGTCTGGCCTGTTGTCATGGGAACAGTGCAGCGTACCAGAATGTTTTAGATATTTATTAAGCCTCCTGTCTAAATGAGACCGGACAGGATCCGTTTATCAGTGCGAGTTTGTGTACACATCGCCATAATGTGCTAAACAAACCTATCTCTTCTACCATCTCCTGATCGAATCCTTGATTTTGCCAGTAGCGAAGAATCACACATTTTTATGATTTACCAAAATCCCTGTGATCATTTGCGTGTTTTGCTCATAAAATATCTTCTTATTTTTCATCTCGCTCTCTGGTTGTTGTCTTCATGTCTCTTAATCACACACCGCTATTCCTTTGCTCGTTCCGGGTCCTTGTTCCCATGGTAACAGCGGGGTTTTGTAATTCCAAAGGTCAGCTCTGTTTGAAGGAAGCTCAGACTTTTCCAATGTGTTTAGAAATTGACTGTACAATTCTTGATAAAGTGACAATAAAGATATTTTTGAGCTCTTTAATACTTCAGAATGTTTTTTTCTCTTTAAAAAGGTAGAAGCATTCTGTCTCTCTTTTACTATGAGCTGCTTATTTATGCATGCTTAATATTATAAAGTAATCTGCATAATGGTTTTTAAACAGTGCAGATACATGGGTAGTAAACGCGCATCTACAACCATCACTGAAAGGTTTGGGGTTGGTGAGAATTTTTTTTTTATATATATATATATATATATATATATATATTCTCTCATGCTCACCAAAGCTGCATATATTTGATCAAAATAGTTAAAAAGAGTAATATTGTGAGCTATTATTACAATTTATTTAAAATGTCATTTATTCCAGTGATCAAAGCTGTATTTTCAGCATCATTACTCCAGTCTTCAGCGTCACATGATCCTTCAGAAATCATTCTAATATGAGGATTTACAGATCAAGAAACATTTCAGTTTATTAACAATGTTGAAAACATTAAGATTTTTGTGGAAACTGTGATGCATTTTTTTCAGGATTCTTTGATGAATAGAAAGTCAAATAAAACACCATTTATTTGAAATAGAAATCTTTAGCAATATTATAAATGTCTTTACTGTCACTTGCAGTCGATTTAATGAATCCTTGCTGAATAAAAGTAATAAAAAATGTTTAAAAAAATCTTAGTGACCCCAAACTTTTAATTGGTACTGTGTTTTTGTGCAATATAGCCTGAGAATGTTTTTCTCACCAATAGATCTACCACTGACTAGCTAAAGCAGATAGCAATTTTGTTTTTACATTAAAAAAGGACAAACCGACGAACCAAACAGTTGAAAACAGTGTACTTAAAAGCATTTCATCATGTCTTTATTATCTGCATGGCTGTAATATTAGTAGAATTTACACGAATCTCATACAAAACTACAGTATGAAACTCTTCATTCTTTATTTACAGACATATATTATTTTATAGCTGATTATATGACACAAATCAACAGAAGAATGTAAATGTGCAGCCGCCCCTGGAATGCCGAAGCCATGAACTAGTGTTTAGTGCAGTCTCTCATGCAGGTTCAGATCCAGCCTGTTTGTTTTCCTGATGCAATTCCCCCCTTTTTTTTTCTTTCACAGTAATTTCCTATTCCTATCAAGAAAAAGTGGCAAAAATCCTAAAAACAATCCATGAAAAAAAGAAGTCCATGTAAACATTGTTTTGAAATATACATGTAAAATGTACAGCAATTTGGGCCCAAAAGTCCAGAGTACAGAGTTCCTCAAGTGATTCCATCCCTCACTCTGACATTTGTGTGTGTGTTGGGCTCAAAACCCCCTCCTGTGGACAGAGAAAATTATTATTATTTGTTCAGTCCAGGAAACTCCTTAAGAGCTCTTCCTTGTTCATTATTTACCAGCTTAAAACGTAAAGGGATAGTTCACCCAAAAATAAAAAAAATAAAAATAAAAATCATATGGAAGAAGTCAATGGGGTCCATCATCACCTGTTTGATTACAGACATTCTTCAAAATATCTTCTTTTGTGTTCAACTGAAGAAACTCATACAGGTTTGGAACAACTTGAGGGTGAATTAATGATGACAGAATTTTAATTTTTGGGTGACCTATCCCTTTAAAAGTCCTGTAACTCAAAGTTATGGTTGTCAGCAATATTACAGCTTAAAAGCACAAACGCGTCCTTCGACAGGGAGTGCATGAACCGCAGCCCTGAATGTGTGTGTATGTTTGGTTGAAGTACCAGTGCACTTTTTGCTCTCTGAACTGCAACTTCCAGCATGCTCCGGTCGGACAGAATCTGTCGCAGAGTTCCAGAATCCATTTCCAGTAGCATCCCTGCACACGATTACACATTAATACATATCACATAGTGTGTATGAAAACACTTGCTGCGTCCGAAATTGCATACTGCCTCATGGGATAGTAAAGTGACCATTGAGTGACCGTAGTAGTTCATCCGGGTACTTTCTGAATACGTATTCGGACATACTACTCTGTCGGATATGTTTTTCGCATACTATATAGTGGGGAAGTATTCGATTTCGGACGCAGCATCTCTCGATCAAGAACCCTGTATTCAAATGAGCTTGATAACTCACCTGTGATGTCAGCACAGTGGGCGGGGTCTAACTGATGCACAAAACCGAAAAGCGTCTCGCCAATGGATTCCACTTCCTCTCGGTCTGAGCTGTCACTCACGTCTGTCGCCTCGTCCCCCTGCCTACGCCGCAGATAGAGCACATTCTGTTTCTAGCATATTTAAAACTTTTTACGGTCATTCTTGCTAGTATAACATGAGATTGTCAAGCACTAATAATCAGGGCATCATTCAGAATTGAATTGAGAATAATCAGTGTTTTTTTTATAATTCTGAAATCTGCTCGACACTGATAATAAAAAAATCCAAAGGCACCTACTCCTGCAAGGTGTTCAAGGCAATCTTGACCCGTTCCTCGAGGAGCACATGATCCGACAGCAGCTGAAGCACCGCCTCCTTCTTCTGCTCCAATAACATGCCTGCACAGTTGCCATGGCAATGTCACTATTGTAACAGACTTTAAATTCCCTTATTTGGTGTGTTTTTTTGCAGTGTCAATAAATGTACCAGTTATTTTCTGTGTATGTCCAGTGTTGTAGAGGTCAATGAGGTCATACAGCTGTTCACCCAGAGAGTCGGAGGACACAGACACCGCATCATCAGTGTGAGACGCAGGTTCACTAGGAAGAGAATACGACAGAGGTTATGCACCTAGTATGTACTATACCTAATATGTGAAAAAGTATGTAATATTAATTTAGAAACATTTTAAGTAGTTGTATGCTACATTGTTGCCCAGGGATGTCAACTTAATATAATGTGATTTATATCCATCCATTACTGTGCATTTTAAATTCTAAAATCTGTTTGTTTAATTGTCAAGTGGCAGTACTGTGTGATACCTGTGGTCAGATGATGTGAGAGCGGTCAGTGCTCTTTCCAATGCTTTATTCAGGAGAGCTTCATCATACAACATCTGAGCCACAACAGAAACAGGCAACTCCAGCAGCATACCTGCATGACATGACTAAAGTTAAACCACTAGATCAGACAGACACAGACAGACAGATAGATAGATTCTGTATCACCTGTAAGTTTAGGTGTCATCTCAGTGTATTTAGGATAAATCAGATCATACAGTTTCTCTCCCAGAGTCTCCTGATCTTCATCATTCTCCATCACTGCAGCATTGGCTGATGAAGATAAACTGGTTATTTAATCATTCGAATAATAATCTAATCTATCTGGGCTCCGCTGTCATTTACATTGTTTAACAATCCTCAAATAATAATCATAATGATGTATTTGCAGAGCTGGGTTGTTGTGGTTGTTAGAGAACGCATGAAAATGACGAAGAGCACACAGATCGAGTGACTTACTCAAACTGCATCACCCGCGTTTGTGCGCTTGATGTTCATCCGCACTGTCCATCAAACATATAGTTCTGTTTTAAAAAAAAATTCTAAAGAAAGGTTTTTGAAAACGTTTCCTACGAATTTTTGAAAAGACATCTGAAATATTTTTTTGTCATTTACTACACTCTGAATCGAATGTAAATGACTAAATTACTAATCCCTCGTATAGGCGTAAGAAACTACGTAAGAACCGCCGGAACTGGAACTCATTCCTTTCCTTCTCTCTTCCTCTGCTGAAAAGGTAACGTGGTCGTCGTGTGTTACTTTTCAAAGCTCGATTAAACGCTGTATAACGCACATTTCAGCATTAAATGTTCATATAAGGGCATCGAATATGTTATAAGGTGCTTATGAGATGTAATGTTCGGTGTAGAGGAAATAAAGAGGAAGATATTTCATTATAAACGCTAACGCTACTGGTGTTGCTACTGGTGTTGCTTAGCGGGGCCTGCAGTGAGTGAGACAAGCACCACACCGCTAAACATGTTAAATGTCAGCATCGACTGATAACGAATAAAATATATATTTTTTTTCTCTCTCTCAAATTGAACGTTACCTGTGTTAAGTATCCTGTGGTTGCTGTTTTGCAGCTCTGTAGCTTCATTAGAGGGTCGAGTTTTGATAGTATTACAGGCGCAAATTGTGTTTGTGTATAATATATGTAACGTTATATATGTGTGTGTATTATTTCTAAAATTATCTTGTTTTATTATATGATGTAAGGTTGTGTGGTTTTGTAGATGTCTAATTGTAGACTGTTTCTTATTCTCATTTGTTGCCTTGTTTCTTTCAGGAGTCACTATGGCATCGTCCCACCTGCAGTGGATGGTCATCAGGAACACCTCCAGTTTCCTTATCAAGAGGAACAAACAGACGTACAGCACTGTAAGCCACTGCAGTTCAGCTACACACTGCTGATGTGACAGGCCTTTAGGGATTGTTCACCCTAAAATGAAAATTCTGTCATTACTCACCCTCATGTTGTTTCGAACCCTTAAATATTAACCCAAAAATATAAATCTCTAATGCGTGCACCACAATGCATGCGAGTTGTTGACAATATCAGATGTTGTTGCGTGAACGTGCATTGGAGATTAATATTTTGAAAATAAAGTGGTAAATTGTTTTTTTGTGCGAACAAAGCATTCACGTCCCTTCATAAAATTGAGGTTAAACCACTGGAGTCACATGGATTATTTCAATGATGTCTTCTTTACTACCTTTCTGGGGCTTGAGTGATCATTGTGTAGACTGTCAATGGAGGGATGGAAATCTCTCAGTTTACATTAAAACGATCTTCATTTGTGTTCTGAAGATGAACGAAAGTCTTGCTTATTTGGAACAACATGAGGGTAAATGACAGAATTTAGAGTGACCTAACCATTTACTGGGTTTAGTTTAATTCACGCTAATAAGCTGATATTGTGTGTTTTCTAGTGTTTTAATGCAGAAATACTGACTCAAGAGAATGGATGCAGGCTTAGAGATTAGTTTAGTTCAGAAAATTAGTTTGTTTCTGTCCCATCCTTTCATGTAGTTGTAATCTAGTCTATCTGATTTTGCTTTAGGGATTTCCATCTCTAAAATGTCTTGATATCGCCTTGTGCTGCTGTGATCCAGCATACCAAATGAACATTAGTAGGAAAACTGACAGTTTTGACTGTTAAACGGAAGTGTAATTTACTAGCCTGACACAAGATTTAGTTTATTGCTTAGGGATGAGGAATGCCATAACCTGTCAGTGTCAGTATAATCTTATACAGTTTGCACCAAAATACCTTGATAAAATAAATTGATACGGTTAATTATGCAGTTTAATTGGCTTTTTTGTCTCTACTGCTGTCCGAACACTTCTATAGTTGTCCTGCTGAACATTTCCAGTGTTTTTTTGTTTTTGTTATACATTTATAATTCTGATTTCTAATCTTGCTTACTCTTTCTCTCGTGGTCAGGAACCAAATAACCTAAAAGCCAGGAATTCTTTCCGCTTCAATGGTCTCATTCATAAGAAGACTGTTGGCATCGAGCCGGCCGCTGATGGCAAAGGTGTGGTCGTCGTCCTGAAGAAACGTGCAGGTGAGTGAGGCTCTGCTAGTTTTTGACACAAGCTGATGGACAACAGTGACATTTTTTCAAGAATTCAACTTTTAAATGCCCAGTAAATATGAGGTTGCATATCAGAATCGTTCAGATGCTTGTTGTTTGTATAATGATGCTGTAGTTGCATCAAGACATTTGTTTTGGAATTCGATTCTGTTGGTCTCAATGTAATGTGATTTATCTCTGGAATAAACCACTCATCTGTGCTGAATCATCTTTTTAAACATCTGCTGGTGTTCTTTTACTAAGCTTATAGGTTGCATGTGTTTCAGGTCAGCGTAAACCTTCCACCTCGTACGAGAAGATCACCATCAACAAGAACTCTCGCGCCACCCTCGCCAGCGTGAGGAACATCATCCGCAAAAATAAATACAGGAGAGACCTGCGCATGGTGAGTTTACACGGCCACACCAAGGCATGAAGGATTTATCATGAGTTTTACAGTTTACTTTAGTCACTTGTAATTGGACACAATTTGCTTTTAGGAAATAGTTTTGAACTTTTAGTTCGGTGTTTATATGTAATGCAGAAGAGCTCCACAGTAGATGAGGGTGTTTTGAACTCATGCAGAATGCACTGATGCTCTGTCTGTGTCCTCCAGGCGGCTGTGAGACGCGTGAGCGCCATCCTGAGGAGTCAGAAGCCTGTGGTGGTGAAGAAGAAGCGTGCCAGGGCTCCCAAGAGTTCATAAATAGTTGCATTTACAGCTTCTGACTTAATAAAATGCTTTTGGTCAAACTTCCTTTACCTGCAGGTCTCATTTTTAATTGGTCTACCCTCACAAAACATTAAAGTCACTGAGTTTAACTTGTGAACTTCACTGTACTTGTGAAGCAAGGTTGGATATTCTACAGTTATTTACTGTCACTTGTGTCTAACAAGGCATTTCATGAAGAGAAAAGGCGGCTTAAAGTTTTCCTGGTCTAATGAATTATCAGGATTTTTCCCATTAAATCAACACTTAATGTCATACTTAAAATGTCAAGGTAATGGAGCATTAAACCACTGTTTTTCTGACTACCATTACTTTTTTTAAATATGAATAGTACTTAGTGGTAGTGCCATCCACTAAACATTTCTGTTCATGCTATAAAATGTTTTTCCATACATCGCAGTGCCACTTTTCCCCTCGTCTTTCTTTACATGAAGGTGTTAATAATCCTGCATGGCCAAATGTAAGTATAAAATAGATGCACATGCATCTGAGATGTCCTGTTAGTGGCCTTGTGCTATTCATTTGGCTCTCCCAAGTCTGAAAGCCAGTCAACAGAAAACTCGGTTCACCCAAAATTAACATGTCATTTACTAACCCTTGTGTCATTCTAAACCTGTATTGTTTGTTATTCACTTGAATCCCCCTGTGGGTAAAATCAAGTTTTCAATGTTTGTGTGTGTGGTGTTTTTAATATGCTTTAAGACAAACCATGTGCAAATTTTAGTTAACTATAACAACACTTGCGAGCTGTTTTGGGCGGCTTTTTTTTTTTTTTTTTTTTTTTTGGTCATTGAGAATGAGTTAATGGTTTTTGGTTAAACTCTTGCTTTAAATCAAACTCTTGCTAAACCGTAAACCCACACACAGCTTGTGGTTCTCGCTGGGTTTATGTGGTAAAACTGCAGTGCAGCTGGAGTGTTTTATCGTGTTTCATCAGGATAATCTATGAGCGCGTTCATGAGTTCATTTAATGATTGAATTGATCTGGATAAAGTAGAGCTCTCTCTCTCACACACACACACACACACTGTTCGTTTTACTGCATTAGACTGTCAGATGAGTGTGTGAGAGCAGCGTCCCTCAGCCAGAAGAAGCTCTACGGCGAGTGTGTGACTGAAGATGTCGTTGTGAGGACAGCAGGTGTGTGTGTTGAGGATGCGTCGCTCGCGGGCTCTGCGCTGTGTGGGTGTTTGTGTGTGTGTGCTGCTGCTGGCCGTGTGTAGTCGAGCGTTTGAGCTTCAGGACACCATCCACGCACTGATCGAGGAGAACATCCACCTCCACGACCAGCTGGAGAACCTGACCAGAGCCCTGAGAGAGCTGAGGCAGCTCCTGTTCCAGCACAGCGACGGTGGCTACTCTTTAACCCTGCTGCATGTATCTCCTGTTTCACAGACAGGGCTTAGATTAAGCCAGGATTAGGCCTTAGTTCAATTAAGTAGCTTTTAGACGTGCCTTAGAAGAAGAAAAAAGCATTACTGGTGTTCATCTTGAGACAAAACAATGGCACTGACGTATTATAAGATTTATCAGTGCAAGTTGCTTTCAGTTAAAACAGCTCAGACATGCAATTTAAATCTGGAACTAGTTTAAGCCTTGTATGTGAACCCTTCATTTGTCACACTGAAAATTTTGGATTTTGTCTGTCAGATTTGTGTAAATGTTAAAGGGAAAGTTCACCCAAAAATGAACATTTTGTCATTAGGCTACTTACCCTCAAATTGTTCCAAATATGAATTTCTGTCTTCTGCTGACCTCAGAAGAAGATATTTTGGAAGAATATGAGTTGAAGGAAGAAACTCATACAGGTTTGGAACAACTGAAGGGTGAGTAAATGATGACAAAATTATAAATTTGGGGTAAACTATCCCTTAAGTGCAGTAATGTGAAATTTTGCTTATTCATTTTTTTTTTTTTTTTTTGCTGGATGACGATGTGTTTTACCTCAGATCACACTCATGAACATGATGAGGAACTTCAGCATCTCTGGGAGGAATGGTCGCAACACAGTGAGTTTCTCACTCATTCATGTCCTGAAATACTTTTAATAACCTGCATTTAAATAAACAAAATTGTTTTTAGCCGTCCTTTTGCTCCGCGCTAACATGCGCATATCGACTGATTATGTAATGACGGAAACAGGACACTGCTCATCAATAATGGCACATATATGGGTGGGAATTATTGATTTACAGATAAAAAAAGGACAGTGGTTTTCAAAATTTTAAGACTAAAGACCCCTAAATAATCATAGCTAGAGACTCGGGCAGATATACAGACAGACTATCATACAAAAGTTTGGGGTCACAAAGATTTTTTGAAAGAAATGAATAGGCTAGCTACTTTTTCAACAAGGATGCATTAAATGGATCAAAAAGTACAGAAAATACATTTATAACATTACCAAAAATGTTAAATAAATACTGTTCTTTTAGCCTCTCTATTCTATTTCTTTCTTATTTCCACAAAAATATGAAGCAGTTCAACTGTTCTCAACACTGATCATACAAACAAATGTTTCTTGAGTAGTAAATCAGCATATCAGAATGATTTCTGAAGGATCATGTGACGCTGAAAACTGGAGTAATGCATAATTATGCTTGTATTACATAATAAATATTGGCGCTGTCATAGAAGCAGGTGTAATGGAGAAGATTAAGGACTTCCTGCAACATCATGTTTAAAAGCATTAAATCTCTTACACTGCAGCTTTAAAACTCAGACTTTAGGGTCGACATGAAACAATCCCAGTTTAGTTCACTTTGCTACGGGATACAGAAAGTCAGAACGCTATTGTTGTCACAGAAAAACTCAGATATATGCGATGAGGTCGTTTGACCCAAATTTGTGTAAAAAATTGTATGTCTAATACATCCCTGTTATCAATTAGCTATCAGTGTTATTTTTAGTATTATTTATATGCTATTTATAAAGTTTGATTATTATGTTAAATTAGTGTTTTACATAACAGTACTGTCAGTTTTGCAGTAATTTGTGTGTGTGTGTGTGTGTGTTGCAGGCGTCACACCTGAGACACACCTGCTGTTGGAGCGCGCTCTGTGTGGACATGACCTTCATGGCTCCGCCCCCTCCAGTTCGGGACACACCCCCTTTATCTTTATCACTTTCAGCATTCTTGCACACTTTCTTTTATGAAGCACATGTGTGAGTGTCTGCAACTACATTTGACATCATTCAGAGAAGGTAAATCTCAATTTAGTTCAGTATTTGTCAATCTTGGTGAATTGATTGAAAATAGGAATAAATGGAATTGTAAATGGACAGCATTTATATGGCGCTTTCAACAGACTCATGGCCACGAAAGCGCTCTACATATTACCTCAACATTCACCCATTCACTCACTCATTCATACACCGACGGTGATAATCAAACTATTATGAGTAAAGCAACAGAGTTTATCAGGCGTGGTTTATTTTCAATTGATATCCAAGACAATTCAGAACAGCACTAAAGCAATTCTACATGTGATGACTGTTTTTCACCCTAGATTCTAGAACATTCTATTCTTGCCAAATAATGTACTTTAAAAAATAAAATAAAAAATTACTTGAAAATGTAATGTGCTCATTGTCATTGTACTGGATTTGTTCTAATTTAAAATATTCCAGTAAAGTGGAACGCCATCAGGTTAAAACCTACTAATAATGATAGTTGTATGAAGGACATCAAGATGTTTTCTTTAATGCAACTCATTTTTAACTCTTTGAAGCACTGAAATTGTGTTTTTTAAGTGTTTCTACTGCATTCATATTCATCTGTATTAAAACCTGAACAATGAACAGCAATTACTGTAAATCAAGATTAAAATACTAAATAAAGATTTGTATTTAAATAACCTTTTGGTAATGTTGCCTGTTTTTTAATAAATGAACAGAAATGATCACTTGTTGCGAAACCTTTTTCCTGTCAAGTTCCGTGATCAAATTTTATTTTGGTACAATGTCTTAAATTAAGTACAATCAACGTGGATTATTAAGTCATTTAAACTTAAATTACAGTAAACTGACTTAAAAAATTAGTTGAATCGTGTACAACATCAAAAGGTTGAAAATTGCTAAAGTTAAAGCAGTGTAAAAACTTATGTTGCCATAACTTAGTGATCTTTTTTAACAGTGTATCATTAGGATCTTCTCATAGTTTTTATTTTTAATTAGATATTTTGTTTTCATTTCAACTTGATATTATTTTTGTTGTGTTTTTGTCATATTTGTTTTTTTTAATTTCTAGGCAACACTTTACAATAAGGTTTCATTTAGCTAACATGAACTAGATTGAACAATACTTATTAATCTTTAATGTTAATTTCAACATTTACTAATACATTTTTAATATCCAAAGTTGTATCTGCTAACATTAACATGAACAAATGTATTAACTAGCATTAATACAATTAATTAAACTTAAACATTAAAACAATTAAACTAATTAATTACAATATTTTGTATAAATATTAGTTATTGCATTAACTAATGTTAACAAATGAGACCTAGTGTAAAGTGTTGTGTCTATAGTTTTTATTCATTTGTATTTTTGTATAGTTATTTTACTAAACTAACTGATATAGGCCTAAGTTAGCGTTTAAGCAAAAATGTATATGGTTTAAGTTTCACTTATATAATAACTCTGATGTGATCGTGAGAATCTAAAGGTTATCATGAAAATAAAGATCTCTTTTTTTAGCCTAAATGAAGTGCAACGATTAGAGTTATAATGTCTGTATTGTTTTTATTAATCAAACAACAAGTTCAAACGCAGGCTTTTGGTGTAAGAACATCTTTATTGGGTATGTAAGCATTAATTCCAATTCAGAATCCACATATGTAACGGAAGTACGGAAAACTGACACAAAGAACAACACTGAGCGAAACAGAGGACGTGTTCAGAGAGAGAGAGAGAGAGAGAGAGAGAGAGAGAGAGAGAGAGAACTGATTATGAATTTGACAAAGAGGAGTTTACTGAGCCTTGAATTTGAGAGTTGAATTTTCACAAACAGAAACTACAGAGCGATGAGGTAATCAGAATTCCAACATTCTGACATGGAACGTTCACATGTTTTAAAATTCATCTTAGAACCTTAGAAATAATATAGAACACAGTCCTGGTACAGTACGACTTTCGATTATTGTTATTATTATTATAGACAAAAAATAAACAGGATAGAAAAATAAAAACAGATTGAAAAAGCAATATATTGTTCTATGGAACCCCAAATTTACACATAAAATAAATCTATCGACCGTAAGAGCAGTTGGCATACGGATAATTAAGTTATCTGGAGAGAAACTCTGTCACAACAGAGAATTTGGTTAAAAAGCGCGTTTGTAAATTTAAATAACATTAAATTAGCAAAAGGGACTCACTGTATACATCAAAGCCGGCAGAATTATACACACGGTCATGAAGAATAAAGGAACAAAAAGCTTCGAAATGCCGTTTCCTTGTTTTAGGTAACAACATATCGTTCACGAGATTACGACCATTATTTGCATATGATAATATACACTTTCTGATGCCACTTAAAAAAAGTATAGCTACTGAAATGTTTTCCCTTACAAAAGGCATTAGTTGATGTTTGAGCTGGTGAGGTGAAAGTACAAAACTGTTCTGTAACCACAGAGCTTATGCATAATGCATTCAACATGCTGCAAACACATCCAGATTAAACATGTAATAATTGACTTTTCTGAGCACCTTTAAAGTACACAATATTCACACTAACATCATAATTCAGAGTAACACGGGCACTGAACAAAAGCATCGACATCTTGAATATCCACTTTTAAACCAGCTTCAAAATAGCACCATTGTTACCGAGACAAACCTTTAAGGCCCATTCACACTAAAAACGAAAACTATTTCGATGACTATAGACCTTATGCACCAGAGAAACGAGGGCGCCGTCATCTTTAGAATATTGTCTTTGAACTTCCGTTTTTGCGGTCGCTCTGTATATTTCTATGGCATCGCTGTCCAGGAGTAATTAGCTGGTGAAGTTGATTTACTTATTGTAGAGTTAACGAAAGTTATCATGAGCATTGTAATGTTTATGATAAGCATTGTAAAGCATATGTCTTAACAAATGGACCTTGGGAATTTTTTTAACGAGCCGTTCATTCATAACTACGCAAGATCGCTGTGAAAATACAGACCGGAAGTCAAAAGACAATGAGCTCAGCGCGGAAAAGGGGCGTGGCTACATAAGGTCAGCGCGCGCTGCAATGCGTCGTCTGTCGCTTTAAATGATCGCGCCCTTAAGGGAGAATGGATTCTGATTGGCTGTCAATGTTTTTCTCGTTCATCAGCTGAAGAAAGAAAAACGTTTTTCGAACGATTTTTCAACTCTTTATCGTTATCGTCTTTTGTGTGAACGGGCCTTCGATGAGTGAATCTCACGAAACCTGTTAAGAACATGTCCAAAGTCATATTTTACCCAGAAATGAAAAGAAAGCAATAAACTGCTGATATTTTGAGCTCAGAGTACGTTTTTGTCAAAGAGTTTTTCTTTTGTTCTCTTCTTGAAACCGCACAGGAAAAAAACGAATACAAATTAATTTAGCATAATCATATTAAAGTTTACACTTTTTGCATTGTGACAATAATTTTACGACAACTGCACTTTTTTTTTTTGACTCATTGATGTAATGTTTCAGCAATTCAACATTTCTGTAATGATAATCACCAAAGAAAATAATAGCCTACGAATTACAAAAGTAAGTACAAAAAGGTGAATTATTTCCATATGCATTACGGTAAAAAATATGTACGTAAAAATGTGCTCGTCACAAAAATGCCACAATGCAAATATTAATAATATGCTTTCTTTTTGGTTGAAATATGACCCAGGCGTGTTCTCATGAGGGATTCACTCTTATTAACTCCTTTGAACAAAACACACCCATTTTCATTGAGAAACGCCCCTTTAAAGTGACAGGCGCACCTCAGGTGGGTCGTGTGTGTTGATATGCACAGGTGTGTCTGCAAGTTTGATAGAAGCATACACCTTCACTCGTTTACTGATCCATCACACACACACACACGCAGGCACGCACGCACGCACGCACGCACACACACACACTTCCCTGTCTGCTGGAGTGTTAAAATGACACGAATGAATGACAACATCCCTGAAAAACCTTCCTTATTGAGATGCACACGTAACATATAATCAATTATCATTTTTTCTTCGTTTTCCTATTGCACTTTAGCATTTCTTTTTTTACACGTGACAAAATTAATATATAAAAGATCAGATAAACAATAAGTGTATATGTACATATAATACCTCTCAATGATCTTAATTCATCTCTTCAATAAACTTGATTCTTATTATAAAAGTACAAGTATTATAATAACTTATTATTATTATTATTCATTTGAAAAAGCAACTAAAAAGAAAACGAGCACCAAAGAAACAGGCTGAGAAAGAAGAGAGAAGAAGAAGAAGAGAGAAAGACAGAGACAGAGGGTTTAGCAGTTTCTCCGGCCCCGGATGTCCTGAGTTTTTGTCCCTGCGAGATGATTGGCTTGTTTTTTAGAGGAATCAAATCTGATTGGACATCCATGGCTGGAAGGGGCGGGATTTCCTTTAGACTGTGGGAGTCTCTAACGCTGTCACCCAAAGCCCCGCCCACACCACCTCTTTCTGTTTCTGCAGTCCAATCAGTGGCTGAATACTGAAGGGGGCGGGATGTGGGTGGGTCAGTGCGTGTTTGAGGAGCGCACACACACTACAAAATCTCACACACACACACACACACTATAGAAAGCACACAGGTCCGACTTCTAGGTGAAAGCGTGATGAGGGCGTCGTCTTCGGTAGGTTGCTAATGCGTATGACAGGAAGTAAGGTGGGGTCCGACACCCGGAACAGGAAGTCAGCATGTTGCCAGCGCCCGTTCAGTTGCTATGCAATAAAAAACACACAATCAGTGATGCATCAGGCATGCAAAAGTGACTCGAGTTCATGACTAAAGTTCAGTGTTGTTATTGTTAACTACAACAAACACTATGGACCCCTTTCACAGACTAAGATGACGCGTTTTAAACAGTCATCATCATTGTAAATCCTGCAGAATACATATATATATGGGAGGAGCATGAAGAATCATTTTCACACATGAATCAGCTCCTCTGAGTTCAGATCTTAAACTCATTGAAAGTGTTTGGGATGTGCTGGAGGAGACTTTACAGAGTGCTGGACTCTTGCATTGACAGTACAAGATCTTGACCAAAAATGTATGTGCCTCTTGATAAAAAAATATAATTCTTCATGCTCCTCCCAACCATTCTTACACAGTCTGAGCCTGATGAATCTTGACATTGTCTTACTGGAATATGGCCATGATGTGTCTTCCTACATGGTTGTTTAAGAAATGAAAAGCTACACACTCCATCAATCAGGGTTAGAAGAACTGTTGCCAAACATATAACATGTAGAAACATAATAATCACTGCAATAATGATCCAATCATAGACTCTTAAGCATTTGCCTATTTAAATCCACACAGTGACGTTTTTGGCTGGGCAGAGGGAAAAAAATACTGAATGCACCTAATAATCATGTGGATTTTGTTTGCATTAATTAAATAAATGCATTATTAAAATTTATTACAACTTAAAATAAAAAAATGTATATTATTTTCAGATAAGCAGGTCAATTAAATACTTGACAAATGAAAAGCACTTCATATATTATTATTTTTTTTGCCATTTTGATCCTGTCGGATTCAGATCAAACGATTTGACTTCATATTTAATTATATATTTATTTATATTTAACAATTGGAGCTTTTAAATCCTACTTATATTTACAATATTAAGTCTGTACATTTGCATTTGTTTTTTAATTATGTATGTTTTTTTGTGATACTTTGCACGTGATGCGAAGTAAAGCTAATTGCGCGGTTGCTTCCAGAACTCATTGATTCGAGAGCTGTGTGAAGGGCACACTGACCCAGCAGGAGTCTGCTAACACGTCCGGCTCCAGCGGCTCCCCACTCCACGCATGGAAGCGAACAGCGCTCTGGGACAGGGGCAGGGAGGGCGCGAGGCTCCAGATTGTCACGTTCAGGCAGTGGATAGTGATTCGTTGCTCCGCTCCGGTGCTCAGCAGGTGCAGGAAGTTCATCTGGACGCGTCCAACACTGAACTCCAGCTGCGACCAGCCAATAAAACAGCATCATTAACACTTCAACTTCTTTTCTAATCATATCCTCCTAAAGATAAGCATTAATGAAATAAAAATCTGATCTGGAAGCTGAATGCTACAGACCTTGGCTGTGGTGATGGGCCTGAGACAGGTGCGTCCACCACCGCTGAAACTGCACATCACTTCTATAGAGTCTGAGGAGCAGCCCAGGTTTGGGTCGATCCAATAAGTGCCTGAAGAACACAAATATTTCAGCGCATTTGAAATGCATTTGACAATGGTAAATGCTTCATTATTACAGCTATTTACAGATGCTATTGGTGGTATTTAGCCCAGAATATTCCTTTCAGGTTCAACACACACACACACACCATCGTAGAGTGTATCCCGGCAGTCGTGCAGGTCCTTGCAGAGTCGAGCAGGATGATCTCGTGTGCCCAGCGGGTTCTTCAGACTGTGGACCAGAGAGCTCAGGTAATGGAGAGTCCGCAGGATCTCTGGAGCCTGATCCAACATCGGCATGTCCATCAGACCCCGACCCTTAGAGAACAGCGGGACAGGCTTTAAAACTACATATAAACACACAATCGTCTGTGACAGCGCAAAAACACTAAATAAACAGGCCATGACCTTTGTGTGTGTGTGTGTGTGTTTGAATAATCTCACCTCTATTTTCTGTGTGTTTGTCTCCCTAAAAACTGGCTGGGCCACTCCAAGACCGAAATCTTGTTTCTAAAACATACACACACAAGCAAACTTAATAACGCATATGTACAGAACAGCAATGCATGAATGAATGAATGAATGAAATATAAAGTTATATTCTTACCAAAGCCAGTGGGATTACCGGTGGACCCTGTAAAGAACCGAATAATAAAACTATAATAATAATCATAACTGTATATGAATTATTCTGATATTATTCAAACATAGAAGAGATTGGCATGTATGTGCGGATTGGATTACTTTAGTTTGGGGACAAAATCGTTCCCAAACTAACTGAGTATAATCTGAATAATTGGGGATATTTGTGGACGCCTTCAATTTAAAAACAATATTTTTTATGTTTTCTTAGAATTTGACTGCTCTGACACTATTGGATGAGAACCTAAAAAGGGTCCTAAAAAGCTGAAGTAAATATTCTGAAAAGTGTTAAAGAAAGAAGTGTGTGTTTTACCGGCGGTCCAGGAAGTCCACGCGGTCCAGGAGCACCCTGGAAAAACACACAAATAACAAAGTTAGAAAAAGACAAGTGGCTTTGAAACAAACACAAGCCATGGATAATGTGAAATGCTGTGTCTGTGACCGTAAAGACTCACTCGCGGTCCCTGAACACCCTGTAAGGAATAAAAGAGTGTTAAAGAGACACTGTAAGATCTACTGTGATGTCAAGATCTGAAGAGAAAGAGTGAATTCATCTCTTCTCACCACTTCTCCTTTGTTGCCAGAATCTCCTCTCGAGCCCTACAGAGAGACGTCAGTGTGAGAACAGAGGTCAGAGGTCAGAGGTCAGAGAACACCACACGGTTCACTATAGAAGCGGCGTATACTCACTGGACTCCCGGTAGGGCCAATCACACCGACAGGTCCAGCTAAACCCCCTCTACCCTGAAACATACATGGAAATATTACTATACAAACACTATTATGTGTGCCATGTGATCTATTGAGTTAGACAGACAGAGAAAGATAGATAGATAGATAGATAGATAGATAGACAGAGAAAGATAGATAGATAGATAGATAGATAGACAGACAGACAGACAGACAGACAGACAGACAGACAGATAGATAGATAGATAGATAGATAGATAGATAGATAGATAGATAGATAGATAGATAGATAGATAGATAGATAGATAGATAGATAGATAGATAGATAGATAGATAGATAGATAGATAGATAGATAGATAGACAGACAGACAGACAGACAGACAGACAGACAGACAGACAGACAGACAGACAGACAGACAGATAGATAGATAGATAGATAGATAGATAGATAGATAGATAGATAGATAGATAGATAGGTAGGGTTTGTGTGTGTGTGTGTTTGTGTGTGTGTGTGTGTGTGTGTGTGTGTGTGTGTGTGTGTGTGTGTGTGTGTGTGTGTGTGTGTGTGTGTGTGTGTGTGCTCACCATGCTGCCTTGAGGCCCTTTAGGCCCCTGAATGCCTTTCGGCCCAAAGTCTCCTGGAGGGCCCTGAATAAACAACCCAAACATCAATCCCATATAAACAAACACACAAATACACAGCTGTGCCTAACCCAACATTACTGCTAGTGTGTGTGTGTTGTGTATATTGAAGAGCACTAGAGCCTTTATGAAGTGGAACATTGCGTGGCCACAGACACCATGAAAACATTTGACTATCTCTCACTGTCAACTGTTTGTGTGGCTCCCATTGGTGGTCCTCATTTTTCCACAACTCTAGATTATCTAGTTAAACCAGAAGCATGAATGAGTCTGAGTGAATTAGGAACGCCACAGTAACACCACAACTACACACGCTTGTCCTGTTTTATGGGGTTTCTGAGAAAACCTGAAGAAAAACACACCTCAGTGCTTGTGTGAATTATGACGCTCTTTGAGCGCGTGGATGAAAACATGTTTCCCAAAGGAAAGAACTCTTTGAGAAATGATAAATCTCATCTCTGCTTGTTTCTCTTGGGCGATCACATTTCTGTTTTTCACCAAGAAGACGCATTTAATTCAGATACCTGGCAATGTGTGATAAAACTCACCTTCGGTCCAAACATTCCTAGTATCCCTGGAAAGCCGGGCTCCCCGATGTCACCCTAAATCAGAGATTAATATTAATGTTTTGCTCCAAAATGAACTGTGGGTCTTTTGTAAGCTGGATGCAGTTCTCAGTGAAGAATAACAGAGTTGATGGTTTTGTCAGGGTGTAGGACTCACATGTTGGCCCTTAGATCCCTGGTCTCCCTGAGGTCCTGGAAGGCCCATCCCTCCCTTAAAACCTCTCTTTCCTGAAGGGCCAGGGTGACCAGGAAGACCCCTCTCTCCCTATTCATACACACATATAACGAATGCATACATCAACATGACCCATTCAAGATAATAATAGAACAGAATAGAATGTATATGTATTTTTCTTGGATCTTAATTATAAATTAAAAAGTAAAAAAAATTATAGAAAATAATATTTTTACACAGCAAGGATGCATCAAATTGATCAAAACTGACAGTAAAGACATTTATAATCTTACAATAGATTTATATTTCAAAAAAATGATGTTCTTTTGAACTTTCTATTCATCAAAGAATCCTGAAAAAAGGGTTTCCTCAAAAATATGAATCAGCACAACTGTTTTTAACATTGATAATAATGAGAAATGATCAGTAAATCATCATATTAGAGTGATTTCTGAAGGATCATGTGACACTGAAGACTGGAGTAATGATGCTGAAAATTCAGCTTTGATCACAGGAATAAATGACATTTTACAATATACTCACATATTATTTTAAATTGTGATAACATTTCACAATATTTCTGTTTTTACTGTGTTTTTGATCAGCCTTGCTGAGCAGAAGAGATTCTTTAAAATATCTCAGTAACCCCAAACTTTTGAACGGTTGTGTAAATCTAAATCTAAACTGTGATTATTATTCAGGTAAAGTGTTATCCTCTGACCTTTGGACCAAATGACCCCTGTGGGCCTGGTAAACCGATAACGCCAAGCTTGCCAGGAGCCCCAGGTTTACCAGGCAAACCAAACTCGCCATCATCTCCCTGATCGCCCTAAAGGAAGAGAAAGATGCATGTAAACCTGTTCAGACAGATGATGGATCAGGAAACACAGCTCTCATGATGAACTCTTACTGGTGTTCCTCTGCTTCCATCTTTCCCTGGCAGCCCATCCATGCCGGGAACGCCCTCCTGTCCTTCTCGACCCACTGTTCCTCTGGGACCGGGCAACCCAACAACACCCTGAGAACACAGAACGATGGGCTTTTAGAAAGGAAAGACGTTTAAGCAAATGTACTTGTGATGAAGGATATTACTGGGAGAATCTCACAAAAACAGTACAAACATTTTAGGGTCATATTTCAACCCAAAATCAAAGAAAATAATGATTATAAGATGTCCTTATATAAATATACAGTGGTGTGAATAAGTTATTACCCCCATGCTAAAGTTGCCTAAAAAGAGGAATAAAAAATCATCTTTTGGAAATTGATCTTAATGCCTTAATTAGAAAAATGAGGAAAAATCCAACCTTTAAGGACACAAATTTTCTTTGTGTATGAATAATGTATCATAAATAAATAAATGTTCTTCCTTAAAATACAGGGTGCATAAGTCAGGCTATGTTAAATTCCCATAGAGTCAGGCAGATTTTTATTTTTAAAGGCCAGTTATTTCATGGATCCAGGATAATATGCATCCTGATAAAGTTCCCTTGGCCTTTGGAATTAAAATAGACCCACATCATCACATTCCCTTCACCATACCTAGAGATTGGCATGGGGTACTTTCCATAAGATCATCTTTCAATGCAAATCAAACCAGCTATTAGGCTAACTGAAATAACACCATGCCAATCTCTAGGTATGGTGAAGGGAATGTGATGATGTGGGATATTTTAATTCCAAAGGCCAAGGGAACTTTATCAGGATGCATATTATCCTGGATCCATGAAATAACTGGCCTTTAAAAATATAAATCTGCCTGACTCTATGGGAATTTAACATAGGGGGGCCTGACTTATGCACCCTGTAGTTTAAGGAAGAACAGTTATTTATTTATGATACATTATTCATACACAAAGAAAATTGGTGTCCTTAAAGGTTGGATTTTTCCTAATTTTTCTAATTAAGGCATTAAGATCAATTTCCAAAAGATGATTTTTTATTCCTCTTTTTAGGCAACTTTAGCATGGGGGTAATAACTTATTCACACCACTGTATATGTATAATCTAATTAATATATAAACACATTTTAATTAATTATAAAATAATAAATTAAAAGTAATTAAAATTATGCAAATGAAATACATTTATAAATATTGTTATTATTATATATTGTGTAAAAAAAGTCTGTTTAGAACAATTAAGATTTTTCCAGTCTTATAAGATTACAGGAGTAAATAAATATTCTTTTTTTAAAGTGCAATTGTAATTATACACCATAGTTTTATTTTGCATATTGAATGCCTTTTAGTGCTGATTTTAATAATAATAATAATAATAATAATAATTTTTATTATTTAATAATTAAATATATCTAAAATTATGTAAATCATTTAAATATGTATAAAATTAAATTATTATCAGTAATGAGAATACATTTCTTTTTGTTTTACAGTAATGGCATTTGCGGGGAGCAAATTTAATGAGAAATTGTTTTACACATTTATTCATTTGGCAGATATCGATCAATTAAAAAATAATGATAAGAATTAATTATATAAAAATTAGGAATGATATAGTTCATACATAACTAATAAATGATATTATTCATTAAAAATGTATATATTATTTATAAATTAACTCAATTATAATTAAGTAATTACTTAATTATAATTGAGTTAATTTATAAATAATATATACATTTTTAATTAATAATATCATTTATTAGTTATTATTTATAAATTAACTCAATTATAATTAAGTCATTACTTAATTATAATTGAGTTAATTTATAAATAATATATACATTTTTAATTAATAATATCATTTTATGCAATATCATATTATGCAAATCAAATAAATAAATATTACATATTGCATAAAGAAAATGAAGTATGTTTAAGACCATTACAAGTTTTCTATTCTGATAACTGTAATATGAAGAATGCTAGATTAAATATTTAAAATTTCAAAGTACAATTGTAAGTACACATAATCGGCCCTAATTGTGCTGCAAGCATGAAGGAGTTCCTCTTACTGGTGACCCTCCGCTGCCACGCTCCCCCTGAAGACCCTGTTTACCCTTCCGACCCTGAAAGTCAACAAAGCTTGTGAGAAAAAATAGTAATGCCAAGGAGAAAACCACACACACAGAATTAATCGTATACAGCATGAACATACACACACGCATCTAACCCATATTGCTGAAGTGTGTGACATGCCTCTGATTTCTACCACATGTTGTTTACAGCTGCTATTCCAAAACATAAGTAATGAAATGTGAATTTCTTCAAAACATATGCACACACGCTAGCACACACACACACACACACAAGCATATCATTACCTGTTCTCCTTTGGATCCTTTGGGGCCTTGTATTCCACGTGGACCAGGATTTCCCTAAAAATGGATTCAAAGAAATGAAAGAAAAGGTGTTTGTGTGTATGTTTGAGAGCGGGCACATGTGTAATCATGATCTGATATCATATCATACGCACAGGTAGTCCAGGAGCACCAGGCTTGCCTCGTAAACCATCGACACCTTGCTGACCCTGCGAATACAGGAACAATTATTTGAGAACGCAACAATTATTACAATAAACCAAAAAATTATACATAACACAAATAAATTATATATGGAATATTACTTAGAACATTTATTTATTTGATTTATTAATAATAAAATTGTAAAAAAAAAAAAAAAAAATTGTCTTAAGAAAATGTGGTGTTTGCTCATGCAAATCTTGCCATCCAATCTGAACAAACTCCTAAAATATGAGCAATATTTATAATAATAGTGACATTTTCCTTAGCAATCATTACTTATTAATACTGTATACAGGTGAAACTCGAAAAATTAGAATATCGTGCAAAAGTTATAATTTTGATGATTATGTCTTATGAAAACCCCAAATTCAAAATCTCAGAATATTTAATGAATATTACTTTGAATATTACATGAAATCAATTAAAAAAAGGATTTTAAATACAGAAATGTCGGCCCTCTGAAAAGTATAATCATGCATATGTATATAGTTTTATATACTAAATATATTAGTTTCAGCTTTTAATTTGAATTGCTGAAATGCATGAACTTTTGCACGATATTCTAATTTTTCGAGTTTCACCTGTATATCCTCTGTCCACAGTTCTACCATTTATCTATTATAACAGATACATCTCCACTCAAACCATATTTTTGCTGGGGGAGATTTTCATCTAACGTCAGCCTAAATCAAAACAATGGTCTTCATTGTAATGTAATTTATCAAATATTTTACATTGTTTAGCCGATTACCATATAAAACAGCTTTTAGTCTCAGTAGGCGGTTCTTAATCTATTACAGGAAATGGTCAGATGTTGGTGTGTGCCGACGACACTCCGGTAAACTAATGTGCTTCATATGCAGGGAGACAATAGTGTACTTTCTGGGTAGCTGTGTGTATCTCACCACGTATCCTGGATCTCCCGGTTCGCCCCGGTCTCCTCGCTTTCCAATTGGACCCTGAAAATACACAAACACATGCATGATGTTGTGAATAACGCTATTGAATTTAGAGGAAATCCGATATAAAAATGTAAGTAAGAGAGACTCACTCTGAGTCCCGGTGGACCAGTAGGACCCTCCACCTTCCCATCATCCCCATGTTCACCCTAAAACATTACATAATGGAAAACATCAAATGATTATAGAAAACTGTGTGTCTTCATATTAATGGTCAATGCTCAAAAATATGGTAACACTTTAGAATAAGGTTTTATTTGTTAACTTTATTTAACATGAACTAACAATGAATTCCACAGCACTATTAGTCTTAGTTAACGTTCATTTCAACATTTATTAATACATTTCTACAATTAAAAGTTGTATTTGTTAACATGAGTTAATGCACTGTAAACTAGCATGGACAAACTGAACAATACTAACATTGACAAAAATTATTAAAATATATATTTTATTTTATAATATAGTCAAGTAATGTTAACAAATGAGACCGTATTGTAAAGTGTTACCAAAAATGTGGATAAAAATGATAATATTTAATATGATACTGTTTTCTTATCAAACTCACATGGTATTTAAAAGGCACTGTGAGTTAATATCATTGTAAGGTTTAGGTATTCCGGTCCATTCAGGGTGACATAACTTTGCAGGTCACAAGTATAAAAATGTATGAATATAATAAGTGATGAATACATTTTACCTTTTCACCCTTTGGTCCCGGGGGTCCTATTGGACCTTGAGGTCCTTTGTGACCCTGTAGAGAAAAACAAGGCTTTTAAGCACCATTCCACTAGCAGACTTGAGTTGATCAATCTGTGCACTGAAGTGGAAATAAATAATTGAAAATGTGCTAATATGATATCTCTCACCTCATATCCGGATATGCCGGGATCCCCCTGCAGCCCCATACGCCCGGGAGCGCCCTGAGACACAGGGAGGAAGAAGACGAGGTCAAATGTTAAGTGAGTTGGACATACTGCTAAACCTAAAGTAATGATAAAACATGTATCTATTTACCACATGTCCGATGGTTCCTCGTGATCCCTTTGGTCCGGTGGTTCCGATTGGTCCGATCTTTCCCATGGTTCCTGTCTCTCCCAGATGCCCGATGTTACCTTTGGCACCCTGCAGGTAATGTGAAAGTGCAGTCAACATGGCTACTGTGTTCGAAAAATTAAAGACGAATAAAAAACTTTAACCAAACTAAATCTTGAACTCTGATGTCCTACCTTAAACCCTGGTTTCCCTCTCTCGCCATTTTTACCAGGTTTTCCTTCAGGACCCTAAAACACACACAAAAACAAACCCGCTGTCATTTCACAAATAAAGATGACTGACAGTGTTGTTATTGTTGAATAAAAACTATAAACATACATAAAGCTGTAGATAAAACTTAAACTTTAAAAAAAATGTACACTGAATTGAAATGCTGCCTTGTCAACTAACTGAAATAAACTAAGTTCAAGTACAAAAATTACTATAACTAAAATAAAAATTAAGCTAAATAGAACTATAAGTTCTGTTGGTCATTTTCAGGCATAATTGTTGAGATTTGTCTAATTTAAAAGAGTTTTAATACAAAATACAAAGGTTTTTTATTGTGATAACGATCTCTGTAATATGTAAAAACGTGTTTTGTCGATTTGCTTTACATAACTGATCATAATGGTTCACTGTTGCTATGGTTAACAACTAGATTTTTATAAATGTATATCATTCCTAAATATACAAAATAAAGGGGTTTCGCAGTAGAAGAACCATTTTTGGTTCCCCAAAAAACCTTTCAGTGAACAGTTCTGAAAAGAAACATTAGTGTGAAGAACATTTTATAATTTTCCACTATAAAGAACCTTTAGTGTCTTAAACCTGGTTTGCATATGTACTTTATAAGACTGGCAAATCTTTTTGCTTTGACTGGCCTTTATGATCGCCCCAGTCGCCCCTTAAATCACACTCTTGTGTCGTTTACTAACCGAGTGTACAGCAAGATCTGAATGTGATATAGTGTGCACAACTGCATGCTCACTCACTCTGACGCCAGTAAGCCCAGGGTCGCCCGGTGGCCCTTCTTTGCCCTTGATTCCAGGGTCACCTCTGACCCCCTGCTCGCCCTCTCCACCCATGTCGCCTTTCTCACCCTGTTCAAAAAACAAGATTCAAATAGAAAGTTGCTTTCTTCAGCTTTAAATCATGTATATCTGAAAAAGAATGAACATAACTATCATTTCCTTACCTTGGCGCCATCAGGGCCGGCTGGACCAGCCTCTCCCTCTAAACCTGGTTCTCCCTGCATCAAACAAACAACAACACGAGTATTGCTTTTGCACATTAATAAACATCAAACTAACATTTCTCAGATGTATTGCACACACACCCTTGTTCCGATAAGTCCAGCTGCCCCGGCGTTCCCCGCAGGCCCGAGTGACCCCTATGCGAACAATGAAAATACATAATAAGAGTCCAAAAACACTTTTATTTTTATTCTTTCTAGCAAGTTTATGTTCTTTTTATTTAATTACACGAGTCCAGTCAGCCAAACAGCAATTATGACCAATGACGTGTGACTGCCAAGCTCAGACTGACATTATCTAACTTTAACAATACAAATATAGCCATACGGTTCCTCTTCAGACTGTGATTGTGACACATGCGCTACTCATTACAGACTGCCAAAGAAAAGCAGATTTAGCAACACTTATTTAGCGCTGCATAACAGCACCTCAAGCAAGAAATCATGGGAAGTGGTTAACGTTCATTTCAGGCTCTTTTCATGAATAGGATACCAAATAGGGCCAACAGCTCTTAAACACAGTCTTTTTTCCCCAACAAATGGCCAGTAAAAGGAGGAAATTGTTGATTAGCAACCTCCAGAAGTCAAACTAAATGTCGTACGAGCTGTTATTTTCAATTTAATTTATAGTGTCGTGTGGAACTTTTGCAAACCTGTTACTAAAATCTAGGACAAGTTTGAATTCAATTTAAAAAGCTTTATTTGTTATTTTCTATTTATTTTCTAAACTGATACAAAAATGGATAAAAATAAACAACTACAAGGTTGCTAAATTAAGCATATATATATATATATATATATATATATATATATATATATATATATATATATATATATATATATATATATATATATTCTCAATATATATACAGACATCATATATATATATATATATATATATATATATATATATATATACACACACAGACATTATGTGAATATAAAAGTTATATATATATTTTTTATATTTGATGGGCGTTTAATATTTATCATTTTATATATAAATATTTTATATGTTTTATATTTTTATAAAAAAACATAATTTTATATTTAATATCTAACATTTTAAATTTTTCTCAATTGTTTTTATATTAATATTTATTATCCAGAACCTAGAATTTTTCAAAAAAATACATACACACACATACATTATATATATATATATATATATATATATATATATATGCTTAATTTAGCCACCTTGTAGTCGTTGTTTATATATATATATATATATATATATACTTTTTAATATAATATACACATTGTAGCATGACTTTAATTTTTGATGGTGGGCATGCTTATCATGCTAGGTTAATTTGGTTAGGTTTATGTTAATCTAACATATTTAATTTTTCTCAAAACAAAAAAACATTGGAAAGTACCGTCTTTTCATATAGTGCGCCTACAGTTTATCCCACCTTTTCTCCAGGTTCTCCTGGAAGTCCAGGATCGGCAACTTTTCCTGCAGGGCCCTGAGAGAAAGAAAAATAGTTTTTTCTATTTCCCTTTCTTTTTTGATGACAATACAGATGGATGAATTAAATGAAACTACTTTCATTAATCAATTAAAGTATGACGGTGTGTGTAAATAGGATTAATCAGGGTAATCATTTTAATCTCAGTATCAATCACAATCAAGGGAATCAAAACAGACAGAAGCAACGGAAAACCTGGACGTGTGTTTGTGTACGTGTGGAGTGGATTACCTTTGGCCCTGGATTTCCGGGAGGTCCGAGAGTTCCTGGGGGCCCTGAAGGTCCCTTGTCCCAAACAAACAAAATCATTCATCAGTAATACATACATACAAACCCAACACAGACACACACACAATTCAATATAGCAATCTTCTATTATCTGAAGCCATAATGTTAAACTGTGAAGGAGTCTGTGTGTGTGTGTGTGTGTACAATCTCCCATCTACACCCTGGCAAAACTACTGCAAATCTTATTTACATTTTTCCGCTACATAATCACAAACATTTAACAAACTACAAATGAGGGTTGAATGCCAAGAAAGACCAATTAGGTCATGAACTTGGTCAAATGAATTAGATAGGTTACTACATAATACAGTTATGTTATTATTAACAGTATTTTATAGGTAACTAATCAAAAGAAAGACAAAAGATTATTCTATATATTTCAGGTGTTCAAAACTCCTGAATCTTCTTGAGTTGCTAAACACTCAGAGGATGTAAAGTAGATTTCCAGCTCTCAGTTTACATGAAAGACAGTGGAAAATATGTTTCAGTGTGTAGAACAAAAATAAAGCATCACTCACGGGCTCCCCTGCGATTCCTTTGTCTCCTGTAGCTCCAGATGGCCCTTGAATCCCCTACAAAAACAGATTTATCAAAATGTATTGTAGAATAAAATAAATTATTATAATAGCAACAACTCAATAAATCAATTATTTATAAAATGATAAATGATAAATAAATAAGTCAACATTATTAAAATTAATTGTTTACAATGCAATATTACACTATTGCTTTTATTTATTTTATTGTTACACCTTTTCCTATTGTTTTTATATTTTGACCCGTGACAAATTTAGCTGCATTCTATTATGGAATGTTCTATACAAATAACATGTATTATTATTATTATTACGTAAACATATTACATTTTTGAGGAACAGCCCTAAAAACATAGCCTGACTACGTCAGACTTTGTACTTCCGCTCAATTTCATTTCGCTTCTGTACTCAGTCTGAGACATCGACATGTCTCTCAGTTTTCCTCCGGCCTGAAAACAGCCGGCCAATCAACGAACAGAGGGCGGGCTGAGAGCCGTGACGTAGACGCTAAGCGCCGAGTTTAAGATTGTGACCGCGGATATGGATCGAGACACGGGATGCAATTAGCTCTGTTGTGGAGAATATTCCTGGCATTTCCAAACTGAAGCCCGAACAAGAAGAGTGTTTGTTAAACATTTTGAATGGAGGTGATGTCGTGGCCCTACTCCCGACAGGTTTTGGGAAAAGTTTAATTTATCAACTATTACCGATCGTCAGCGAGAAACGGGGCAAGGCGATAGTTGTGATTGTGTCCCCCTTGGTTGCACTCATGAAGGATCAGGTTAAGGAGGCAGCAAAACTCGGTCAGCCATGTTCACTCCGGTATTTCGCTCGAAGGTTTCGTTTTCGCATCATACATGTGTTTACAGTGGAAGTTCGATGCGGCTGAGCTGGCGAATAACACACGTCATAACCAGACGTTATGTGATTGGCTTACAGGTAACCAATGATTTTATACTTCAGACAAGTGCCCCCCCTCGAGAAAGAAAACACTTTTCAATGATGACATGCTAGACTCTGTCTATGAAGCAAAGCGAAGTAGCAGAGTTTGGTATTACCAGGCTACTAAAAACATGCAAGAGATAACAATAACACAGTATATAAATTTGAATAAGAAACAAACCAGAAATCCCTTTGGCCCCGCCTCCCCAGACTCGCCGATCTTCCCCTGTAGAGAGACGGGACAGATTTACTGGCTGTGACCATCAGTCAAAGATTGGAGAGACATGGCAGCAGTTACAGTATAGATGTTTGTATATTGGGGTTTTTACCGCGTGTCCTGGGAAGCCAATTTTTCCAGGAGGACCATCAGGACCCTGTGAGGAGACATTCATTAACGTTAGATTAACATGTACAGTAAGTATCTTGGGTCAGTGGATGAGCTGTGGCCTTTACCTTTGTGCCTTCAGTGCCAAGCTCTCCTGGCACACCATCTGGACCTCGAGGACCCTGAAACAGAGGGGCAAATGAGTACAAAAACACGAGATATTTCATAATCTCATCTCCTCAGCTATGTCCAGTATACTAGCATGTAGTATTACTTTTCAAGAACATTTAGGAAGCAGTATGCAGCAGTACAGTAACAATTCAGATTTCTAACAAATGTTTGCAACTTTTGGCTGTCCGATTAAATAACGAGTAAAGAATTGATACTTTCGGCCACACTTGAAATGGAAATTCAAGTTGAGTGCATTGTATTTAATAATTTAATTTAAACGATAGCTCCCACAAGTCACAGTGTAACATTAATAAGACATTTTTAAAATGATTTAATATACTTTATTTCAAATTGTAATTAGTATCTAAGACCAAAAGTAACACTTTAATTTAGGGTGACGTAGTTACACGTTACTACATATACTTACTATAGTAATAACAGTAAATTATGCATAATTACAAGTAACTAACCGTAAACCAAACCCTAACCGTAACTCTATCCTAAGTACTGTACTACATGCAGTTAATTAATATTACTCTTTACTTGTTTGAGTAAGTAAATGCAACTACGTCACCTTAAAATAAAGTGTAACCAAAATATTTTTTGTCAATTGAAATAAAGCTGAAATAAAATGTATTTAAATTAGGGCTGTCAAACGATTAATCGCGATTAATCGCATCCAAAATAAAAGTTTGTGTTGTTTACATAATATATGTGTGTGTACTGTGTATAATTATTTTGTATAAATGCACACATGTATATATTTAAGAAAAATATGTTATTTATATATAAACTGTTTATATTTATATAAAATATACATTATATATAGGCTACATTCAGTCTATATACAGTATATACATGCAAATATTTCTTAAATACACATGTATTAAATATAATAGAACTATAGAAATAAAATAGGGTATTTATGTATTAAAAATAATTATACACCGTGCACACACATTATGTAAACACAAACTTTTATTTTGGATGCGATTAATCGCGATTAATCGTTTGATGGGCCTAATTTAAATATTAGATGAAAACCTTAAACTTAAATTGATATTAGAAATGTTCCCTTGACAACTAACTGGAATAAAATAAGTTGAAGTACTAAAATGACTGAAAAACTGAAGAAGAAAAAAACTAAAGCTAAAAATAAATATTTTTAAAAAACGAAAATAAAAATGACAAAAATAGCTGAAAAGTTTGTACTCTGAAATAAAAACTACAATAGAAAATGCTCTGTTAATAATGTGTATTATATTATTTACTCAACTCTTCATTATTTCAACAGTAAATGATCATATTAAAATATTTTAGCATACTCTAATTAATATTCATGAGCTAAGCCATATTGTGAAATCCTAACCAGCATGTCTGACCCTCCCCCTCAAAAAAGTATGAGTAGTATAATAGAATATGATTGCAAACACACTTTAAATCCTAAGGTATACACTCAAACACTAGGGGGAGCTGTACTGTAGGATTTAAATATGCGGGATAATGATATGTTGCAGTATATTGGGTCGTGCATGTAGGTCAATCTTCAAGAGACTCTTGGGGTTCACGCATGACACAAAACTGTTGCATCTGTCTGGATGCACACAGAACATAAATGTCTCACACACACATTTATGCTACACAATCCTAAACAACTGAATCCTCCTCACTATCACACACAGCGGTTTGGCTCGCCTATAACACCACTACGAATGAGATCCGAACACAAGGACTTCATCAAGAGACCAGACACACATTAGCTCCCACTCGAAGAATGCTGTGTGTGTGTGTGTGTGTGTGTGTGTGCGCACTGATAATTACACTAACTTATGGTGTGTGCGTCCAGCCAAAAAACATCAGACTGTTGAAACAATACCATCATACAGTTTCTGCCAGCTGGCACACACTCTCTTTGTCTGTTTCTCTCACACACACACACACACACACACACACACACACACACACACACACACACACACACACACACACACACACACACACACTAGAGAAGCTGAAGGAACTTGGTAGAATATGTTGTAATACTTCATATGGCTTAATACTGATATTAATATGCTGACTAACCCAATAAACATCCATAAAAACAGAAAATAAAGTGTCGCATTATCTCCTCAACACCTATTAATGCTGGCAATCATGTCAGCAGGACATTCCACAGTGTTATCTGAACAGAGTAAATTCAGTCTTTCTATGTGCTTCAAATATATACAGTGAAAACGAAACATTTGGGAGTGTCTTTCTATTGCACTGATACCATAAGGAACTTGTCACAGAAAAGCCCTTATTGCCAAAGAAATGAGGACAAACAGAACTTTAGATCAGAATCATGGCCTAGCGTTTAGTAAGTTTGGATCTAGATTGCTTGCCAAGGAGATACTACGCAATTGCTAATGTGATCTGAGGGGTTTTAGTATGTGCAGTTGATAAGGTTTTCTAGATGGTTGCCCACTGGATCAAGTTCAGAGTTCACCCTCAAGTCTATAATATTCAGCCCTCTGGATACGGCTCAGGTCCCATCTTCAGGAAGACTATTTTTAAATAAAAGATTATGGGTTTTGTTCAAATATCTCAAGCAATTGCAATACTTGCCTTAGCAAATGCTACCAAAAAGTGCCAAAAAGACAAAAAACAAAACATAAACAACATAAAGAACCATTTTCCGTAGAATTACCATTGATGAATTGGTTACAATTTCACATTTGCCTGTAATAAAGTATTTTTGAAAGATACGTTTTATTCTGTTTCACATAAACACTGATCAATGTCAGTTTATCACATACACTCTATGCTGTTTTGGTCAGTTCTACTTGATGGAGGAGGTGAAGGCAGGAAACAAAAATGGGGTTAAACGCATCATTGAATCAATGAATCATCAAGACAACCAGTTGTGATTTACAGACTCAGCGAGGGGCTGTAACTAAGACCAGACAGCGGCACAGACAAACTCTCCTAAGATTGTTTCCATTGCATCCCTGAGCTCAGTCTCCTCTACAGTAATTCATGAGGATTCTGCTGGTTTATGAAAAATATTTACAATGTGTGTGTTTGCATGGGTGTGAGCGAACACACAGTCTGTTTCTGTGATTGACACGTGACAATTAACATGTATACATGAATCTATCTATCTACCTATCTATCTATCTATCTATCTGATGACTAACAGTCTACCAATTTAACTAAGAATATATCTATTAGATGACTAACTAGCCTATCACTTTAAATACGCAACTAAGTAACTACTTAACTAGCCTACTAGTTTATCCAACAAACAAACAAACTAACTAACTGATTTAACTAGCTTACCAGTTTATCCAACAAACAAACAAACTAACTAACAAACGACTTAACTAGCCTACTAGTTTATCCAACAAACAAACAAACAAACAAACAAACTAACTAACTAACTAACTAAACTAGCCTACCAGTTTATCCAACTAACTAACAAACAAACTAACTAACTAACAAAACGACTTAACTAGCCTACTAGTTTATCCAACAAACAAACAAACAAACAAACAAACAAACAAACAAACAAACTAACAAACAAACAAACAAACAAACAAACGACTTAACTAGCCTACTAGTTTATCCAACAAACAAACAAACTAACTAACTAACTAACTGACTGACTTAACTAGCCTACTAGTTTATCCAACAAACAAACTAACTAACTAACTAACTGACTGACTTAACTAGCCTACTAGTTTATCCAACAAACAAACAAACAAACAAACAAACAAACAAACTAACTAACAAATGACTTAACTAGCCTACTAGTTTATCCAACAAACAAACAAACAAACAAACTAACTGACTTAACTAGCCTACTAGTTTATCCAACAAACAAACAAACAAACAAACTAACTAACTGACTTAACTAGCCTACCAGTTTATCCAACTAACTAACCAACTAACTAACTAACTAACCAACTAACTAACTAACTAGCCTACTAGTTTATCCAACAAACAAACAAACAAACAAACAAACAAACAAACAAACAAACAAACTGACTTAACTAGCCTACTAGTTTATCCAACAAACAAACAAACAAACTAACTAACTGACTTAACTAGCATACCAGTTTATCCAACTAACTAACCAACTAACTAACTAACTAACCAACTAACTAACTAACCAACTAACTAACTAACTAACTAACTAGCCTACTAGTTTATCCAACAAACAAACAAACAAACAAACAAAAAAACAAACAAACTAACTAACTAACTAACTAACTAACTAGCCTACTAGTTTATTCATTTGTGGTGCCATCTCAAAGAGGCCCAAAATCTCTTTCTCTGGCCTCTTCCTGGTCTGCTCTGCTGGTGGAATGCCCTGCCTAGCTCAACCAGAGCGGCTGAGTCCGTGACCATTTTCAAGAAACGGCTGAAGACGCATCTTTTTCAGCAACACTTGACCCATTAATACTAACACTTTATCTTCTGTTCTATATCTATTATCTTAAAAAAAAGAAAAGTCCATGTACTGCGTTAGATTAAACTGGGAAGGGTCATAGCACTTGCATATTGTTGTCCTATTGTTAGTTTCACTGCTTCTCATGTGTAAGTCGCTTTGGATAAAAGCGTCTGCTAAATGAATACATGTAAATGTAAAAATGGTGTGGTGGTTAAAGCTCGAGGCTGATAACCAGAAGGCCACTGGTTCAGTCCTTGGACTGTTTTACTTTAGATTAAAGTGAAATGACACACTTATGATGCCCAGATGTCTTACCCGTCTTCCTTTAGGTCCTCTCAAGCCGATGGGTCCACGTGATCCCGGTGGACCCTGTAAAAAAAGACATTGTTAAAGACGCACACCAGTCTTTCTTTTCTATTTCTTCTGTTCTGGCACACTCTATGGGAAGACTGGCTCCTGTCTCCATCACTGCTACTATGGGTGTGTGTTTGTATTGTCTGTCCAAACTAAAAGCACAGAACATTCCACAGAAGTGTCTGACAGCTTCAGTATCTGATGTAGACTTACAGGACTGCCTGGTGCTCCGGTTGGGCCGCTCTCTCCAGGGGTTCCTGGATGCCCCTGTAAGTGATGACAAACATGTAAAACAGACACACACACACACCATACAAAATACTACATTACAAAATATTCCCCCCCGGTTTCACAGATAGGGCTTAAGCCTAGTCCTGGCCTTAAATGCATGTCTGAGCTGTTTTAACTGAAAGCAACTTGCACTGATAAATCTAATAATAAGTCAGTGCCATTGTTTTGACTCAAGATTTCACACCAGTAATGTTTTTTTTTTTCTAGGGCACATTTATAAGCTACTTAAATGCCCTAATTGAACTAAGGTCTAATCTTGGCTTAATCTAAGCCCTGTTTGTGAAACCGGGCCATTATATTTTATTTTGTATTACATTGCATTACTGTGGTATATTTGTATGGTAATCTCATGGCATGTTTTGTATATTTGTAACCCACTCCATACACACATGAGCTGATGACTGGGAGGAAGTGGGCCATGTAACTATGATGGACAGTTGAACTTCCTGTTTTAAACAACATTCATAATTTGAGGGAGACAGAAAGAGGGAGGAAGAGCACGCTGAGAATTTAAGGGGAGTATTTGTCAAGTCAGGTCAAGTCACCTTTATTTATATAGCGCTTTTTACAACACAGATTGTTTCAAAGCCGCTTTACAGAGATAACAGGAAAATAATGCAACAAAGTTTGTTTCTATGAGTGTGTATTTGTGAGTATGAGTGGCGTACCGTAGACCCTTTCTCTCCTGGAGGTCCGGGCAAACCCATCTCTCCACGATCACCCTAAATAAATCACATAACACAACATTTATACTAGCGTTCAAAAGTTTGGGGTCTGTAAGATTTCCTAGCATTTGCAACATTTCTGATTATTATCAATTTTGAAAACAGGTGTGCTGCTTAATGTTTTTGTGGAAACCCTGGTTTACATTTTTCATAATTCTATGATGAATAGAAATTTCAAAAGAACAGCATTTATATAAAATATAATTTGTTGTAACATTATACATGTCTTTACTGTGCCTTGTGATTAATTAAATGCATCTTTGCTGAATAAAAGTATTTTATATATATATATATATATATTAGTGCTGCCAAAAAATTAAAATATTTAATCGCGATTAATCGCATTAATGTCATAGTTAACTCGCGATTAATCGCAATTAATCGCACATTTTTATCTATTCTAAATGTCTCTCGATTTCTTTTTGTCCCATTCTTTTTTTCTCATTTTAATGCTCTTATCAACATGGAAAAGTGGATCGGCTTGCTTTGTGCAAATGTTTTTTTATATACTGTGTTCAATTTCACACTAACATTCTCACTTGGAGCAAATAATCTCTCACACAATGTAACACTGTCCATCAATAAAAGGGTGAAAGAAATACTGACGAGGTCCTGATATTGATGAGGGGGCGGAGAATTCGCATCAGCTGTGTGTGTGTGTGTGTGTGCTTGGCCATCAAGTGGTATTTCAGACTGGACGTGCTGCGATGATGATAGCTCAGTTCACAATGACAAAACACACAGATCACTTTGGTCTCGTCAATGGAACCATTTGGCAACTTTTTAAAAGTAAACTTTCCATTCAGAATCTTATTGGCATCCATTTCGGCGCCTCGCGCTCGTCATCCACTCAAAACGTAACGTAACCAACTATTTGGCCGGCTCGCAAGCCCAAACAAGTGTGTGCGGCGTTGTGCCTGTTGTTTTGTTTCCGGTCTAGCTAAATCCGCTTGCGCTTTGGTCGACGAAGCAACAAAACGTCCTCGCCACGTCCTGTTGCAAAAGCATGTGAAAAAACCTACAAAGTTGGTGACAGCACTAATATATATATATATATATATATATATATCAGGGGCGTAGCCAGAATTTTATTTTTGGGGGGTCCCGTCTTTAAATGAGGGGGCAACATATATATATATATATATAGCCAGATTTTTATATATAGCCAGAATTTTATATATACAGGCCTATTCTGGTGGGTGCGGTGATGCGGTGGCGACTCGTGTAACATGTAAGGGTGGCGCTGCCAATAAAGCACCTAAAAGCTGTCACAAAGAACCGGCAAAAGTAATGATTTTGAATATGTAAAAAATTTAGCAAGGAGATATTTTAATTGTTTATTAATAAACAAGTGTTTTCTTTTTCGGCTAAGATGAAGTTGACGATGCTGACTCGCGATCTTCAGTAGTGAACGCGCCAGAGAGAAATGCACATTTCATACGGATTACATAAGCAGAGAGCAGTCTGTAGTCTGTTTTCTTTCGTTTTGAATTGTTCTGTTTAAAAGTAGACATCTGAGGCAAGTAGGGTAGCCTACCTTATATGCTGAGTTTCGGTTCGGTAGGCCTATTTATTTAATCCTGTTAAAGTCATTAAAGTTGATGAAACATTGATTAAAATTAAGATACAATTAATACAAAACGAAATTCAGGTTAAAGAAAGTTTAAAATTCAGGTTAAAGTGCTTTCTGTTTGATGTCTCTGTGAAAGTTTTAAAGCATCTTTTAGTGCCGCTTTCAGAGCGCGTCACGTCCGTAATGGAGAACACGTCCATATAACATTGTTTTTTCCTCATAAATGCGAACACGAAAAATAAATAAAATAAAATGAATATTTTATGTAGGCTACTGTGGAGACTAAGAGCCAATCCTTCTTCATCCGGTGGATAGGCCTAGTATTACTTTGGTTTGCGCACTGAGGGTGTGACGTTATTAGCTATAACTAGGGATGGGGCCGATCCGATCCAGTATCGGTATCGGGACCGATACCAGCGTAAATTCACGTATCGGATTTTCCCGATCCAACCTGCGGAGATATCCGATATCCATGAGCCATGTCTGCGCTTTAACGTTGTCTGCTGAAATGACTCCAAAATGATTCCCGCCGGCTAGTCTACTAGCTGGCTGCAAACTGTGGAATGGATTTCCTGAACGTAGGCGCGGCTCAAATAGACACAGAGTCATGAGACACGCCTCCGCTCAGAAAATCCATTCCGCAGTTTGCAGCCAGCTAGCAGGAAAGCATTGAGCAGCATTATGTCCGCTGTGTGGAAATACTTCACACTGGAAAAACCGCGGAGCAAGACAGCAAAATGCAATGTTTGCAAAGCTGTAATTCAGAGAGGTGGAAGCTCCCTCGCGTCGGTCAACACAACGAATGCAATCAAACATTTAAAAAAGCACCACGTTAAAGAGCACGAGGATTTTTTAGCCAGTGGGCAGAAAGACAACGGGAGCCGTTTTATTGATAGTGTGTGTGTGTGTTAAGGTCCTTGCACACGGAGTCCGAAATTCACGTCTGAAATTTTCGCACGTTAAAAAATAAATACGACCTCACGTTATGTCAATCACGCTTGCATACTGCCACTGAAACTTTCGTCCGTCATAAAAAAAAATCAGCGTTTTTCGCATCCGTAGCAAGAAGTTTGAATAGAGTTTTAATGGTGTTTTGACAATTCAGAGCAGCTGAATCACGAATAGCCTACGAAAATGTTGGACTATTGCACTTTTCTTATATTTCTAATATTTTACATTTTAAAACCTTGATTTGTTGATGCTACAAGAGCCAGTGTACTTGTTTTTTTTGCTGTTGATGCAAACTGTTTTATTGATAGTGTGTGTGTGTAAGATGTTTACACTTGCACTTTTCTTATATTTCAAGACTCAAGTATTTGACATTTTGGGAATGTAATAAATATTGACATGACAATCAATTTGAAACCCTTACAGTTGCATATTTGCTTTCAGAATGGGATTTTTCCTGTTAACAGGATTTCCTGTTTTTCTGACCTTATATTTACCTAAAGTTGCCTTTTAGGACATACACACATAGATACGTACATATCATACTTGCCTGTTGAGAGGAGTTTATTTCAGCATCATATAAAATCAACAATAATGATAATAATAATATTAAAGCAAACACAGCTCTGGTATCGGAATAGAATCGGTATCGGCCGATATCCAAATTCAGGTATCGGGATCGGATCGGAAGTGAAAAAATGTGGATCGGTGCATCCCTAGCTATAACCATGAGACCGACGGTTATAGTTGAACACCGTCATTAGAACTCTATAACCGGCAAAACCGTGCGTATATTAAACCGTAAAATATTAAAATATTTTTTAAAACATTTTTTATCATAGAGAATGTTTAAATACTAATATCAGCTTACGAGGGAAACGGAGGCGGAGTTAGTGGTACGTGCTTCGGATTCGGAGGCTAAGTGCTGGAGATGATTCGGGAGAGGTATCTGCCCCTTTACCGATAAGAGCGCGCGCTGACACGGAGTAAAGCCTTGTTTGTACTCGACGCGTCCGCACGAGCGCGAAGGTGCGCTCGGCAAAAAAACGCGTTGGGTGCGCAAGACCGGCAAGACCCCATTTCGCTTGGCTGTGTGCATGGCTTTTTTGTAACAGCGCGCGCGGCGCCGCGTCCGAGGATGACCGACTTCCAGCCGAATCTGCCCGAGCATGTATGTCTCACCGCACCGGCATGCAGTTTGCGCGTCTAAATGGCAAAGTTAATTTGTTAAGGTTTTGTTTACTGTGTGTGATTCATTTAATGGAAAGCACATACACTTCTAGTTGTCTTGCTGTTCATTTTAAGAGCGAGTTGTCCCATAACAGACGAACAGTTATTCAACCGAACGTCCTATAACCCCCCCTCCCCGGACGACGACGGTTATGTTACGAACCGTCACATTTGACTCACGTCATAACCGTCATCATCACCAATTCTGAAACAAACAGGCACACCCCTTAATCACTAAAAAATATTTTTGCCTCCTAAAGTTTTTTTTTTTTAAGCAATCAGAAATCTGAGGGGGCCGGACATTTAAATGAGGGGGCCTAGGCCAACCCAGGCCCCCTCGTGGCTACGCCACTGATATATATTGTATATCTAACCTGGACCCAATGAGTGTGCAGCTCTGATCAGTCTCTCCACCTACTTCACCAGGTGCATCCTGGGATGCTTCTATACGCTATTGAAGGAGTTGCCATGTTTACTCCACAGTCTCAGGTGTGTCTTACCTTCTCTCCAGCAAGTCCAGCTTCTCCTGCAGGACCGATGAAGCCAACGAGACCCTACAAACACATCATCATCAGTGTGAGGGTCAGACGTGTGTGTAGAGGCTATAACTCTGTCTATATACTCACCCTCTCACCCATGGGTCCAGCCTTCCCCGTGACACCCTGCTCGCCCTGAAAGACATCAGAGAGTGTGTTGAGTGACCCAGCGTGATTTAGGAGATTTGTGTGTTTATATTGCTCATGTTCTCACTTTGACCCCTTCAGGTCCAACTGCCCCAGGGAAACCCGTACTGCCCATCTGACCCTGGGAAAACAAAAGAGAAGATTTGTTACGAGACAAACAATGATGAAAGACTAGACTGTATATATAAGAAAATAAGAAATTGTTTTTTGCATAAAGAGAATGAAGCTTATGTGTAATGAGAACATCACATGATCTCAATTCTGCTGTTGTACTGTCTATACAGTGCTATACATTTGTTCATTTATATAGTGCATTACACACATAGAGGTAATTAAAACGCTTTACAAACAACTATTTGAAAAATAAAGAAGCAGAAATAATGGCATCACTTGAATCTTTTATATTAAATGGATTATAAAACTAGTTGAATGCATTAATTATGCCTTGTAATGCATTAATAATTGTAACCACAGGTATAATACATTAAAAAGCATGACAAACAACCAATTTCAGATGTTACAAGTTTTCTGCAAATATAACTCATTTTAACTTTAGTTACAAATATTTAAGAAAATATATAATGTATTACAATGTACATTATGAATACCTTTACAACGCATACTCAAGTAAAGTGTTACCAAAATAATAATATAATTTTGTTATTGTTCAAATTACTTTTGGACATTTCTGATCATAATTTTGCAATTTATAATTCAGTTTTGACTTGAAATCTTTTATTACCGGTATTCATCAAAACAGTAAGAGATCACGTCCAATTAATATGCATGAGCTAAGACATTAAATGAAGTCACAATCAGCGAGTCTAATTGATTCCAAAATAAATGATCAATTAGCACTTGCATATCGTTGCCCTATTGTTAGTTTGATCGCTTCTATTGAGCCTCATTTGTAAGTCGCTAGTCTGCTAAATGATTAAATGTAAATGTATATACTGTCATAATGCCAACAAATCCTAATGGTTATAAAACAAACAGATTTTTTACGCAAAAAAATCCCGTTTTTTCTTTGATTGTGGGTGAAATATGACATTTCTTCATGATATTCACCGATAAGTCACTGACATGTTTGATTATGTTGGCGAGTACGCATACTAATGCACAAGAGCTGCGGTCAGAACACAAAGAGAACACACTGAACGCCTCACCGACACATATCCGATTACTGACCGCACAGAGGAAGATGAGGAAAACAGATACCTGTCAGAGGACAGACTGATGGAGAACATCCAGAAATGTTCGGAGTTTGTGCCAGAGAAGCGCTGAGTTAGGTTAAACAAGAAAAAGAGGAACGAAAGAAGGAAAAAAAGAGGAAAAACATAGACAGAGCGGGAATGTTATGCAACACAGAGGATGTTCACAGCGGATACTAAACGTTCAGCCTTATGAGGCTAAATTTATTCTTTTCTTCCGTTTTTTAGAGAAAAAAACATTCCCGGAGGTACTTGCTTTGATGACATTTTAAATTAAACTTATTTTATATTAAGATCCCCCATTGCTCCACCTTGTGGTCCATCGGGGGAATGCACATTGCTGATCTCACACAAAATTAAAAAGGGGAATATCATGAACTCATGTCCAGGTCATATTTCAACCACAAATCAAAAGAAAATAATGTACAAAAACATCTATCTAGGGGGAAAAAGGCATTTTTGGTAGCATATAAAAATGGAGTGAATGAGCAGGACCGCTTCACAACTGTTTCATTTCCATGTGCTTTTGTTTTGATTGTATTCCACTGATGGGGACTAGTGGCTGAATGTGTCATTGATGACTGAATACTGAGTTGATGTACTGAGTTTTGACTGTTGAACAAAAAAAAAACACCTATCTATCTATCTATCTATCTATCTATCTATCTATCTATCTATCTATCTATCTATCTATCTATCTATCTATCTATCTATCTATCTATCTATCTAATATCTGATGACTGACCAGCCTATCAACTAAATATTAAATAATCTCTCTATCAGAAGACTTGACTAGCCTACCAGTTTAACTAACTAACTAACTAACTAACTATAACAGAAATGTTTATTTGCAAGTCTAAAATTAAACTCATCATCAATGCAACTTTAAAGCCTTTAAAAAATCCTGCCTCTAAAAACTCAAAAAATATTTTAGTATCATTGAAGTACTATTAGTTTTTATTAATATTTTGATCCGTTTAATGTTTTTTTTAAGTTTTAGTAATTTTGTTGTGTGTTTTTGTCATTTTTAATATTTTTTTTTAAGATGTCTATATAGTTATGTTTTTTTTAGTTTAGTTTAATTTTACTACATCAAGTTAAACTAAATTTAAATGAGAAATGTTGCCTTGGCAACTAGCTGAAGTTTAAGTTTTATACATTTTATTTATTTTTATTTAACATTTATTTTATAATAATTATACATGTTTTTTTAGAGTTTCAGCAACCAGCAAAAAGTAATTTTCATAAGTAGATTCCCCAATTCTTCCCCTGATCTTTTCTATTATCTTTTTTTTTAATGGGTGAAAATGTATCTCTTCTCACAGCAGTTTTAATCTAATTTTAGTATTGTTTTATTGTCTGTCTCCTATTTTATTTTATTTTGCTTTTCCTTACTCTGTTCAGCACTTTGGTCAGCTTTGTTGTGTTGAAATGTACTATATATATATATATATATATATAAAATATTTACTTACTTTACTTACAAATGTTTAAATCACAACTCACCTCGAGTCCTACTGGCCCCGGTGGTCCTACAGGACCCTCATCACCCTAGAAATTAAAATGAAGATAAACTCATTGTTGTCTCACAGGCTTATTTTAAAGACATTCAGACCTTGCAAATAACACACACACACACACACACACACACACCTCTCGTCCAGCCGCTCCACGAGGTCCTGGTAAACCTCTGGCTCCAGGCTTACCCTATGAAGAAAACACCAACAGCATGAAGATACAAATATTCAAAACACCTGTTTTTACAAGATTTTCTTTAAATATAACACACCTTTGGCCCCTCGGGTCCATTGAGTCCAGGTTTTCCGATGTCACCAGGGAAACCCTGTGAAGAATTAACGGCAAATCTTAAACGAGTACATCAATCAGCATGACATATTTCGTATATCTGTTAACAGAATAAACTGTTGCGACACATTCAGACATGAAACCGCATCTGTGTAGTTTTAAAAAGGTTATGTTGATTCCTACCTCAAGTCCTGGTGGACCTGGTAATCCACTGGGCCCTCTCTCTCCTGTCTTGCCCTTCAAAACACACAAATTCACTCAGATGCTGATTCGGACACATACACAATGTAACTGTCTAGACCTCCTGTTGATAAATGGACAAAACTCACACAGGTTCTCAGGTACGTTTAAACAAAAATTAAAAAAACAAATGTGCACTGCAACAAAAACAGAAAAATATAGGCAAAATACTTAAGTTCAGTTACAGTATGCAGCTTTTTAATATCTGATTATGGGCAAAAAACCTATTCTGTTAAAGTGGCCAAATTATCCCCTTTTACAAAGTCTTGATTTAGGTCTACTAGAATAGGTTTTCAAAAAACATTAACATATTTATCCTCGCTTCCCAGTCTGTCAGTAACGCTCTGTTTAGTTCCTGTCTCTATGAAGCCCCTCCTTCAGAAAAGCAATCTGTGCTCTGATTGGTCAGCTAGATCAGTGTGTTGTGATTGGTCAACCGCTTTGAGCGTGTTTGAAAAATGTTACGTCCCATACCATAACAATGAGTTTCAACACGCTACTAACAAACTCAACCAGGCCCCGGGAATTTATTTAGCTTATGAATTATTGAAATGAGGAATATTTTGACGCGTTCGTTCCTGGGAGAAACAGGGCGTTTCAGGGAGTTCAGAAACAGTGACACTGATATAGAGAATAATTCCTGCTGGAGGGACTTTGTGCTTTGTAACTATGCAGACCGTTTTCATGCTCAAACAGCAACATTAGAAAGTTGAACATGTAAAAAAGCATTATAGGTCCTCTTTAAAGGTAATTTATATTAATTTATTTGTTTCCACAGAACACAAAAGAAGATTCGAAGACTTGTTTTGAAAGAAATGCTATTTTACATGGCTTTCAAGGTTCAAAATGGATGTAAAAAGCATCAGAAAAATGACTCATACTACTGATGCCATTTTGTATGGATTCAGAAGACTTTAAATATTGTGCACAAGTCACATGGATCACATGTTTACAAGATTTCTATGGTGCTTTGGAGACTTTTTTTTAAAGCTCAGAGCTTTGGTTCTCATGGGGACTAATTACAAAGAAAAAAAAGCAATATGAACGAGAATTTCTACTTTTAAACAGAAAAAAGTAAGTCAAACGGGATTGGAACGTGAGTGTGAGTTCATCCAGACGGATCATTTTAGGAAAGAAACGAACCTGTGCTCCTGGTTTTCCACGAGGTCCTGGTGATCCCGGCAAACCCTGCACACCCTGAAACAAACAAAAATCAAATGCACACAGTTAAATATTCGTCAGATTAGCACAAACACAAGTTCAAGAGCATGTATGTGAGAGAGTGCATGTGTAACGGTCCATGAAAGCTCTAAAATCGGCGATTAGAAGGTGATTTGATTTCAAACATCAGACATCTGGACGTCCACTGCTCTGTGCTGACAGTGTGCAAATGTGTGTTTGAATGAGGGGTCACTGTGGGAGCTGTACCTTGTCTCCTTGGAACCCAATCTCCCCCTGCTCTCCAGGAAGCCCAACGTCACCCTAGCAGAGAAAAAGTGAAAGAGAAGGAAGAAGTAAGTAACAAGTTATGAAGTCAGTCAAAGTCAGAAAAGAGACCAGAGAAAGTGACGGGAGAAGATGGTTAGGGCAAGAGTTCATTCAAGCCTGATCATTTGAACTAATATATAGTCATAAACTGTTAAAACAACACTCCAGATTTAATGCAAGTTATATGGACAGCATTTGTAGCATAATGTTTTTTAGCACAGAACATCATTTCTTCCTCAGGTTTTAGAACAATTGTGGTAAAAGTACATCCACAAGACTTAAACATTACATGAGCTGACAGGAGACTAAAGTGCTAGAATCGCTTACTGACCTTTTCTATGTAAAATTAAATCTTTTAACTTTTGCACAACATACACAAGGACACCAGAAAGGGACTGTTTTTATGAATAAAACTCTATTCATTCAAATTAAGTTGGTTATGCACCACTTCTTAAAGTATTAGCATTGCTAAATGGATAATTTAGACAATATTACAGGCAACTTTACTCATTTTTTAATTCAAGTGGAAGAAATACAAGCTTTAATTTGGCACTTTTAATACTTCCAGAAAGCTGACCCAATAGACTTTCAATGTATGTGCATTGTGCATTAATAAACCTGTTTTGCTATAAATAAATAAATAATTGTATATATATATTTTTTTTAAAGCCATAAAATTATGTTATAAACGCTGTCGATAAAGCTTAACGTGTACTGAACTCTCTCTCAAAAATCTGCTTGTGTTTGTACCTCAAAAATAATTCTACAGAACTTTATTTTGACAAACCCATTTAAAATCTCTTTGACCACATGCCACTCAAGGCTTGAGCTTTTAAAACATGCGTAACACAGGGTGGCCAATGGGGAGAGAGAATTTCAATCACATGCTGCAAAAACAGGCCAATAACAGAGTATTCAGATCACCTTATCACCTTTCAGTCCGGGCTCGCCCATGTTCCCCGGGACGCCCTGGAACAAACACAAACACACAAACACTAAAGTGGCTGGTGAGTGCTTGGGATACAGTATGTGTGGGCTACATGTGTGCATGACTTACTTTCAGTCCGTTTGGTCCTGGTAAACCGGTTATCCCGGCAGGGCCCATATCACCCTGGAGAAGAGAGGAGAAAAGGTTTGAATGTGTTATTGAAGTAAAACGTCGTGCTCAGAGGGCCTGAAGGGGGCACATGATCTCACTTTGAACAAACCAACAGAAAATATGCCTTCAACTTGTTAGCATTTATAAAAGCAAATGTGGATTTAATATGCACATCATGCTGGTTAGGTGAACCTGATTCAGCTGTACTAAAACAGCAACAGACACACTGCGTTCTTCTAAATGCTGAACACAGAGTGAGCAGACATCCTGATAAAAGCCTGACAAAGTTACAGGTGGGATGTGATTTGTATCTATGATTAATTATAACTTTAATTTGATTGCTATGCTCTAAGGTTTTGGGTCGGTACGATTTTTTAGATGTTTTTGAAGAAAGTCTCACACAGACTGTTATTTACTGTGAAACAGTAATAGTGGGAAATATTATTGAAATTACAATTGTTTTCTGTTTGATCACAGCTGGTTACTCTAGTCATCAGTGTCTCATGATCCTTCAGAATGATGATTTGCTGCTCAAGAAACATTTATGAATTTTTTTTTTCATTTTTACATTTCAACCGTGAAACATTTTTTTAAAAGATTCTCTGATGAATTGAAAGTTCAAAAGAACCGCATTTATTTGAAATAGAAATCTTTTGCAACATTATAAATGTCTTTACTGTCACTTTTGATTGATTTAATGCATTCTTGCTAAATTAAAGTATTAATTACCTAAAAAAAGAAAAAATAAAAAAAAATAAAAAAATCTTAGTGACCCCAAACTTCTGAAAGGTAGTGTATATATAAGCATTTTAAACTGACATCACTTTGATTTATAATTCTCTTTTTCCAGCATGCACATTTGTGTAATTGCTCAAGTTTTTTTCTGCCTGTATTTGATTCATTTCCATCAATCTAAATAATTCACATTGCACTTGTAAATCTGCCAAACCATTTCCAATGCCAGTCATCTAACATTTTTAGGAAAAAAATAATAATTACATTTTGAAATAAACCTTTGCTGCGTGTTGGATTTCAATATCAATAGTTACAAGTCTAGCTTAGCGTGTCCAGATTTCAAAAGCATCCAATCCATTTTTTAAAAAACAATGTTTCTTTGATCTCCTATATGTTCTGCATAACCTTCATAAATTGGAAAATAAAATCCATTAATAATATTTTATTTCACCTGCATATAAGCTCAGTATAATGGAGCTCCACATTCTATGACCTGTCCTAGTTTTAGTTTTTAAAGATTCCCCAATTTTGTATTGGAGGTCTCCTACAAGAGGTTTACATTCATCCAATGGACAAAAAAACACTCAAAATACATTGCAGCATCACCTCTTTTCTCACAGTATCTGAAACAGTTCAAAAACATAAAGGTTCAGCTTCTTTAAAACCCTCCTTCCTGAGAGCCTACTCTGATCTGATTGGTCAGATGGCCAAGTCTGTTGTGATTGGTCTACTCTGCTCTGCTTGGTCAGATGGTCAAGTCTGTTGTGATTGGTCTACTCTGCTCTGATTGGTCAAGTCTGTTGTGATTGGTCTACTCTGATCTGATTGGTCAGATGGTCAAGTCTGTTGTGATTGGTCTACTCTGCTCTGATTGGTCAAGTCTGTTGTGATTGGTCTACTCTGATCTGATTGGTCAGATGGCCAAGTCTGTTGTGATTGGTCTACTCTGCTCTGATTGGTCAAGTCTGTTGTGATTGGTCTACTCTGCTCTGATTGGTCAGATGGTCAAGTCTGTTGTGATTGGTCTACTCTGCTCTGATTGGTCAAGTCTGTTGTGATTGGTCTACTCTGCTCTGATTGGTCAAGTCTGTTGTGATTGGTCTACTCTTATCTGATTGGTCAAGTCTGTTGTAATTGGTCTACTCTGCTCTGATTGGTCAGATGGCCAAGTCTGTTGTGATTGTTCTACTCTGCTCTGATTGGTCAAGTCTGTTGTGATTGGTCTACTCTGCTCTGATTGGTCAGATGGTCAAGTCTGTTGTGATTGGTCTACTCTGCTCTGATTGGTCAAGACTGTTGTGATTGGTCTACTCTGCTCTGATTGGTCAGATGGTCAAGTCTGTTGTGATTGGTCTACTCTGCTCTGATTGGTCAAGTCTGTTGTGATTGGTCTACTCTGATCTGATTGGTCAGATGGTCAAGTCTGTTGTGATTGGTCTACTGCTTACAGCGCGCATCAGAAACAATATGCACATTACCATATCTGAATTTGAGCTCCGGATCTTCCTCAGCACTTGATACACGTGATAAGAACAGTAACAATGACGCCGGTTTTACCGTATCAATCTCATCCTTAGGAAAAGCAATCAAAGAGGATTTGCTTTCGCAGTGCAGAAAACTGTCGACAACACGAACCAAACTCTTCCAGTCTCAGGCACAACTACAGTGTTTGAGGGTCAAAGAAGTGAAGACCATAGGCTGGCATTATGCAAATTTGTTACAAACCCACGTACGTTTGTGCAGGAAGTGAGACTCGCTTCAGGCAGTTCAGAATTGGTTCTTTCTTTTGGGAGACAATAACTCCATTTATCAGGCACTGATTTTTGAAACTTTGCAGGCATTTTACAACAGCTATATTACACACTACAAGAAAGGTGATATCTGATAAAGCATAATAGGGGGCTCTGAGTAAACTCTTTCACTTACAATCAATCCAAGGACACCAGGAGGACCAGGAGCTCCTATAACACCCTGAGATAAACACAGAAACACAGAGCGTTATGCTTTCCCTCTTAAACAGGCACAGAATGCTAGAGCTTCATGGGTTAGTATGCATATGTGCCATTTAAAATATGTTCTGTGTATATGCACTCTCTTCGTATTCAGAGATATTAATATGGCTGTAGAAACGACTGTGTGCTGTAGAGAGAGCGTGTGTGAGTGTTTTTGTAGAAACAGAGATGGTTTGTTGTTGGCTCGGCAGCGGCGTGCTGGAGCCATTTCCTCTCGTTCCCCTGGTGTGATGAAAGGATGAAAGGAGCACTTCACTTCTCTTTGCAGGAAAGGGAGAACAGGAAATGAGAGGGCTTTCAAGTTCCTGTTTTTACACTCCCCACATTTACAGGTGAAAAAGAGGCGGGCTTTGACTTCAACAGTTCCTGTTATGATGTCACCTTCTCCATCCAATCAGAGACATTCATTTGGAAATGATTATTTTTACTGATCAGCCCCCCCCCCCAAAAAATATTATCAAATATATTATGATATTGACCATAGTAAGGACAGATCCCATATTTAATTTGATGTGAAAGATGTGATTTTTTTCACTATTTTTTAGAAAATTGTGTTCAGCCAAGATAACGAAAGTAAAGGCTGAGGTTTACACCCATACAGTTATCTCACACACACAAACACACATATGTTTTATGGGGGCTTTCCATAGACATAATGATTTTTATACTGTAAAAACTGTATACTCTATCCCCTAACACTAACCATCACAGAAAACATCATTCTGTAACAATCATTCTGTATGATTTATAAGCTGTTTTCTTCATGGGGACCAAAATGTCCCCACAAGGACAAGGATTTCAGATATTGCCGTCTTTGTGGGGACATTTTGTCCCATAATTTAGGCTTTACCTGAACCACATAGACACACACACACCGCTTGTTTTGGAGGCTGTTTGTTTTGCAGACACCGTGTAGACATGTGCATTTCTCATCTCTGTTGTGAGTGTTTTATCTGCTTTATGAGAAAAAGATAAACAAATACATAAGAAAAACTAAAGGTTCCACTCACTGGTTCCCCATCCAGTCCTGGCGGCCCTCTTTCTCCAAAATCCCCAGGAAAGCCCTGAGAGAGAGACAATAATCACATCACTGTCAAAGTCACTTATGACGTCACAGATTATCTAGACACAATTTGATTTTTGTAAATAATCATAAATTGCTCCCGTGACGCTAAATTCTGAGTGGTTTCTAGGGTGTTCTGGATGGATGATGGATTGTTCTGAGTGTTATTAGCATGTTGCTATCCAGCATGTTCCAACCAGAGAGTGGATTAGGGGGATTGCTCAAATCACTAACCCTTAGTATGAGCAACCGTGGTAGTTAGCACTGCTAATGATGACATCACTCAGAAAACTCACTGAGCCCTGCTGATGCAACAGGAAATGTATGAGGTCAGATGTCAAAGGTCGTGCAGATTTAAACAAACTCTGCATGGCTGATTCTGCATCTTAGTAAGTGTGTATGTGTATCTATTGTGTCCCAAAAGCCAAGGGACAATGATGATTTCATGATCCAATGAAAAGTACAACTCTCTCTCTCTCTCTCTCTCTCTCTCACACACACACACACACACACACACACACACACACACAATTATATATAAATAACTATTATTTACTAAAACTATACTATGCATGGAGCTTTAATGACCTCATATTGAGAAACTACATATACTGTATTTTAAATTGCATGTGTTACACTGTGCCATGCAATACAATAAAATGATTACATCTTTGACAAATATCTTACATTTCTCACACACACTTACAACAAACTCACATCTGTATCTATAAAGTATGTTGAGACAAAACTTTACCGGCCTACCCATCTTGCCCCTCTTCCCTGGTGGACCAGGACTACCCTGAAAAAGACAGAGAGGCAGAGAAAGAGAGAGACACTAAATAATATGGTCAGCTGTGATTAAAAGTCGCATGCCATTAGAAAGAAGCACTCAAAGACCCCACTACCATGGAATTGTGTGTGTGTACACACACACTCCATTATCATATGACTCATCCAAACACCCTCAGCAGAACACCAGAACCAGCTGGAAGTAGTTTCCACTTTCTCTCACACACACACACACACACACACACACTTCCATGATAGGATCTACTGTCATACATCTACCAGTAGTGGGCAGCACTTGCTTTACAAATCTACCACTAATCTATTTCCATATTAATAACTGTAACAGCTGTTAGAATTACACTTAGAACTATAACAGCTATAGATAACTAGATGTATATTTCCTTCAGGAAATACCTTGTGCTTGTAAGAGAGGAAAAGAATTAGCTACAGTTATATACCCATATACTAGTATGCAAAACAGCAGTCTAGTCACTGTGCTACCAAACATACATTAATATAATGCAAGGAAAATCATATTACAAATTACATAATTGCATAATCTTTACACAAGGTTTAAATGAACGTCTTAACTGTCACCGTCCCATTAGCGGAACGCTTGGCGCTCTTTTTATTGCCTTTTTTCCCCCTATCAAATGTTTTAGTAATCATCATAAATTAGGTATTTAAAAGCTCAAAAATTCAAAATTCATCCTGTGAAAAACGTTTTGAAATCAGACACTCCATTACCATGTTAAACGGCACTTAATCTTCTTTTAGGGGGAGGAGCCCGCTAATCTTGACAAAACGCATATCATTAGAAAATCAAAGGTCCCATACTCTTTTTTTGATCCTAGTGATATTGTGACAGAAATGTATTAATTTGTTACAGGAGAAAAATTCAATGGAATGTGGCTGTCACCCGGTGGCCATTATTGGTACAGCACCTAAACAAAATCTCATAGGAACATACATTTTTGTGATATCAACTTCAAATTTGGAACACAACTTGATTAGACATATGGCTTTGATTTAATAGCAATAAACTTCTATAACTTTTTTACACTTCCATTTTTTGACTCATCTTTCACTTTAAAAAGAGACCAATCTTAGGTCTATATTCCAAACCCCGAATTACAACCATTTACATTTGGATAGTGCATTTTTCATGTCTATGCTCAAGAAGGGGGGTGACAGTTAAGGAGTTAGTGTTTGTGGTTTAGAAGACTATAAATGGGAAATCATGTCATATGGTTTATCATGTCAATGATGTGGACAGCATTAATGAGGTGTTTGTTTTAATGGATTCATGGGAAATACTTTAGCGGCATTACACAACAGCCGGGCATTCGGGCATTGACTGTTACGAACACACGATTGCTAAAAAAATGATACATAACATGAACAGACTCACTCTTTCACCATCAGCTCCAGGTAAACCAAAAAGTCCCGGGATTCCAATGAAACCCTATAAAGAAAGAGAGAAACAGAGAGAAGCTCAATACTGATGCATGGAGCAGAGAAAATAGGAAAGAAAGATCACAAATCATCGAATTATTTCCTCAAAAGTAGTGTTCGGGTGGTTTTTATCCAAAGCAGCTTACAAATGAGGGATACAACAAGCGATTCATCTTAATATTAGTTGCTAGGGTGTTAGGTTATTGCTTAATAGGCTATCCATATGAATTGCATAGACCTATTCTCTCACAATCACAAAATGTACCATTTATACTGCAACAGCTTTAGGAGAAATATCCGAGACAAATGTAATACTTAAATAGAAACTCTTCTGAGTAGTAAAACTAACCCTCAGATGAGATAAGACTTTAAGACATGTTAATATATATAAGACAGTTTAGTCTATATAATCATTGGCAATCCAACGGATTTCCACAGTATGATTTGATCACAAGGATGGACAGATGAATGGAGAGGTGCTAGGATGGATGAATGGACGTCTTCGTGTTGATGCAGGCCATGAAGTAAGTGTATATGCCCATGGACTGCATGGTGCTGGCCTCCACAATGTAGTCCAAGGGCACATACGCTCACTTCAGGGAACAATCGATGGCAACATGCACAAACAAACACAGGGTACAATGAAAACATATGCATTCAGATTCACTTACGCTCAGAGCTCCATGCAAGGTGCTTTGATACAAATGTGCATTGGACGACACGTGTGTGTGTGTGTGTGTGTGTGTGTGTGTGTGGTGCCTAAAGACAGCAGGGCCTCAGTCTGATTTTAAACAGGAAATTCCAGCCAATGTGGGCGGAGTCTATCCTAATAAAGAGCCTTTAATACAGCTCAACTACAAACACAACAGCTCGAGCGCGTATGTGTATGTGTGAGCACACTATATAAAGTGGCACAGTGAGAGTAAAATATAAATTGTTTCTGAATACATCAAACAGATGACAGCAAAATAAATGAAGGTGGCTGTACATGTGAACATGTTAATGTGACCGTAGGAGGCTAAAAACACACATAAACGCACACTTATGGCTCGGGCAGCTGTCAGCAGCAAATTTGTCATGGTTGAGTCTCTGTTGACTCAAAAAACAGAAAAAGGGAAAACCAGAAAACGAGGGGGAGACGGAAGAAAAGACGAGCTGTAGTAGTGAAAATCCCTCTTATGGAGTCGAGGTCAAATCACTTGACTTTAAAACTCAAATAAGTCGACAAGAATGTCAGCAAAAGTCCGAACTTCATTTTCAGCTCTTTGTAAAAGATCAGACATTGCAAATAACCTAGCAACGGTAACCATAGGCCGCTCAGACAGCTCAAATGTCACAATGACAGCGTTGTAAGTTCCAAACACACATCAAACGGGAAGAGGACGTGTACACACCCGAGCACCTTTCGGCCCAACAGGCCCTATTGGACCAGGTAAACCCTGGAAGAGAAGAGAAACAGAGACTTCAGTAACAGGCTTAGGATTTAAATCAACACGCGTCATTTAACAGGCAAACTGGAACTGAAATTAATAGTTTGTTTCTTTTGATAAGTATCCAAACTTGTGTGCCCACAAGAACAAAACCCCTGATGAACTTATAATGGCCTTATCATAGGCTTTCATAAAGAAAACAGAGCCACAAACCTACTGTGACATTTTAATATTTAGGCTGACATGCAGAAAATAGCTATAGACATTAAGTAATGGATAATTAGCATAAAGTAAAGGGATCTCGTATCACTTGTAAGTATAACACTCCAATATAACACAGCTAACTACAAAATAATTAAATATATGAAGTGAAATGGAGTGATATCACCGTGAGGTGATATTTGACAGCGATTTACTAATCAGATTCAAGTATTCCAAATAGCCATTGGTTCAACACAAGCAACTTATATGAGCTCAATATGTGTTAAAAACCAAAGGCTTGAGGCTCTGGATGAATATTTAACTTAGTTTTATTCTGATTAAATCCAAAACTCCATCAGTGAAAACAACACAAGTGTTTCAAAACATGAACAGTGGCCAGAGCGAGCGACTTCATCCTTTCCCATAATTGAACACTTATTTTCAATCTCTATGCCCTGCAGTTATATAACTGCACGAACAGTCAATGAAAAACAAAGCAAAACACACTCAAACAAACAAACTCATACACACACATATACACGGCACACTCCACAGCAGAGGAAGATCTACTGCACCTGCCTGCCAGGATAGCCTTTGGCTCCAGCTTCTCCACCAGGACCTTGTTCCCCCTGTGTAGAAAGACAAAGAGAAAAGCTGGATATATATACATATACTTTAAAGACCCAAAACAATATTTCAAGTTGAACACATAAAATGCATAAAAGTCATAGCATTTGATTTGGAACAAAAACCAAACAATATGGCTTTCATTGCAAAAAAGAGCATAATCAAGCATTTAATTTACATATGTAAATATAATAACTGACAGACAGACAGATAGATAGACAGATAGATAGATAGATAGATAGATAGATAGATAGATAGATAGATAGATAGATAGATAGATAGATAGATAGATAGATAGATAGATAGATAGATAGATAGATAGATAGATAGATAGATAGATAGATAGATAGATAGATAGATAGATGTAATGAACTACATCTATTCCAGCTGATTCAAAGACATTGAGAAAAAACAATGAAGTTAGACGTTTGACATTTACATCTAATGCAGTGATATTCATGCATTTATACACAAGTGTGTGGTATTAATATCAAGGCTTTCTTATCAATTCAAGAAATATTCAATAGTGTGATGTGATGGGGAATATAGGGGGTGATAATGTCAGAATGACATTTCTGGACATCTCTCTCTCTATGTGTGTGTGTGTGTGTGTGTGTGTGTGGAGGGATGCTTTTGATACATTTCAAACATTTAAATACTTGTGTTTGGGTAGAGAATTTTATAGACATCTATGATACTTCAAGCATACTGTAACTGAAAAGAAAACTTTCAATGTTAAAATACTTTCTCCTATCTCCATGTAATGTGCAACTACAAGTGAATCAGGCACTGGCAGAACATCTACAATGTAATGAAACATTTGCAATTTATAGGTTTCTTCTATAAAAAACAACAACAACATTTTGTCAGAAAAGTAGTTTGTTTAGGCTGGGTTGTATGAATTACAAACCTGCGCACATATTTTAAAAAGCACATAACTATAGAATTCTGAATGAGCATGTGAACGCCGTCTGCGTTAATCACAGGTTCGCGTTTAAAGTCTGATCATTTCGACGGAGGTGAATCAATCAAAGTTAACTTTAGCTGGAAGTAACATTATTCAAGAACCGCTATAACGCCAAAACAATCTGTTCCCTTAAATGATATGTTTATCTCTGTAAAGCTGCTTTGAAACAATTCATTGTTAAAAGCACTATATAAATGAAGATGACTTGACTTGACTTCAGAATAGACGGCTACTCTAGTGGACGAGTGTGTAGTTATGACATTTGCCAACAAGGACTACATTTGCTGAAACCAATGGCATGAGTCTGGGGTGGAACTATCTGTTTGTCTGACCAATGACAGACAGGGAGAGTGTCCCATAAATCTGTTTGAAACCATTATCTTTGCAATTACCTTGACGCTAGCCACAGAAATGACACACTTCACCTTTAAGTCTCCTGAGTTGCGAAAGAACAACCACTGCGCAATAAAACTTTCCACTGGGTCTGTGTTTGTCTTTCCCCTCTTTAAACTTTTGACTTGTAAGGATGGTTCACCTTAAATAACACAGAGGGCTTTGAAAAGACCTTTTCTTGTCAAGTGACAGTCTCTGTGTGTGTTTTATGAGGTAAAACCCACTGTGAATTAGTTATGACTAGTGACGTAGGTTTTTGAGTCAGACAAGAATCTCCCCACACTTTGAATGTTTGTTTATATGCTTGTTTGTTTGTGTAACAGTGTTTATATGTCTGTATTACTCACTGGTTCCCCGGGAAGGCCTGGTGGTCCTGGATGGCCTTTTTGTCCCTGTTCACAAAGAGGACACATGGTGATTTAGTAAACACATTACACACACTCACACACACACAAACTCCTAAGACAAAAGAAAGGATACAAACCACTTTCTAAAAAAAGGATATGGAAAGACACACACACAAACACGCGTCTCTCGCAGCGAGTGTGCATTTTACAGATCCATCATTATTGACCCGATACATCTGTAGTCAATCAGCAAAAGCAGCGCAATATTTTCCACACACTCCTGTATGTTGAACAAAGTATGCTTCTGCACATGTGCATTGCGACATATGTGGGTTACATTGAGTAAACGTGTGTGTGTATGTGTATATATATTATGGATATTAAAGTTTTCCTTCTGGAGTCAAGCTCCCACGAGTCTTACAGGCACAATATTGTGCTGACTACAGCAAGATGTCGACACAGAGCGGAAAATACGCATCAAAGGTAGACCAGAGCGAGAGAGACAGGGTTTGACGGAGGAATACAGTAAAGTGTGAGACCTCACGAGTACGCCAGTAGACAGGCAAGAAAAAATTGATAAACTAAGGGAAAATGTTTCATGTTCCATGTGAATCACACTTCTGATGTTTCTTACAACAGTGAGAACATGAACAGAACATGTAGCTGTTAAACAGACAGATAGATAGATAGATAGATAGATAGATAGATAGATAGATAGATAGATAGATAGATAGATAGATAGATAGATAGAGAGAGAGAGAGATAGATAGATAGAGAGATAGATAGATAGATAGATAGATAGATAGATAGATAGATAGATAGATAGATAGATAGATAGATAGATAGATAGATAGATAGATAGATAGATAGATAGATAGATAGATAGATGGATGAACGGACAGATCGATAGACAGACAGACAGACAGACAGACAGACAGATAGATAGATAGATAGATAGATAGATAGATAGATAGATAGATAGATAGATAGATAGATAGATAGATAGATAGATAGATAGATGAACAGACAGATCGATAGATAGATAGACAGACAGATAGATAGATAGATGAACAGACAGATAGATAGATAGATAGATAGATAGATAGATAGATAGATAGATAGATAGATAGATAGATAGATAGATAGATAGATAGATAGATAGATAGATAGATAGATAGATAGATAGATAGATAGATAGATAGATGGATGAACGGACAGATCGATAGACAGACAGACAGACAGACAGACAGATAGATAGATAGATAGATAGATAGATAGATAGATAGATAGATAGATAGATAGATAGATAGATAGATAGATAGATAGATAGATGAACAGACAGACAGACAGACAGATAGATAGATAGATAGATAGATAGATAGATAGATAGATAGATAGATAGATAGATAGATAGATAGATAGATAGAGATAGATAGATAGATAGATAGATAGATAGATAGATAGATAGATAGATAGATAGATAGATAGATAGATAGATGAACAGACAGATCGATAGATAGACAGACAGATAGCTAGCATGAAGTACCATCATTCTAAAGAGAAATGTAAATAAGAACATAAAACTACGAAACACACACACACACTTTCTTCTCTGCCAAACCAGTGAAATCCATCCTGTCACACTGCGTTTGAGAGATGTCTGTTTCTTCCATTACGTTTGTTTGCGGGAAACCCAGCTCTAATTCCAACATCCATCTCGACATTCCAGCGCACAGACACACATGTACCATTGATCTTTGTTATACGTCTACAAGTATTTTATGTACAGCACTCTAACAAAAAACTCAAATTTGGTATTTTGCTATAATTCTAAAAAGAATCTTTTTTGTCTGCATTTTGTTTTTATCTAATAAAGAAATAACATTAATCTGACATTAAAATAGTAAACTAGTTCTCTTGAAGTTAAATATCCAGCTCTAGAACATTATTATCGTGTACAGTAGAATCTGTGTTAAAGATTGATCTGTTCTATTGATCAGCTGCTTAATCTGTGTGGCCCGTCTGTATAGAGTCACAGGCTGCTTTGGTTTATTATTCGGTTCCGTCATCCCTACGTTCATCCCTTCATTCACTCGTTTACGACATGCTGCCATTCGTTTTTCCAGAGGTTCTGCTCTACATTCTGATGTTTCCATTTCTAGGCACAGACGCGTAACACAAAGCACATGGACCGCGCCGCCTGCCAGGTATTCACAAACACACATGCACACACACTTACAACACATGTACAGACATGCCACTAACAACTCATTTCAAAAATCGATTAATCTGTTAATTATTTCTATGATAAAAACAACTAATTGGATAATATAACATAATAAAAATAAGTTGTTCGAAATTAAAGCCTATTTAATATAAGAAACACAAATATATATTATCTGCAAAAAAAATATCTCAACTGGTTTTGCTTCTAAAATTTTATTTTTAAATTTTTTTTATACAACACTGAAATGTATCAATATTACAATATTATCTGCATAGACCCACAATATGCACAAATATAATGCTGAATATAAGTTTGTGGACAAATAAAACGTCTTTTCCATGTTAAATGTTGATCAGCTGTTCAACTGCCATCTTAAATATATACAATTTTCTGATTAATTTTTCCATTCAGCATTCAACCCAAACCAGCAATCCATTTTGGGTCTAAAATAAAGAAATTTCATAAAGTGTTGATAATGACACTCAGTTTCACCTACTCTTATAATTGACTTTTAGCGTTTTGATTAGGTGTTGCTGCTCTACATATTACATATGCATGCTCACGACCACCGTTTAAACCAGGACTCCACTACAGGATTTTTCCAGCATTCTGTTGAATCCTTCCAACGCAAACACACACACATACACAAACACACACATGAAGCTGGAAGCGCTATTACTTACAGTGAAACGCCTGGCAGAGACTCTAAACTTACTATAATCATGCACAGCTGAGACGCGAAACACACACACACACACACACACACACTAATGGCTGTAACAAAGAGTTACTCATGGTGAACGACTGTACAACTCTCAATAGCCCTGCTTGACATGTATGTGCGTTGAGTATAAAGGAGTGATAGACGACTCATTGGGGATTCCCTCTGATGTTTACACTGGGTTTCCATGACAACGGAAGACACAGTGAGCCAGGATGAGTGGGAGCGTTTCAGAGTGTTTGCGTGGGTCTCGTAAGCAAGAAGGCAAACATCTGCGCTAATGTCAACCAGCAAAAATAGAATGTGCACATTGTTCAGAATTACTGAAATAATGGAGAGAATGATTCAAGCGCTTCTTTGAATAATCGTTAAAGTGCCCCTCTTGTGCTTTTTCAAACATTACTTTTCATGCAGCGTGTAATATGGCTGTTTGTGAACGGAACAGGTCTGCAAAGTTGAATGACAAATAGTTAATGTCTCCTAAAAGAAAGAATCAATTCTGAACTGCTGAAATGAGTCGTCAGTAATTCCAGTCTCACTTCCTTACAACACATTTGCATAATGCCAGTCTAAGGTCTTCATTGGCTGCTCGTAAACAACGTCTACTTTGACCCTCAAACACTGTAGTTGTAGCTGAGACTGGAAGAGTTTGGTTTGTGTTGTTGTTTTCAGCGCTGTGAATCCACTTTGATGCACTTCAAAAGATGAGGACTCACGCTGGAATTGATACGGAAAAATTGTTACTGTTCGTATCACTGTGTATCAAGCGCTGAGGAAGAGCCTGAGCTGAAATTTAGAAATGGTAATAGGCGTTTTATTTGTGACACGCTTAAAGCATTCGACCAATCACAACAGACAGGGCCGTCTGACCAATCAGAGCAAAGTAAGTATGTGGAAAGGAGGGGTTTGAAGAGACTAAATCATTGAATAAACTGTTTTCAGAGGAAATTTCAGTGTTTTTTGTCCTTGGTTGTATGTAAACCTATTGTAGGAGACCTTCAAAACATAATTAGGAACCTTTAAAATAGCATAATAGGGGCACTTTAAAAGATTGTGATCTTGATTCAAACACCCACGCGATCTTATTCCTAAATGACAATGATTTGGTGATGTAAAGCTTTGACCAGTAAGATCACAGCAAGCATTCAAATCTGCATTGGTGCTGCCGCTGGCCCAGAGAGAGCAGTTGTCATGTTTTTCTTAACCACACAGTATCATTATTTCTGAGTTACAATAATTCAAATTATCACAGAAGTGCTGGAATAAAAGTTTATAGTTTGGATATAAACAATGGTGTCTAAGGTAGCGATCAAAATAGAGTAAATCATTAAATTGTTACGCCAGTAGGTGGCGTCAAGTGACTTAAAAAAATGATTTGTCATTGAATGATTAGTTCAAAAACGCTGATTCATCCAGTGAAGAGAAGAGTGAAGTCTTTATGAGTCATTCAATCAATCATAAAAAAAAAGAAGTATTTTTTTAAATTAATTCGATATTTTTTTAAATAGACTGTAGCAGGGACGTCGCCAGAATGTAATTTTTGGGGGGTCCTGTCTTTAAATGAGGGGGCAACATATATATATATATAGGATATATATATATATATATATATATAGCCAGAATTTTATATACCTATTCTGGTGGGTGCGGTGATGCGGTGGCGACTCATGTAACATGTAAGGGTGGCGCTGCCAATAAAGCACCTAAAAGCTGTCACAAAGAACTGGCAAAAGTAATGATTATGAATATGTAAAATATAGCAAGGAGATATTTTAATTGTTTATTAATAAACAAGTGTTTTCTTTGTCGGCTAAGATGAAGTTGACGATGCTGACTCGCGATCATCAGTAGTGAACGCGCCAGAGAGAAATGCACATTTCATAAGGATTACATAAGCAGAGAGCAGTCTGTAGTCTGTTTTCTTTCGTTTTGAATTGTTCTGTTTAAAAGTAGACATGTGAGGCAAGTGGGCTACCTTATACGCTGAGTTTCGGTTCATTTATGAGACGAGCTCCAGTTCACGCGCCGGCGCCTACCGTTTCTGATTAGGCTATCTATCGTCTGCTATATATACTTCTTATTTATTAAATCCAGGCAATTGGTTGATGAGACATTCATTAAAATTAAGATACAATTAATACAAAACGAAATTCAGGTTTGTGCTTTCTGTTTGATGTCTCTGTGAAAGTTTTAAAGCATCTTTTAGTGCCGCTTTCAGAGCGCTCACGTCCGTAACGGAGAACACGTCCGTAACATTGTTTTTTCCTCATAAATGCGAACACGAAAAATAAAATAAAATAAAATGAATATTTTATGTAGGCTACTGTGGAGACTGAGAGGAAACCCTTCTTCATCCGGTGGGTATTAGGCCTATTACTTTGGTTTGCAGTGTAATTCACATATTCACTAAAAACAATATTTTGCCTCCTAAAGTTTTTTTTTTTTTTTTTAAAGCAAATCTGAGGGGCCGGATCCTAGGCCCACCCAGGCCCCCTCGTGGCTACGCCACTGGACTGTAGTAACTAACATTTTCTCAGAGCCTCTAGTGAATTACATGTTATTTTGTTTAGAATCGTGAATCAAAAAAAAAAGAAAAAAAAAAGTGATTCTCCATTTATCCAGAATCATGCAGCTCTAGGCGTTTCAGAATATCTTACCTTCCGGCCTTCCATCCCGACTAAACCAACCGGACCGAGCAGACCAATGTCTCCCTATAAACACAACACACACAAGCAAACATGAGGCACAAACAGTCAGATGCTGCTCTAACACTTCTCGTGTGTCTGTTAGGTTGACAAAGATCCTTATTCTCATCAAGAACAATATTTTGGCTGTTACTAACATCGAGGAATGTGTATCAGAACAAGTGAGTGTGTTTTCTCACTTTATCTCCTTTTGGTGCTTTTCCAGGTGAGAGTCCAGGGTCTCCTTTTTTCCCCTGAGAGAAAGAATGACAGAGAAACAAGAGACTGAGTGTGATAACTCGCAGAACTAGAGTTTAAACCGTATGATGATAATGTCAGTGGTATTTCATCACCAACCAGGCCCAGTTGCTCAGAAAAGTAACAGCGTACCTCTTAGCAAGCAACACTAAAGATGCTAATCAGATCAAAACAAGCCAGGACAGTTTTGATCTTTCTACATTATTACAGTAGTTAAGGGTTTATGTGTGCATGTACATGTGTGTGTCACAGACAGAAAGAGAGAGAGAGAGCATGTGGGAAGTTTTGACTCCAGGCCGTTACACCTTAACCAATAGTGTCTTCAAAGGCCGCTTGAAATAATTAAACACAGAAAGCAGAGAGCATGCATGTGCACAAACACCCCGCTGAGCTGCTCGGCTATTTACCACCTTTGTTGTATTTACAGGGATGAAGGGAGCTGACCAATCACACACCAGGACATCACATGCACACCTAACTTGGAGGCATGTGTAGAGGTCTTGGTTTATTGCCTCTCTTTAATACTACAACTACACTTCATCGTCGCTCTTTTCTATATCGTGGGAAAGACTTTCCACTACCTGCTGGGCTTCTCTTAAGTTCAAATAAATCAAAGTGTATGTGTGTGTGTACATGTGTATGACTGCCTGTGTTTCCAAAAGCCTGTCTGCAGGGTTTTGTATGCAGCCCAATAGTACCAGCAGGCGGTGCGGTGATGAATATAACAGAAGGATGAACCGAGGAAGATGAGCAGACCAGTACATGGGGCAGACTGCAGATTATCTGATGATAAATGTTGGTTTTTACCTTCAACCCTGGAAGACCGGGTCGGCCTGGCTTGCCGTGTGGTCCCGGGGGTCCCTGCAGGAAATGACATACATACAACATACACATTAAGAATGAATAATGAATCAAAACTGAAAAGCATTTAATAGTTCCCCTACTGTAAAAAAAGGAAAGCTGACCACAGATGCAAATGGGTGCTATAGTAATGGCGATCCTGAGAATGCAATTGCCTTAAAACCCATAGAATTAATTTCGCCTGGCTAGACACGTTTGTGTTTATATACTTGAATACTTGAGTATTCTTCTGTTCCAGATACAGTGAATAGATCTGAGATCGTTTCTACCAATTCTTAGCATTTAACTTTGACCTTTCAGGTGACCCTGACCTTGTTCTGATAGCCATGCTTTTAAACAACTTCCCGCTTGAGGTCAGAGGTCACCGTGAGTGTCAAGGTCAATGGGTGTTATTGGAGGGAAACAGTCCATAAGAAAGCCCAACAGATTGAGTGATACCATGCATAAAGTCAAAAACAAAAGCAATGCACGTGTGTAAAAACCATATAAAGCCGAGCGAATGTGTGTGTGTTTGGGGTGGGGGTGGTATTTGTATTAGGCTCTGATCTGCACCCAGACAAGCAATAAAATATGATTCCCTTTCACAAAATAGTTTATTCAAACTGTCTGCATCAATGAACTCGTTCAAAACACTCAAAATGTTCATGAAAATCCCTGTGTACACTTAAAAAAGAATTTACATGTTGTGTATTACTATTTATTGATATATATTAGCGGTTAATATGTAATGATTATAATATAAATATACTACCGTTTAAAAAATTGGGGTCAGTAAGATTTCTTTTGGAATAAAATGAATACCTTTACTCAGCAATAATGCATTAAAGGAACACTCCGACTTTTTGGGACTTTAGCCTATTCACCTTATCCCCCAGAGTTAGATAAGTCCATACAAACCTTTTTCATCTCCGTGCGTGCTATAAGTCTGTTTGACGCACCCACCGCTAGCCTAGCTTAGCACAAAGACTGGATGTAAATGGTTGCAGCTAGCGTACTAATCCAAATAAGTGACAAAATAGCGCAAACATTTTCCTATTTACATGTTGGGATTTGTATAGTCACAGAGTGTACAAAAAACTACGTCACATGAGACACAGACATATTTTAACAGTATAAATACTGGGAACTATATTCTCTAAAGGCGAAGCACTGCTACTTGAGCACCTGAGACGTACCGTACCCAAACTCTGAACGAACTCTCTGCTCCTCACCACGGCGCGTCTCAGGTGCTGCGGTTATCACTCCGCCCAAGTAGCAGTGCTTCGCCTTTAGAGAATATAGTTCCCAGTATTTATACTGTTAAAATATGTCTGTGTCTCATGTGACGTAGTTTTTTGTACACTCTGTGACTATACAAATCCCAACATGTAAATAGGAAAATGTTTGCACTATTTTGTCACTTATTTGGATTAGTATGCTAGCTGCAACCATTTACATCCAGTCTTTGTGCTAAGCTAGGCTAGCGGTGGGTGCGTCAAACAGACTTATAGCACGCACGGAGATGAAAAAGGTATGTATGGACTTATCTAACTCTGGGGTATAAGGTGAATAGGCTAAAGTCCCAAAAAGTCGGAGTGTTCCTTTAAATTGATCAAAAGTGACAGTAAAGATTTTTACATTGTTACAAAAAAATATATTTAAAAAAATTCTGTTTTTTTTTTACTTTCTATTCATCAAAGGACTCCTGAAAAAACGTATCACAGTTTTAACCAAAACATGCAGCAACACAACTGTTAATGATCGATGAACTCAACATTGATAATAACTTGAGAATCAAATCATCATATTAGAGTGATTTCTGAAGGATCATGTGACACTGAAGACTGGAGTAATGATGCTGAAAATTCAGATTTGATCACAGGAAAAAATTACATTTTAAAATATATTCACATAGAAAACAGGTTTTTTGAATTGTAATAATATTTCCCATTATTACTGTGTTTTTAATTATATAAATGCAACCTTGGTGAGCATGAGAGACTTACTGACATCAAACCTAAAATCTTTCTGACATTAAAACTTTTGAAAGGTATATATATATCAGAGGTTTGTACTAAGAGGAAGCAAAAATTGTAAAGAAAGCGCAAATAATGTAGGCTGACTTTCTTTGTTCTAACAAGCAAACACACACACACACAAATAACACACACATTCAACATGAAAAGAGTACAGGCTGAACAAGGCCTAGCAGTCAGACTTTATAACACATGCTCTAAAATACTTCACACCAGCACAAACACACACAACAGAGAGTGACCTCACGGCGGTCCTTTGACGTACGGACACTACATGTTGACTACAGTTGCTAAAACAACACATCGCACCCATGTGATCCTGTCAACAAAGGTCAGAGTTCAAGCAGAGTTGTGTGGGTCTATGGCTCTCTGTGTTTGATTTTGCTACAAGATTCTTCACAAGTACTCCTTATTCAAAGGGATAGAGCACCCCAACATTTAAAATCATCTATTATCGGTGTATTAAATATGTGAGATGAGCTACATAGTAAATTTTAATCCTCAAAAATGAACTTTCTGTCATCATTTACTCTCATGTCATTTCAAACCAACAAGACTCATCTTTGAAACATAAATTCATATATTTTTAATGAAATCTGATATTTCTGTCCCTCCATTGAAAGTCTATTCACCAAAAAGTCTTACACTTCAAAACAAAGACCGTAAAATAATCCATATGAATCGAGCCGTTTAATTCAAGTTGTCTTTATATGATGAGCAGATTTAATTTAGCGCGTTTATTCACATATAAATATTGATCAGCGAACATAAGCAGAAGCTCAACCGCACTTGCTTGATGTGTGAGAATGAACCTCACTGGAAGTTTTAAAGCGTTGACGTTTTGGGTGAGAAGACTTTCAAAGGAGAGACAGAAATCTATCCGATTTCATTAAAAATATCTTTATTTGTGTTCCAAAGATGAACAAAAGTCACAAAATGACAAAAAGAAATGTTTGGGTGAACTATCCCTTTAATACTTTAAAAACTAGGTGCAATTGTAGTTGTGATTTCGTAACTTTGAAAGTTCAAATGATTGAGTGTGAAAGTGAATGTGACCGACGGATCCGGAGGGGCTGTTTGTAAACTGTTCTGAGGTCAGACTGACTTTCTGACCAGACAAAACCCAGACACTCGCACTAAAAAGGACCAATAAAACACAAATACATTAGGGCGAACAGTGTGTGAGAGATTTTATAAGGCACTGCATTTTACAAACTTCCTGTTTATATCTGAGGTCGAAGGTCAGTAGTTCTTTTAGTGTAACACACACACTTGCACACTCACCCGAGGTCCTCTCGTCCCTGGCTGTCCTGGTTTCCCTGGAGGTCCCGAAATTCCCTACCAAACACAAGAGCGCACTTATGAACCGAACACAGACTCGTGTCACACTGCATAGGTGTGCTAATAGTGCTGCAAGGCCCTGTTTAAAAACTAAACACAGCAAAGAGGAAACGGGAAGTCATTTGAAGGAATTTCCTTTTTCTGATAATGAGCTATAGACTTACAGAAGACCTGTAGATCCTGTATCCCACTGTGTGTGTGTGTGTGTGTATTATGTGCGTTTATGAAAAGATCCCTGTGGTCCTTTTCTGTAGCTTAGAAGGTATGTACCAATCCCACAATCCTACAGTTCTCAGATTGCAAAACGTAGCTGGTTTTGTGCCCCTATTCTGAGTATGGCAGCATTAACACAAGAACATAAGAATACAAATGTCAATCCATCAAACTGTCCATTTTGGTGAATCGGTACAAAACACTGATTCAATGATTTGTTTGGGAAAAAATATTTTGTCAAATATTTCATATTTATAAAATTTTTTTTTTTTGTAAAATATTAATAAAATAAATATTAAAAACCACAAATATTTTACATATTTATATTTATAAAATAAGCAAAATTGTATTGCTTATTATATATAAATGTATATGAAATTATATATATTTTTTTAAATAAAATAAACATTTTATTTATTAATATAAATTATTTATTTATTTAAAAATATTTTATAAATATTTCTATTCATAAAACAATTAACATTTTATTTATTATCATTTTATTTATATAAACCATAAAATAATTACAATTTTATAAATAAAAAAAATCTAAATATGCATGAATAAAATAATGTTATTTTTAAACAACAACAATAATAATAATAATAAATAAAACATTTAAACAATATTTTATTTTTTACTATATTTTATTTATTGCTATAAATGATCTGTACAATAAATAAATATTTTTTTCTTCATAATATTTTAACCAAACATTTCTATAAAAATTAAAATAGGTCGCGAATGCCGTTTAATGTAGATTTGTACAGTATTTCAATATATTAGTTATAGTTAAATCTTCTTAATCTACTTGGCAACAATGGCTATCTGGTCCAAAAGGTGGTTCCTCCTCCTGAATAAAAGCATCTAAGCCATTTCAGAGCAATAATATGCTGTATATCAAATATCATCAAAATGCCAAAAACATCAGGATTTTTCCGGTAATCTCTCCCAGCTCTATCGCTCAACCAGTGTCATATGAATCAACATAGTTGCTGAAACAGAGGATCGGCTGGGTTCTCCACCTCCACCCCCTACAGCAGTGCCACGCGGCACGGGATGAAAGCCTTCCATTGAGCGCGGCTCTCACAGAAGATGAGTGTGTGTGTGTGAGCTTGTGTGTGTTTATGTTAAGAATCTCAGAGAACTATGGCTCTGTTGATGGAGGAGGGGGGATGGTGCTTTCTCACCCACATACATGTACACAGCCCCCCACCAATCACGCACCGCCAAAGTCCTCAATGAACACTGAGATACTACCATGATGCAACACTGCGGTTTGTGTTCAAAATAGCTTCAAAATGTCTATTTCTGCAGCTCTAACTCCAATATATAATGCACTACAGTCAACTTCCGTTCCTAAGCTGAATGAATATGAATTATATAAGCAGCGGTACTTAATTGACACATTTTAAGATACTTTTGGATTAAAAATGCAAAGGAGGAGCTCAAACGTTGGGATTCTGTATAAAGTCAATCTCGTGCGAGTTTGTCCATGCTGTTTATTACAGGTAATAATGTTGTAAATGATGTTCAGTTTCTGATCGTTTCGCTTTAAAAGACCTCGATGTATCGTCAGGAGCCACGGGTATAAATTTTGTTTTGGCTGTATATGTTTTTTGACTCTTAAAGTGACGGCAGCCGTTGACTTGCATTATATGAATCACCAAGGATTATTATGGTTTCAGATAAAAATCTTCTTTACATTACTATTGAAGAAAAAAAGTCACCTACTACTTGAATGGCCTGAGCGTGAGTAAATGAGCAATTTTCCATTTTTGGGTGAACTTTCCCTTTAACTCAATTTAAAAATATTAAAAACATTTTTATTAACTGAAATGGTGAATGTGTATATATAGGGGGGATATGTAAATTTATATAAAATATAAATATTAGATGATATGTTGTCTTGGCAATTAACTTAAATAAGTTGAAGTTGAAGCACTCAAATTACTAACCGGATTTAACAAAGAACGGAAATAAAAATAAATTCAACCTAAATAGTCATATTTAAAAAAAAAAAAAAAAAAAAATGACAAAAGCACATAACAAAATTACACTAAAATTAAAATAAAAACAATCCTATCAATAAAAACTTTTCAAATGTTTCATGCTAATTTAAAAAGTAAATACAGCACAGTATTAAGTAAGCCATAGGATTTCATTGTAAACAAAGCTAGTTTGACGCTAGCCGTGTTTTGTACGGGTTATTACATATTTAAGTAGTGCTAAAGATAGAGGCGACAGCTCATTATCTTTGAGTAAAGCATGCACTGCAGCTGTGAATAATCGCAGACTAAGAGCACGTGTGCATGTGTAATTGACAGAATCGCCGGGTGTGTTCCTGGAGTTTTAGTCAAGTACCTGGAGAACGCATCTTTATGGTGGATGATGGGGGCTTTTGGGTAATTATCCTGTGGTAATAACAGGGAACATTCTCTTGGGTGCTACACACACACATACCTGTGAGCCTCGACCAAATTACACACGCACACACAGTGCGATTGCCTAAGGGTTGGAGGTAACCACAGCGATGTGCAGACATAAACAGACACAAGTTAAAATGGGTCATTGTTCAAGATGTGGGCCATTTTTGTCAAGTTTAGTCAGCTATTGAGGAAAATGCCCTCTAGAGTGTGTGTCCGAGCATGATGATGTCATCACAGACTTCACTTTGAACATCCTTGTTAACTGAACTGTTCCCAAGAGATTTGCCTTACATCACTATTTTCTCCCCATGTTGCTCCCAGAAACGTTGCTGCATCTACAGAACCTTAAAGACGTGGAAGTCCTACTGTTTAAATACGGCTGACTCGCATTTAACACAGGACCTGCAATAACTCACTTATCCTTATTTGTTTTTTGGGTCACAGGTTAGGTGGTTCCTTTTCAAATTTAGTCTCTTAAACTCTTGGTTTAAGAGTTTTCAATTCATTTGATTGAAATCCCATGCCTGGTTTTCCATGAATGGAACTGGACTCCGTGCTTGTAAAGGTCTGTGCGAGTGTCTGGGTGACTGATAAAATGTTGACCACTTCCCCTGACCTTTGACCCAGCTTTAAAAGCACATCGCTCAACAGCTTTCAAACACAAAGCGAGTCAAATGTCTGTATGAGCTACATGGGCATTATCAACATCTCAACACGTTTTGACGCTAAATTGATGCTGTATATACTAAATATACTAAAACTGCAAGCAATATTGAGCTGTTTACATCCCTTAGAAAGCATTTGAGCCACCTGGAAACTGGAGACCAGTGTCCAAACCAATATAAATACACAAAAAAAATATATTTGTCTATTTGTACCACCATAAAAGTCATTTTAAGGTGCAAAACTTCTATCTGGACAATAAATTATATGATATTTGAATATTTAAAATATATGAAAATACACTGCTGTGCCAAAGTTTGGGGTCAGTGCTTTTTTATTTTCTCTCTTTTTTTTATTTTATTAATACTTACATTCAGCGACTGCATTAAATTGATCAAAAGTGACAGTAAATACATTTATAATGTTACAAAATATTTCTATTTCAAATAAAGCTGTTCTTTTGAATGGAAATAAATTACATTTTAAAATATACAAAAATAGTTAACAGTTACTTTAAATTATTTATTTTAAATTGTTATAATATTAAAAAAAAAATTACTGTATTTTTGATCAAAGGAAGCCTCGGTGAGCAAAAGAGACTTCTTTTTTTCTTTTTTTATTATGACAAAAATATTTTAAAAATCTTACCGACCCCAAACTTTTGAACTGTACTGTATAAATACAGTTATTATTGCTGCCAGTAAAAATGGCACCTCGTTGATCAATATGCACACTGCCCCTTAACCAGGCTTAACCAGGCGTGACAAGGGATACAAGCTATCTCTTATTTGTTAAAGCGAGGGGGTGTGCAGTTTCAGAGCATAGACAGTAAAAGAAATGGACACAGCGACCCCATTGATTTCAACGGAGAAAATTGAAGCCCGTTAAAAGCTGATAGCCAGGCGTACTGCGCAGGCTCAAACTGAGCCTGTCACGTGAGCAACCTGTATGTCTTCTAGTAGCTGTGCCGAGTGAAATCTGAATAATTCCCTTCCGAATCTCACAGAGACGGAGAGAGTGAGTATTAGCTGTCCATGAGCTAGCAGCAGGAGCAACTTTATGACTCTCTATGAGCTTCTCCCTCGACTTTATGCCTCCACGTCCCCCCGATTGCCTGCGAGCTTCTCCTCCTGTCTATACGGTAATTTCTCTACTGTGCGACGGAGAGTCGATTCGTTATGACGCAATCATTAGCCTATTTTTACAAAAACTGCTTCTGCGGGGCCATAACGTTAGATACAAGGTAATGGAGCCTTTTATACATTGTCGTGTTTCTTTAGAAATAAATAATGGACAAATGGAGTCTTTGGACACCTCAGATGTAAAGTTATTCGCTGTCAAAGTGACGCCAAAATGAATGGGAGTAAATGGAATACTAACAGCAGGTGAAGTTCTGCTACAATGGCGGCTCCCGCGAGGCTTCAACTTCCGGCTGATGGATTACCCCCTTGTTTCAGAGAGGCTAGCAATCGCATGCTAGCCTTGAAAGCATGAGATCCCACCCTCCCTTCAGAGCGTCTCTAAAGCCACACCTCCTCCAAAACCTACCTCATGTCTCAAAGCACATAACATTACAATAATAATGAACGAAAACAACTTGGAGAGCTCTGACCTGTACCACCTGACTGCTGCAGAATCATTTTAGCATTGATAGTGTTGCCATTACCGGTTGCCATCGTAGTTTTGGTTCAGGGGAACTGTAAAAGGCGGATGCTGCTTGTTTGTGGCGCTCAGTGACTGTCTGTCTACAATGCAGCCTCATGAAACACGCTGATGATGTGTAATGTCCTAAGTAGCTATTATTTATGTCTGCTTATGTGCCCATTTTTACCTACAATCTCAAATTGACATATGATGCACTATCAAGACTTTATCGAACACAAGCCACGGCCCTGATAACACACACACACACACTGCGGCTCTCCTACCATTTTCCCAGGATCTCCTTTTTGTCCTGGCGGTCCAACCAGAAGTGAAAAGTATGTCGGCTCCACCTCAAAGCTCTGGAAATCGTCGAAAGCTGGGAGAGTCACAGTTTGGACGGCCCACCCAAGAGTGCGTGGTGTGACGTAATGCATTTTAGGTTTGTCAGGATTGACTTTGGGAGTTTTTGATGGTTTGTTTGGTGCAGCGGTGGTAAACGGAGTGGATTTGGGTGTTGGGAGGCTCTTTTTGGGTGAGGGGTTTGGGGCAATGGTGGATTTTAGGGTTGGTAGTGTGGTGTAGGGCTTGGATTTGGGCTGGAGTGGCTTTTTGTTGGTTGGCGAGGGTCTTTTGGAGGTGGTTGGTTCTGGGTCTAACAATGGTTTTAAGTTGTTTTTTTGTTTCTTGTTAGGATTGATAGGTTGAGCACCAGTAGAAGTTTTCTTCGTAGGGTTGATCTTGGTGGGCTTTGGTGCAAGAATTGGCTTCTTTACCGTGGGTTTTACAGCTGTTGGTTTGGAAGGTTTTGGTGGCGTAGTTTTGGGTCCAGTTGTTTTTGAACTTGCAAGTTTGGAAGAGGTTGGTCGAGCAATCGTGGGTTTTGGTTCAGAAGACTTTGTCGCGCTAAATTTGAGAGATATTTTTCCTGGAGTGGGTTTGGATCCAGCTGGTTTTGTGGGGGTAAGCCAGATGGCAGGTTTTGAGGCAGTTGGCTTAGGTGTCCTGAGAGTAGGTTTGGGGGTGACAGAATTTAAATATTCCCTAGATAAAGGAGGTTCAAGTCCTGTTTGCATCAAGGAAAGGGGTTGAGGTGTGGTAGAGGAAGGCTTGGGTCGTACACCATCGTTCATTCTCGCAGCAGAAGACCCTACTGCACCATTTATGGATGTCCAAAGGAAATTAGTGGGAGTGAAAGTGAAAGTGCGATTAGGTGGTAATGTGTGGGCCAATAGTGGTGGGGCGTGTCGGGATGGGAGAGGAAGTAGAGCGGGAGGCGCTGGCCTGTAGGTGTCATTTTCTCTGCACTGCCTACGGATGGCGCTGCAATAATTCTGCTGGGCTTGTGCCGAGGGTACCACATCAAACTGACAAATCGCCCCCTCAAAGGGTCCCGCACCCGGAAGCAAAGCGCTGTTGCCGCCCAAGCGGAATGTTCCACGAGGGTTCAGACGTTCGGGAAGTATAGGGAGTTTCTGTGTAACTCCACCGTTGCTCTCCGAGCAGGGAGAGTGTAGGGTCACTGATCGCCCATTAAGAACGAAGGCTAGATGATGCCAGCGTCCGTCATGGAGGTTGTATGGGAAGACCGCGGCATTCCCAGGGCCGGCGTGAAGCGTTAGCTTGCCGGGCGAAATTTCCAGCCCGAGCTGAATCCGATTCCCAGATAGGACGGAGAAGAGAAATGCTGAGTTTAAGCGGTGAGATCGGACGCTCAGGATAATAGTGCAGTTCCAGAAGAGTTCTGGTGGGAACACAGAGCGTGTCGCAGTGGTAACTCGTGCCCGTGTCGTGAGGATGACTCCAGAGCGGAGGGAGATGACGCCAGCGGGAACGGCGCGAGAACCGAGCTCAGCACGCAGAGCCAACCGCTGCAACACATCCACATCTGCAACACAACCCAAACACATCTTAATACACACATATGCATATTCAGTTATACTTATATAACTATAATTATATATGCATATATTATGGTTCTGTATACCGTGCAAGGTTTGAGGTACAGAAAAGGGAGACCAGTTTAGTGCAAGTAACAAGGAGTAAAAATAGAGAAGGATAGCATTTAGATAGCTAACACATATGAACACATGATTAAAGCTATAAAACTTTCATTTTGATTTCATGACATCTTTAGGAGGTCCCTATTACATCATTTTAATGTGCTAATTCAGTTTTGTGCCATCTGTGTTAAATTCCAGCAGGAAAACATCCTTTGGGCTAAAAAAGAAGCAGTAAGTTAACAGCTGCGTGTCTGTATCTGAAGCCAAAACTCTAGTGCTAAAAACTGGCTTTTGCCAAGGAAATTTTGTGAACTTATCACAGTGAACTTCAGGGTCAGGGTTGGCTTCACAAGGCCAGGACAGAGCCAAACATATGAGAACAACGCCAGGAACTACTTCACACAATAGTACACTGTCTGAATGATGCTTTTTAATTACCTAAATGAGCAACTGTTTGTGTTTCACACCCATAAAACTGTGAAGGACTATCAGTGGTTTTGGGACTGGGCATGTTCCTGTGGTGCCATCAGCCACTCTCTTTTGTCATCAAGTCATTTTTAGGTGGCTCATTTACAGATAATGTAACTAGCTAAAAAAAACTATTCAGAATTGATCACCGAAAGGCACAAATTGCAGAAATCAAATTGTGCATTTCCTAGAAACTTGACCAATGCATCTGATTTCAGTGAGTGTGCACATACAAATTGTGTAAAATAGAAGATTTATTAATTAGACATTATTTCATTGCTTTGCAGTATTAAAAAATATTAGCATATCGAATCAATAGCTTTTTGAATGGATAACATAGGATGCAGCATAAATATTATGTGACATGCACCATGAAAACTTTCATCTGAGATTTTGGACCATCAAAAGAAAGTTTAATATATAAAAAACATACACACACACACTCAATGAACTCTCATTGCTGTCAGTGTGAATGGATCTTAAAGCCTGTGATCTTCGGTTGATTCTGTAGATTTATCATAACATTATTCCCAGGCCTTTTCATATGTGTGTTACTGTTGAGTTCGGCATGAATCAGCAGTCAAGAGGGAACATGAAGTCATTTTTCTATAAAAAAGACGCACTCACACACACTCATTCATGTAAAAGGGGTTATAGGACATGCTTTACTGGGGAAAAGTGTTCAGAACTGAGCGATGTTTGGCAGAAGAAAAGGTAAAAGTCGGGTAAGGAAACTCATACGTATGTGAGAGAGAGGGTGTTTGTGTTTCATGAATCAGGGTATTAAGTTTAATGTTGTAAAACTTTCCTAACTTAGTGGAAAGTGTAAGAACATGAAACTTTATTATTGTGCAATAATTCAGTGGCCTCAAAAATCTAGTTTTAACCACATCCCCCCCCCCCCTAATTTTGAACCACCATTTCAATGCAATCATACACATATGCAAACAAATGTTGCATGTTTATATCTTTCACATCTTACCTTCAAAGAGTACTTGGGTGAATCCAAAAGAAGTACAATAAAGTAGAATACACAGAAGAAGAGCTCTCCTAGAGACACAGAGAGAGAAAGACACAGTTACTCATTTGAATTTCCACTATTTTGTGGGTAGCAGAGTTAGATGTTGAATCAGACCTTTACATAACAGAAGCCACTTGTCAAAACACCATCATTACAATGGAGGTACACATTTCAGGCTTCTTGCACTGGCCTCGACCCAAACAAGTGGAACATTTTACTGGCAAAACCATCTTTCCGGAGTGAGTGGAGAGAACCATCAAACTGATGGATGATGCCGGCCGGTTAAATGTATTTCCATGTTTATAGAGAATGAAAACATTGTGCGTGTTTTTAGTTTCTTTTCTTTCATTTGGAAATGGTCAAAATATGCATATAAACGTATACATAAGAAGCACATCAAGTCCCTTTAAAGCGATAGTTCACCTAAAAATGAAAATCATTTCATTAATTACTCCCGCTCATGTCTTTCCAAACCCGTAAGACTTTCGTTCATCATCAGAACACAAAAAAAAAAAATCTTTTTGATGAAATCTGAGAGCTTTCTGTCCCTCCATTGACAGTTACGCAACTACCACTTTGACAATTCAAAAAGTTTATAAAGAGATCGTACAACTAATCCATATGAATTGAACGGTTTAGTCCAAATTTTCTGAAGGGACACAATGACTTTATATGATGAACAGATTCAATTTAGGCTTTTATTCACTCCATCCATCAGCTCGTATCTCTTTGAATAGGGAAACATCAAATTCTCCAAAGCTGTTCACCAAGCTTACGATTAAATTACATTTGAAATCTTCAATGAAATCTGACAAAAACTCTCATAAATTTGGTTCCAAAACACTCAAGTCATGACAAAAAAATGAATTTTTCAGGCTGAACCAGCCAATGCGAATGTGCTGGCGTCTCAGAACATAGACTAAAGCAACCGGAGCTTCTAACGGCAGCTGCATGAGATGACTTTACCGGTTTCCACAAAAATATGAAGCAGCACAACTATGTTAAACATTGATAAAATATGACTGATTAAGTTGGCTTCTGAAGATGATGCGACACTAAAGCCTGCTGAAAATTCAGCTTTGCATCACAGGAATAAATTGCATTTTAAAATATATTCAAATAGAAAACAGTTATTTTAAACTGTAATAACATTTAGCAATATTACAGTTTTTACTGCATATTTTTTTAATCAAATGAGCATAAGAGACTTCTTTCAAAAACATTAAACAATCTTTTCAACCCCAAACTTTTTAACAGTATACTGTACAGTATGAATTTTTATTTTTTATTTTGAGATGTGCTAAATATTACATTTAACAGTGTTTAACTGAATGTCAGATGACGGCAAAGGTAATCTAAAAAATAATCGATAAAAATATATAATACTCACAGATATAAAACCCCTGAAACATCGGCTTACCTTAGCAAACAACACTAATACTACAGTGAAAACTGTTAGACTTTATGTGTGACGATACCACAAAGGAACCTCAGATGTAGTTTTTTGCCAGACTGACCCTGTTGAACTTTGACCTTTGCACCCTAACCTCTGATTTCACAGGCACATGAAAGAGGAAGTGACCCACAGGAGAAGGATTTCAATTATGATTGGCAGGGTAGACGGAGCGCTCCAAAACCCCCACTGTGTATGCGGACATGTTTGTGTGAGTGGGTGCGCGCCTTCGCCTGACAGCTGCTTTAAACATTACCTGGTGACCACAAAACACACACACTTTTATCTATCATGCACAAACACGCGGTCCTAGACTCCCCCAGGATCCCCGTACCTGAGTCAGGAAGTGAAGCGTCTCGCCGCAGAGTTTCTCAGCCAATCAGAACGGCAGAAACACCGGCCAGTCTGACCTCACAGTTAGTAAGCCACCACAAACAGATGAGTGAGAAACAGTGTGTGTGTGTATGTGTGTCACAGCTGAATGTGCTCTTTCTATTGTGTGTGTGTGTGTGTGTGTTCACTGCAGAGAATTACTCATGTATGTGTCAAGCATCTCTTGAGTCTCATAAACACTGTGTGAGTGAATATTTGTATAATGCAATAACAGAAATCTTATCCATCTCATTTAAAGTTTTGATTTTTTTTTAAGCAAAATGCATGGGAACATGGGAAAATGTCTTAAACTGAGCTGACAGATTCACATCTCTAAGTGATGCTAAAATATCCAATAACTAAAGTCAAAGCAGATTTAGAAGAAAAGGTGAATATGAATGTGAAAGTTTGGGGACAAACTTGACAGCAGAAGTAAGGAAAATCAGACAAAACCATTTTGAGACATCCAAGGACGTTGCCAGTTGGGAAAATTACAAAATAAAATAAATACTCATTATAATTAGCTTATATAAGATCATTAGAAGTCTATGGTATGTCCTCATTTAAAGTAAAAGTGAGTGTGTGTAGTGTCAATAGCGTATTTAACTCAAGTTTCCCTTTTCCAGGCCTAGTTATTTAGTGAGTGGAATTTTTTTCAATGGTAGCAACCACATGTACACACAAATGTGTAAACTCACACACACTATGTACACAGACGACTAAAAAGACCCATCCTTGCATACAACAACCCTTCTTTCTCTCTTTTACTTCAGTAATAGAAGAGTGGAAAATTCCTTCTGTTCGGCACACAGTGATGGACATTGATGAGGAAGAACATGACCCATGCTCTACAACACCATCTTTATCCAATTCACTCTTCCCTTTTAGGCACAAAATACAAGTTTGTGCTAAAATCTGGAGGTATATAAGTGTATATGAAGAAAACAAGCACATATCTCTCACAGAGAGGATCCAAAATCATTATATTCCTGTCTGGTCTGGAGTTAGTGTTATGTAGGGCGCACCCTGGCGGACAGTGGCGGAAGTGCAAGGTATCCGGTTACAGGTATCACCGGCATAAAAAAAAAAAAACAAGCGAACAGCGGTAGAGAGCTCAGACCAGACCGCACAAGATGCACTAAAGCAGAGGTACCATAAACATAGTTATGAAACGGATAGTTGATTAGTCAATTCAGCGTTTTAGCAGTGCTAAAAATACATAATACAGCTATGAAGGGAAACACCTGTTCACCAGCTACTGTATATATCACTGCGCACCTCAGTTACACCTCAGGGACTACATCTTTTAGCGGAAGCGCCAAAATTGCTTAATCAAATCACGTTTTATGGAAATGTGTGTCCTTAGCTGTGATTTGACGTCTATAATTGTACAGCATTAGGACACTACAGTTTCTATTCACTTTCAGGTTTGCTGGAAGTGGTTCAAATGGTTCATTTCCAAGATTTACGCATGGCCTTTTCACCTAGTTTCGTTTTTTAATTTTAAGGGACTTTTTTTCTTGCTTTCCTGCCCCAGTTACGCGCAATGCATTTGGGTAGCTATCATAAAATATGTGGTTTACTGGTTGTCAGAATGGTATTTATAACACACACCATAAACAACCATGCAAAAGCACACTTTAAACTCTTCACTGCTCTGGAAACATGTGAGCATATGTAAAACTATTGAGTATTCTATACCCGATTAAACATTTGCTTGCCATATTTTTGTATTTTTTTTATATAGGCTACACACTGGCGAACGTTCTATAGATTGTTGCATAAAACATTCCTGGAATGTTATAAATGGGAATATTGCTGAATAACCTCTATAGTCAAGTACAATTTAAAGCACATTTTATTCTCGGTTTACATGATGCAAGAAAGCCCTCATTACATCTAGGCCTAGTTGTTATAGCTATTCTAAGACCTGAACAGGTCATTCATTCATTCATTCACTGTAAAAAGTTGCTGCCTACACTTTTTAAGTACAATTAACGTGGATGTTTCAGTCATTTCGACTTAAACTAGGCCTACGTTAAACTGGCTTGTAAAAAAATAGCTTAACTTTGTATAACTTAAAAAAAAAGTTGAAAATTGCTTCGTTTGATGAGTTAAAGCAATGTAGAAACATAATGTTGTCATAACTTATTGATCATGTAATTTTCATTCATTCATTCATTCGTGACGCGTCCACTCGCCTCACGGGCATCAGAGCCACAGTTGAGGGTGTGAGGAACGGAAGTCTTGTTTGTTTATAGCGTCTCTGTGCGGTTTAACTGTGATGCCCAGTTGCAAATACACACGTACACACACAAACATACACGCACACTGAGACTATTTTCAACGGACGCTTCCAAGAATTCCAAGTTTCCACGAGCGCCTCGAATAGAACCTTGAGCGCGTTTCCCTAGAGCGCAAAAAATACCGGAAGCGATTACATTCGATTCCGTTCATCTTGAGGCGAAATAAACTGATATTGATTCTGAATCTACAGCATGACCATTGTAGTCCAATTCAACGAATCACTATACGAGCCGGTTCTCCTAAATGAACCAAAAGAACACGCAAATCTGTCTGAAGTGGTAAATGAATTAATTACAATGAATCGCTAATCATTGTTGGACTCTTAATAAAACAAAAATCGACAGGTTGTTAACATGACAACATGCAGGGTTAATTCAGGATAATTGGGACATTTTCCCAGTCACCTCAATGATAAAAAGTGTCTCTATAAACAAACAGTCAATTACAGGCCACTACTGGGGTTTCACTAAATGAATGAAATGTTATTTATTTGCTTTAATATATAGTTAAAAACCAATTGGAATAATATTAAATTGACCCAAAAAGGAACAATAAAAGACAATAAAGAGAATGCGTCGTAAGTAAACGGCCCCTTCCTAGAGTTAGAAATGAACCCAAAGACCTGACCCACAGTCAAGACCACATGCGCTATGCCAATGCGCAAAAGTTTTGTACTAAACTGACCTTGGAGTTCTTGGACCTCTTCAGAAACCTATGCTGCCTGCGCGTAATGATGGTAAAGAGCTGGCTCGAGCACATCTCTGCTGGTACACCTGGACCCTTTCAGTTAAAGATCGGGTTCTGTTCAGTTCTGAACGCTGGCCAAGTAACACAGGTAAAGCGGCGTGCGAACAAGCACCCATTCACCCGGCACCAACACACACAAACCAGCGCGCCCTGCGCAAACATCCAGTCACCAAGCGCTCTTTGTCTCCGGTGTAACCGGGGAACGGAGGTGCCCGACCTGCATGACTGACCCGTTAAGTAAGTACCTGATATGAGGTAAAACTAAAACTTACTTTGCCACCAGACGAGAGGTTCTGCGGACTCTCCTTCGGGTCGCTAAATTCATTTGTATTCATTTGTCCCGGCAGTCAAAATCCTGATCCGTTAATCTGCGTGACTGCGTCGCTGCCCGAGAGCGCGAGCCGTCGTCTCATGCATCGGATAAACCGTTGTGCGGAATGAGCACGATCTCCCACCGGTCTGCTGCGCGCGACACCACCATAAATCCCTCCCGTGGAGCGACGGGAATAATCCGCGGGCGATTCTGTCCGGTCCTGCCCGGGTGCTGTAGGCATTTATGCCGGGTTGGCAACAGCTACAGCAGCTACTGGATGTTTGGTGCTTGGCGGGTTTGAGGAGTCAGGAGTGGAAGTTTCATCCTTTTTCCTTTTTTAAATAGCAGTTTGGAGAGCAGCTGTGGCGAGCGCCGGGTGTCGGGTTACACAGCAGCCGTACATACGCCCCTTGTGGGAGGGCACACCGGGGCACCTCGGCCCCTGCCAAGGTTAGGATGCCAATGGGCTTTTCACACTTCAAGATGTTAACCCAGGGTTAACCCTTGTTCCAGGTTGTTCACTGATCAATTTGAGACTTTGGGCTTTTCATATTGTGTTGTTTCAGGAAAGCAAGCATCTAAAAAATTGTTTTAAGTGTTTATTTTATGGCACTTTATCTATCTGTGCCATTAGATTTCAGTTACAATATCTCAATATATTTTCTCAAAATGAGTTTTTTTTTTCTTATTCACTAAGTCCGAAATTTCCACTTCGGTAGCTCTTATATAGGCTACACCAAACTTTACAGTTTTATTCTATATTCTGAATTCTGATATTCATTACAGAGGATTGGTTCATTGCCTGATTTTATACAACATTTTATTCCTAAAAAATATTTTCTGATTTAAATTTGTTTGTTTAAATGAAACAAGAATTAAAACGCGTCTTTTTATAGTGGCTTTTAGTACCTAGTAGTGTGGTGGCACGTTTATATTGATTTTATTTTTATTTATTTTTCTTACGTTTCTTTCTTTTATTATTGTACTTGTGTTTTTGGTGTGTTGTTGTTCTAAATTGTTGTTTAATCTGTTGTAAAGCACTTTGGTTCACCTATCGATCGATGTAAGGTGCTATATAAATAAAGTACATTTACATTTTACATTTACATTTATCAATGAGCCATAGATATAGTGATATCTATTAGTTAATGTTTTACCCTATTCACCTCAGATGTCTTGCCTTAAAGACTATTAATATTGTCTTTAAAACCAGTTTAGAAGAAAATATTATTGATTTGACTGACGTGACACTATTGAATGAGAACAAAACTTGAACTGAATTGAGCTGGGAAAAGACACTTGTCTTCTGTAGAGCCGCTTTATTGCTGAATTGAATTTGTTTAAAAAATGAATGAATTGTGCATTATTTTTTCATGCTGTTCTGTGTTCCCTAAATAATGATAGTGGAAATATTCAATAGCTTTTTGTGTCTATAAAATGACTTTCAAAAATAAACCAACTCTGACAAATATTCACTGGAGTAAAAAAATATGACAACTTATTTAGGTAAATAAATAAAACAGATTTGACAAGTACAGCATGCAAAAGACGTGACTGTTATTGCCATGTAAATCCACTAATAAATACAATTTCTTCACTTCAGTTAACATATCTGCAGACATGGTTTGATATTTAGAAGTCAACATGAAATCAAATGTAGCCTACTATACAAGATCGTGGTTTTTGTATTCTTTCATCAAAATGTAACAACTTGCTCTGTCACTGACCGTTGTCATTTTCACAGTCACCTGCTTCTCCCCCCCAACCACCTGTAATAAACACTTTTCACCATCCATTCAATAGTTGATCAAATCAAGTCTCACCCCCCCCCCCCCCACCCCCCACCCCCCACCCCCCACATTTTCAAGATGCTATTTTTACTGACTCAGATGCTGAAACTAAACAGCATGTGAATTCCTGTGACTACAAATCTCATGAATATTTAATGAGACAATCATTGAGGCGGTTTATGATTGGATGTGTGGTTATTAAACAGCTTGACTAAAGCCTGGTGCACACTACGATTTTGGCCATGATTTGGCCGTCTGAGACAAATTTTGTGAATCCTAAAAGATTCCTCTGATCATGGGCCAAAATCTGAAGTCGTTGATTAGTTTGACATGTTTGCCGACAGCCGATTATTGAGCATTGCAATCAAATTTGACCTCAGACAAAATTCTAGCAGAGTCAGAAGTTTTGAGGCGCAGTCCTGCTGTGTGGCTTCTCAACAGTCAACTCAAACCAATAGGAGCGCAGAACCAGATAATGGAATTAGAGAGACAACAACAAACCACCATTTTCTCCACACACACGTCTTTGCCCCCCCCCCCCCCCCTTTTTTTTCAAGAAAAGCCATGATCAAAATGAATGCTAGAGATTGTTTTTGTTTGCTAGCCACCATTTGTAACGCCTCTGTGATGTTAAACTCTGGACAAATCTTCTTGCATGTGTCCGTTTTTAACGCGTTTCGACTGCTGTACAGTCTGACATCAATGACTACAGATATGTGTGTGACATGGCTTACAGCGGGGATCATGTTCTGAAAAGCAACAGTTGTAAAGGACTATTGTATCTCTGTCATGACAGCTCTGAGTGTTTGGCATGGTAACGGGTATGACAATGTTAAAGGCTTAGTTCACCCAAAAATGAAAATTAAGTGATGAATTACTCACCCCCATGCTGTACCAACCCCGTAAGACCTTCGTTCGTCTTCGGAACACAAATGAAGATATTTATGATTAAATCTGAGAGGTTTATCACTGCTACATGGGCTCCCTAAGGGAATGAAACTTGACGGCCCAGAGAGTCAATAAAGAAAATGTTTAAATATTCCATGTGCCTACAGTGACTCAACTATAAGTTTATCAAGCGACGAGAAAACTTTTTGTGCGAAAAAACAAACAAAAATAACGACTTTATTCGACTATTCCTTTTCTTCCTTGTAGGCCTGAAACGAGACTTCAAGAGATTTCCACACGCGCGAGAACTTAACTGAAGTAGTTGAAGGAGATGGCAATTCTCGCGCATGCGTCGTGGAAATCTCTTGAAGTTTCGTTTCAGGCCTACAAGGAAGAAAAGGAATAGTCGAATAAAGTCGTTATTTTTGTTTGTTTTTTCGCACAAAAAGTATTCTCGTCGCTTGATAAACTTATAGTTGAGTCACTGTTGCGACATGGAATATTTAAACATTTTCTTTAATGACTTTCTGAGCCGTCAAGTTTCGTTCCCTTAGGGAGCCCATGTAGCAGTGATAAACCTCTCAGATTTAATCATAAATATCTTCATTTGTGTTCCGAAGACGAACGAAGGTCTTACGAGGTTGGTACAGCATGGGGGTGAGTAATTCATGACTTAATTTTCATTTTTGGGTGAACTAACCCTTTAATATATTTAGTCTTGGCGGAATAGATCTGCTACGCTGCTGCTGTTATTGCTGCGTAAGACTAGCCTGGATGCCTGCCCGAACCCCGCCCACAACATTTTTGGGTCGGGAAGTTCGGTCTGGACTTGCTCCATTGAGGAGTAATTATGATCGGTTCAGAATTAGTCGGGCCAATCAAATTGCCAGGGCGGGCTTTATACGATGATGGACAGATGATCTGCAGTTACGTAATCATCCCGTTATCAAAGAGCGCTTGGGTTGAACTGGTTTCCCTCAGAGATGACTGCCGCTGGAGAACTGAGATGTATAGATTCCGCTATCGCGTCTGTTGTAAAAGAAATCGACAGCGCATTCATTTTAAAAGACGAACAGAGAACTGCAATCAAGGCATTTGTCGATTGGAAAGATGTGTTTGCCATCCTTCCTACGGGACTCGACTAAAGTTTAATTTATCAGCTGGCTCCGATGGTCGCTAAGAAGATGGGACGCAATGAAAACCCTGTGGTCGTTGTGGTTTCTCCTTTGGTCGCACTCATGGAGGACCAAGTAAAAGAAGCAACACTCGTTATTTTACTACTTCTTGCAGCGTGCGTGTAGTTGAGTTCTGATGACAACTTTTTAGCTCATAAAAAAAACACTTACTGCGTTGCTCTGATTGGTTGTAGGTCTATCCAATTGAGTGCAGAGGTTTTTTTAACTTCTGGAGCAGGGCTTTATAACCTATAGGATTTAGCACTCTTAAAAATAAAGGTTCTTTACTGGCACTGATGGTTCCATGAAGAACCTGCAACATCCATTGAACTTTTCTATTGTATACAAAAGGTTCTTTATAGTGGAAAAAGGTTCTTTAGATTTTTAAAATGTTCTTCACACGAACAATCTCTTTCTTTCTTTCTTTTTTTACTTCACTGAAATGTTCTTTTGGGAAACCAAAATGGTTCTTGGCATCACTAAAGTTGTATTTTCTCAACCTGTTGAAAATCCTTCAAAGCGTCTGATGTCCTGGCTGATACCTGCAGATCTCTGAAACCTGCTCTGTACTAAATGATTTAAGCATGAAGAAAAACAGCACACATTCAAAGCATTTGGAGTTGCTCTATGGCTTGTTCAGAGGAGAAACGGGTCTGAAAAGTTCCTGCGTAAAGCATTTCCTCTAATTATGTGCATTTTGGATGCGTAACTGCTGCTTAAACCTGGCAATTTGCCATGGATATTTAGCAGCTTGAATTTAACTCGCTGTAAAGATACAGATTCTGATCTAAATATGGGCCCTATACGCCCACGCCCAGGCAAGCACGTCCCGCCCTGTAAACGCAAGTGTATTTAAGTATACATTTCTACTGTACCGCACATGCACTGTTGGCCATCAGCAAGAGTGTGTTTTTCCCTCCATCAATCACTTGACATTCTTTCATCTTCATGCTTGATGTCAGCATCAGTTAGCGTTTGGTTGTGTATGTCACTAATAGATCATGCGGACACAGAAAACAGGCAGAGATGAGGCCACACACCTGGATACGGTCATTACACAGGCTTTAGAACGAGGGTTTTGCACAGATTTACAGTAGGATAGAAGCACCACACAGATTACATTAAGCCAAAGACATGAAATCAGTGCGGCTGGGTTTAGCAGAGCATATGAAATATCGCAACATAAAACACCTAAGCAGAACACAGTTAAGTCAACATAATAAAATGTGAGTTAATAGTACATTTCAAAGTAAAAATAAATTTCAATTTGTAATCTTTCATCAAAATGCAATAAAGTTCCATGAAGCCAAAATAACATTAACCACCAGCCAAAACTCTGTTAAACATCATATTACCTATGTTGTAGGTAATGCAGCCTTTACAAATAACATTAACGTTAAGGTAATGAAGGTTATAGCAATAACAGCAAATAACAATACAGTACATCTAAAAAATGAAGTATTATTTGGGAGATGCTACAGGAACCTGACTTCACATGTGTTTATATATATATAACCAATGAATGAAAAACAAATTAATAAATTAATTCAAGCAAACCTCAAGCTGTTTCATCAAAAGCAGAAGATGAAACACAGATTACTGTACTGAAATGAAGCGTGAATTAACCGATTTGGCTTCTTTCCTGTGTTTTTGTTCAATCTGTCATTATTGTGGCACGAGTGTTGCTTTTGCATTCAAACATCATCTGTTATTCACGTATCAGAGAATGTTAAGAACACGTCCACAAATCAGACTAAGTTTTCCTGCTAATCCTCTTTATGAACTAATCCATCATCTCACACGAGCTGTTTCTCAGAGCTCTGGCTCTATAGCACCTATATCACCACAGTTCAAAGGTCACCGGACTGCTTCTTTCAGACTCAGACATGACTGGAATACAACTACACTGATACTGCATATACTGTGAAGCATACTGCCATTCAAAAGCTTGGGGATAGTAAGCAATTCATACTTTTATTCAGCAAGGACACATTCAATTGATGAAAAATAAATGCATTTATGTTAAAAAAGATTTATATTTCAAATATTGCACAATATTACTCGTTTTAACTGTATTTTTGATCAAATATATGCAGCCTTGGTGAGCATACGAGACTTTCTTTAGTGTGTAGTGTTGCTGTTTGAGCATGAAAAAGGTCTGCAAAGTTACAAAGCACAGAGTCCCTCCAAAGGGAGTAAAGGCCCGTTCAGACCAAGGACGATAATATATAAGGATAATGATAAAGAAAAAAACAATATCATTGGAATCACTTTCAGAATGATTTTTTTTCCAGCTGATGAAGGATAAAAACATTACCAGCCAATCAGATTCCATTCCACCTTTAAAGAGCTTGAGCATTTAAAGTGGCAGACGACAAACCAGCAGCAAGCGCTTAGAATAACCAGAACGTTATCGTTTGTGTGGACACTAATATAGTTATCATTATGGTTATCTTCATAGTTATCATTCTTGGTGTGAACGGGCCTTTATTCTATATCAGTGTCACTGTTTCTGAACTCCCTGAAACGCCTCTATTGTAGTCTTGAGTTTCTTCAGGGAACAAACACGTCACAATATTCTCATTTAAATAATTCATACGCAGAATAAAGGGGCGGGGCCTGGTTGAGTTTTTTAGTAGTAGCGTTGAAACTCTCAAGTATGTTAAGGGGTGTGACATTTCCCAAACATGGTCAAAGCGGTTGACCAATCACAACACACTGATCCTGCTGACCAATCAGAGCACATTGTGCTTTATTGAAGGAGGGGCTTCATAGAGACAAGAACTAAACAGAGCGTTATTGACAGACTGAGATGAGAGGAGTTGCACTTGCAACAACGTAAAATATATGAAAAATACTGTATTTTTTAAACATTCAAGCATGAAAACTTATTCTAGTAACGTAGACTAACCATGTTCCGTACAACAACGATGTTCCGTACAGATTAACTTTAACCGCTGATCGCTGAATAAATACCTCTAGGTCATACACAAAATACATATCTGTGTCGTCTTCATTTCTCCCTCTTTCATCCCCGATCAAAACAGAGACACTCCAGCTGTATGTTCCAGTGATATTTCAGTAAGTTTGCCAGGTGCGCCCACTTCGCTTGAAAATTGCCCGTGGGCAAGCTATACTTCAGACAGCGGCTTGGCTGGGGAGACAACTAGAGCAGCGAAAATGTACATTTCAATTTCATTTATGCTTTTCCATGTATAACAGTCTTTATTAAATGAATATTATGCTATCACAAATTGTTAAATATATTACCCTTTTGTTGACTAAATGCTGTGAAATGGGGATTTTTAAACGATTGCGGCCGATGACCGTTTGGCGCCACTCTCAGGCAGCAAAAAAGGCTGCACGTCTGTCAGCAGTGCAGTGATGATGTTTATATTCATAAAGGGTCAATGAAGTTAATATTAACATAAATTGTTACATGATTAAATATTTTAACATTAAAATTGATCAGTTGATCGGTTAATTTTCCATTTCGCCGTTGAAAATAAGTTATTCGCTCTGTACGGAACACCATAAGCCTGTACGGAACATCGTTAACGCTTATCATCTTCCGTACACAGGTGGAGGAGGTAGTTTTCCCCACTTTTCTCAAAAACTATTGGTCCAAAAGACATCAATCAAAGTGTGGACCAATTAATGGGTATTCCCCCGGAGAATGATCACACAAACTTGCTAGTCTTGCTCTCAGAAACGGAGGAGTGGTCGCTGACGTGCGGTGATAGGCTAAAAGTGTACGGAACATGGTTAGTCTACGTTAGACCACCCCAAAAAATCAAGACTTTGGTATAAGGTAAAATAGGCTCCATTTAAATTGTAACTAATATTGTGCAAAAGTGGTGTAGACTAGTAACTGCTCTTATTCTGAGCATAAAATTAACCTGTAGCCCATCCACACACCCTCTGCCTCAGGCTACACACACTTTGAAAGCAGATACAAATACCCTGTTGTACAAGACACTTACTTTGTGTCTCTAAATGATGTGTTTTACACTTTAGTTCCTCCTCCTGTGTTTCAGTCAGGGTTTTATTCAGTGTTGCACTAAAATTACACCTTAGCTTGTGTGTATGTGTGTGTGTGTGTGTGTGTGTGTGTTTTAGTGTACCACCCAGACTGCTTTGATTATGCTCATGTTGACCCAAAGCTTTAATTACAGTCCAAACCAAATGATCCCAACACTCCACAAATAACCCAGCCAAGACCAGATCAAACGCTCACAGAGCTCACACACCATCATTAAGGAGGACACGCCCCTAAGTCTGCCGTGGCACGCCCTGAGCCAATCGCAGAGCGGCTCGAGTCGATCTACAGGGCCTCGCTGCGCATGAAGAAAAGCAAACATGCAATAACTCATAATACTCATTGAATTACAAATGATGGAAAATCTTTTCCACAAACGACCAAATAATGATCCATACTCAGCAAAAAGCGGCCTCAAATGGCTCCAAGCTTCTTAATCATCTAAATTCAATCAACTAATGATAAATTTGACCATTTCAAGTGTTTTGAAATCCTTGTAAATCCAATATGTGCAAAAACAAAAGTTATTTACAGTAAGCGATACAGAAATAATTAATAGTTAGTGGTGTTTGCCCATGAGGAACCGGCTTGTTGGCCACAGCTTTGGTCATCTCTTCACAATGGATTTTTGTGTATACTGTGTTGTATCAGCTGTTCTGTGTTTCAGTGCTGACCACAGACCATCAGGATAATAGTGGTATGAATGATATAAATTGGTCTGGCAGATGCTCTGCTAGTATTCGTATAGCACTGAACACAAATAGATCATTCAGTGGGTTCAGTAGCAGCTCCTCCTGCAGATTAATGGCTTGATTCAAGCACACGGCTAAATCAATGAGGGCCAAAATGAACATGGAGCTGGAATGATCTCATTCATCTAAAAAGGCATCTCTAAAGAGTTCATAGATATCAGTGTAGGGGATATGAACTTCAATATCATTCATTCACAGTGTTAGTAAATAGGTTTTATGCATTGTTCTAACATTATAGTATGTTAAGAGAACATAGTGAGCATTGATGCTCCCTGGTTTTCACGGTGCATCGTGGTGACTTTTTAGGGAGCAAACGACATTTTTTTGCGATTGAGACAGCCCTTAAAATGGCGAGTGCCTGATCAGTGGCCTAAGTACTGAACTAGGGAGCTGATTGAGACTAAGATGTGAAAAAATAATTCTCAATACATAACTTAAAAAACATTGAATCTACACAGATCATAGAAATGACCTAATTTGGATTTAAAGGGATACTCCACCCAAAAATGAAAATTCTGTCATCATTTACTCACCCTCAAGTTGTTGCAAACCTGTATAAGTTTCTTTCTTCTGGTGAACACAAAGGAAGATATTTTGAAGAACGATTGGAACTTTGGCACCATTGACTTCCATAGTATTTTTTTTTTCTACTATGGAAGTCAATGATGCCAAACAACTGTTTGGTTCCAATCGTTCTTCAAAATATCTTCCTTTGTGTTCATCAGAAGAAAGAAACTCATACAGGTTTGCAACAACTTGAGGGTGAGTAAATGATGACAGAATTTTCATTTTGGGTGGAGTATCCCTTTAAACCAATGATTTTTTTACCAAAGGTGGCAAGTTTGATTTTCTTGCTGACCCAAGTCAAGATTTTCAATTCATTATGAACCAGACATAAAATGTTTGAGGTGTCATTCATAGCAAAAATCATAAGATGGGGAATAGTATTGCTTATGTTTACTTTAGAAAACACCACTAATAAAAATGAAAACATTAAAGAAGAAAAGGAAAAGGGAAATAGCTAAAAAGGCTAAAAAGGGGGGGAAAGTGAAAGCAAAAGAAAGTAGTGTTCTAGATTAGATAGCAGGGCCTCCACCCTTAACATTGGTTTATAGTGTTTAAGAAAGAGACACACATACAAACATGTGCAGAAACAAAAAACCACAAAACACACACTTTCACTCCAAAAACACACATGCTACACCCCTCCCTGAGAAACACACACATATAGATGTGCCCATGCTGCAATACGTATGCTGGCTAAAACCATCACACACACACACTTACCATATACATGGACATACACCCACAGGCATTTCCAAGTGTGACACTCGAAACCAAAGTGTGGTCGCGTGTACAGCAATAATCACCAACCTGCCCTCTCATATCATATCTACACCAGAATAACCTACACACATGATTTAACAGCACTAGAAAAACCAAGACATATAACACACATGCACTGCAGACATGCAATGTTGTACTTAATCTTAGTTCTATGAATAAATTCAGTGCAAACACACAAGTATAAACAGTCATATTTTGAGCTGAAGCCGGAAATGCAAACCTCACGGTAATGTGATCTCACAGCATAATAAGACTTATGATTATTGTAATCATACTGTTTTGTGGTAAACAGAGCAAAGATAGACGGGTGTTCACAGATGCATGTGTGTGTATTTGTTCATGTGCTATTTCACTACAAGGATACTTCACATTTCTAAGCGAGAGTTTTCTAAGATGGTTTTATTGCTCCGAAGTTGCACATTTACAACTCATGAAAGTTTTCAATTATGTACAGTAATGTTCAAAAGTAAAACAAAAAAAAGAAAAGAAATGAAATTAAAACTTTTATTAATCAAAGATGCATTACATTGATCAAAAGTGAAAGTAAAGAAATTTATGTTACACAAGATTTCTATTTCTAATAAATGGGGAAACAAATGTATCACGGTTTCCACAAAGGTTTTCAACATTCATAATAATTAGACATGAGCAGCAAATCATCATATTAGAATGATTTCTGAGGGATCATGTGACACTGAGGACTGGAGGAATGAAGCTGAAAATTTAGCTTTGCATCACAGAAATAAATTACATTTTAAAATATATTACAATAGAGACCTGTTGGTTTAAATTGTAATAATATTTTGCAATATTATTGTTTTTACTGTATTTTTGATCTAATAAATGCAGCCTTGGTGAGACTTCTCAGTTTTGAAACATTAAAAAAACCTTACCGAACCCAAACTTTTGAAAGGCAGTGCAACTTTGTATATAAGCAAATTAAATAATTGTTGATAGTAAATAATAATAATAGAGTATAGAGATAAAAAGTTGAGTTCGCAGTTATGTCTCATTTAAGTATCAACTTTGTCTAAGATGTTTCTCCTTAAAGTCCAGGAGAGAAATAAAATGAAAAGACATTGTAAGACAATAAGATCACTTTTGAAACTCTTGATGTGAGATTACAGAAGTCTCAGTAGAAACATAAGTTGTAGGAATTGTGCAATGCTGTCTAGGAGAAACAATTGTATTGATATTTTTCTTTGTGAGTTCTCTTGGGTCTGGGTGTGTGTTTGTGTCTGTCACGTAGTAATTTAATGTTTTTTCTTAGTAGACAAAGAAACACAAACTAGCATTTAACAGCACGAGTTCCAGTATGGACAAAAATAAGTGTGTCTGAGAGAGACAGAGACATAATTAGAAATAAAATAACTGACATTATCACTGAAGTGCACACACTTCCACATTTTATCCTGCAGTTAAATCAAAGAAACACAAATTATGATGTGCTTATGAATGTAAAGTTCACCTGCGCAGAGATACGTGTGTGTTTGCATCACGTAGGCCTGTGTGTGTCTATGTATTTAACATGGAGAAATTTGCTTTCACCTGACTGTGAGAGAGGATCATAGGATAACTTGTATGCTGTGAAATTCCGCCTGTTAAACACACACATAGTATACATTTTCTGAAACAAATGTAAGTGGTTTTTGCATGTGCAATGCAAGTCTATGGGAATTTCTGCCCATAGATTAAATATATTCAGCAAGGATGCATTAAATTGTTCAAAAGTGACAGTAAAGACGTTTATAATCTTACAAAATATTTCTATTTCAAATTAATACCGTTCTTTTGAACTTTCTATTCATCAAAAAATTTAGAATTTTCACAAAAATATTAATCAGGACAACTGTGTTCAACATTGATAATAATCAGAAATGTTTTTTTGAGCATCAAATCATCATATTTGAATGATTTCTGAAGGATCATGTGACACTGGAGTAATGATGCTGAAAATTCAGCTTTGATCACAGAAATAAATTACATTTTACTATATATTCACATAGAAAACAATAATTTTAAATTGTAATAATATTTCACAATATTACTGTTTTTACTGTATGTTTGACCCAAAAAATGCAGCCTTGATGAGACTTCTTTTCAAAAACACGTATCAAAACAAAAAAACACGTATCGACCCTAAACTTTTGAACACTAATGTACGTGCTGAAGTTGGATAATAATAATTTGCCAGAATAAGCACCCAGAATAAATCGATTTGATACATTGACTAACATCCATCCAAACTCTGGACGTCATTGGAAAATCTTGATTTCATTGTTGCTGAATTACAGACCTCATGTTTGGTCTAAACAACTGGAAGTTTTAAAGCTCAGCTTAAGGGCCAGATCAGATAGACATTCTCCACTATAAACTCCTTGTTTTGGGTCACACATAACAGCTTTTTAAGTGCTCAGGCACCAGATAATAAAACGTTTAACGCTGTACGCAGGAACGATGAGAGAATTCGGACCGGCATGAGTGTAGTCTCTCATTTAGAGATCTTCACATGCTTTAAACTTCTATATGTTCATTTACTATGCTGTAAAATCAGCCACAGTGAGGCATGCTGGGAAGAGTGACGTGCAAGAGGCGGAGCTTCGTGAAGTCCAGTCACGCTAATCTCTCAGCACCGACACACACACACACACACACAATAAAGAAACATACACACAACTGCACATGCATCTTTTAGAAGACATGTTGTATCCCACAGTGCAATGCGCTAGACTTTGCCAGTTTGAAGACTGAATTGGAAGCAATATCACCTGTTGTTATATTCTTGACACATTATTTGCTTGAACTCACATTAGTTAAGACATTTTACACCAAATTGGAGCGCATATGCAAAACGTATATAATTATTTATTCATGAGATGATAACTGAATGCCACTTGCTAAATTAAAAATGCTAATCGGTTTTTAAAAAAAAGTGACTACACTGGGGGAAAAAATTGGTGTAGAGTTTCCTTTGAAAGAACTTTCACAAATAATCACAAAGAAAAACAGCAAGTAACACACTGAATTAAACATTCAGTTCTGAAGTAGAAAAACTGAAATAGTATTTTGTATTATGTGGAAAGCAGTATGCTAGTGATTTCTGATTCAGTAATGGCGCTATACTCATTTCTACAGCTTGTTTCTTTTCCTGTCGTGGATGGAAGTTTACAAGAGGGATTTTTGAATATTCATAAACACACAGTAAACATTTTCTCTGCAAATAGGAACATTTCTAGCAGTTATCCAGTTTAAAACTGAATGATTGGCAAATGCAATTACATGACAGGCCACTAGAGGGATTCATCCCATATTAATTAATAATAAAACATACATTTTATCCCTCTCTCTATGTCTTGATGAATATCTCTCCTTTCTCCACACCCTTCTATTGCTTCCTCCCGCCCACATTCCTTTCTTTCCGATGGCTTCTTCCCTTGTTCTCTCTCTTCCTAGATTCCTGTAATGCCGGCAGTGTAAGACTTCATTCAGCTCTTTTCATACGGACCGAACAAATATTTGCCTTCGTCATTATGACCCTAAATCACCATAATCTTGCCTCTGTCTGTCTCTTCAACACACACACTTTAGAAAATCAGTGCAGCACAAGGGGAAATTGTGAAGAGAAGTGTGATTTTGGAGGCCATTAGGCTATGGCATTGTATAATTATCAGAATTATAAATTTAATTGAATGTACTATTCATATCTGACACTTTTCTAAAAATATTTTTTTTTAAATATGGGTCAATGACGTGATGCTAAGACTAAAAATCTGATTTATAATGACCTGAATAAACCTCTTTACTGATGAACATGGTTTGGATTTATGTTTAATGCAAAAAAAAAAAAAATAGTTTATAACATAATAATAATAATATTTTATATATATATATATATATATATATATATATATTGTCACGGTAAAACAGCACCTGAGAGAAAATCACGTCTACCTCAAGCTCGAGAAGTGCGAGTTCCACACGACCTATTTTCAATTCCTAGGTTACGTCATCGACCCCCAGGGCATCAGAATGGACCAGAGGAAGGTTAAAATCATCATGGATTGGCCTCAACCTACCACGATAAAAGAACTTCAACGTTTCCTTGGTTTCGCTAACTTCTACCGCCACTTCATCAAGAATTACAGTCTCCTAAGCTCACCACTCACCTTTCTGCTCAAGCATCAGCCCAAGTCTCTGTCCTGGATATCATCAGCCACGGAAACTTTCAACCACCTACGAGAAGCGCTCAGCACCGCTCCTATCCTCACTCACCCGAACCCCAACCTTCCATTCGTCGTTGAGGTGGATGCCTCATCCACCGGAGTTGGAGCGGTGCTCAGGGTGAGCAGCAGCAACGCCTCCATCCATGTGCCTTCTTTTCTAAGAATCTGTCCCCGGCGGTGCAAAACTACGATGTGGGAAATCGTGAGCTCCTGGCGATCAAGCTAGCATTAGAAGAATGGCGCCTCTGGCAGGAGGGAGCCAATCACAGGTTTGAAGTCATTACGGATAACTTGGAATACCTTCGAGAAGCCAAAAGACTCAATCCTCGTCAGGCCCGTTGGGCACTTTTCTTCACTCGTTTTGACATTTTAGTCAACCTACCGACCTGGAAGTAAAAACTGCAAAGCTGATGCCTTATCACGTCTCTATCACACTGATCCCGAAACCCAACCTCCGAAGACCATACTCCCTCCAGCCATGGTGGTAAGTCCCATTCAGTGGGCCCTTGACAAACAGATTAGCCACGCTCACCGAACCTGCTCCGCCGGGAGGTCCAGAAGGAAGGGTGTATGTACCTACCAGCTATAGATCGTTCCTTCTGGACTCAGCACATTCCTCTCCGGGCTCTGGACACCCAGGTAGCCAGCGAACCCTCTCACTCATCCGTCAACTCTACTGGTGGCCGTCCATGACCCAGGACGTCTCCCGATTCGTCCAGTGATGTTCATTCTGTTCCATTGCCACAACACCTCGTCACCTCCCCAAAGGAAAGCTGGCACCACTACCTATCCACAAACATCCATGGTCTCACATTGGGATTGATTTTATGACTGACATGCCACCTTCAAATGCCATGACCTGTCTTCGTTGTGGTTGACAGATTCTCCAAGGCATGCAAGCTAATCCCTATGAAAGGCCTTCTTACGGCCGTTGAAGCGGCAACAGCATTATTTACCCACGTATTTCGTCATTTTGATCTGCCTAAAGACATAGTCTCGGACCGTGGACCCCAGTTCATCTCCCGTGTCGTGGACCAGACCGTCTGGCGAGCCTTCTTCCGCCTTCTAGGAGTCACTATCAGCCTGACATTCGGATACCACCCTCAATCCAACAGCCAGACTGAGCGTAAGATACAGGAAATCGGGAGGCACCTGAGGTCATACTGCCACCAAAATCAGAACTGCTGGAACCAGTTGAATATGCCCAAAACTCTCTCCGTCAGTCAACCACCGGTTTAACCCATTTTCAATGTATTCTAGGCTATCAACCACCGTTGTTCCCCTTGTCCGGGGAACCATCAGATGTCCCAGCTGTTGAACACTGGTTCCAGCAGAGCGAAAGGGTGTGGGACTCAGCTCATGTCCATCTACAGCAGGTAGTACGTAGACATCAAGCCAAAGCTGACACGCGAAAAGCCAACACACCCCAATACCATCCAGGGCAGCGGGTGTGGTTATCAACCCGGGACATCCGTCTACGACTGCCTTGCCGCAAGTCCCCGCTACATAGGTCCATATACCATCCAGAGGCAGATCAACGAAGTAACCTACCGGTTAAACCTACCCCCAAATCTTCGCATTTCTCCATCATTCCATGTGTCCCCTCTTAAGCCATTCACTGACTCTGTGTTACCTTCCTCCACAGACTCGGGTGAAGAAGTGCCTCCCGAGCTTGTTGAAGAAGAACCCATCTATCGGGTACGGGCCATCCTCGACTCTTGACGACGGGGACCCCGCCTGGAGTACCTCATTGACTGGGAGGGGTACAGTCCAGAAGAGCGTTCCTGGATCCTTCGGGACGATGTACTCAATCCCACTCACCTCGTACCACCTCGAACATCCCGACCGCCCCGCTCCTAGAGGCCGAGGTCGTCCCCATTGTCGCCTCCTTCGGCCGTCAGGAGCCGCCCGTGGAGGAGGGGGTACTGTCACTGACTCAGCCACACCGTCACTCCCTCAATCACCCAATCATCACGCTCCACCCACTCATTCCCTCTCACCCGAGTTTTAATCACCCGCACCTGAACCTCATCATCCCCACTGGTTAAATACACTCACCTTCTGTTCCCTCATTGTCTGGTCTATTCTTTGACTGGTTCACAGACCTCTTGATACTCACAGTGTGTTCAACTTCCTGCCCTTCTAGTATTGCTCATCGGAGAATCCTGTTTTCGTCTGTCCTGTTATCCGGATCCTCGTCTGTTCCTGTCTCTGTCCAGTCTGCCGTTCGTCTTCCTCCATCTTCAACCAGCACCGTCCACTATCATCACCAGCCCGGATCCCTTCCACCAGCACGGATTAGTCCCAGTGTTTCCGCTACATTCATTCTGCCGCGGTGGGCCGCCACACCTAAAATCATCCCGCCACGGCTGCAGCTTTAAGCTAAAGGTATAAAAAACATTGTAAAGCACCATAAAGTTTTCGCACTATATTCCAAGACTTCTAAAGTCATTCAATAGCATAATGTGAGGTAAAAAATAATATTTAAGTTGTTAAGTTAAAGTTAATGGAAACTCATCTCTCCTCAGTCATTCTCCATTCAGCATTCACACAGCACGCCACCTTCGGTTACGACAGTAACACGACGACACTCTCTTCAAGATCAATTTTCCCATTATTATACTTTATTTGTAGATAAAGGTCTATAGTTTCCATAAAATGACTTTATCTTGCTGGAGTTTATAGCGCTTTCTAAATCATATTCCTTTCTCCCGGGTGTCTGTTAGAGTAGAGAGCACTATGAATTTTTCTTCATGCGCACTGTAACTGAAATTTAAAACTATTAAAAGAAAAGGCTCAATAAACTGTTGCATAGATATAATACACTAAGCATAGATAGATGGATATAATCTCTTCTCTTCGCTTTGTGCTTTGAACTTTTCAATGCGAAGCGCTGCACGCTGTGACTTCGCGTTGCTTCAAGGTGCATCATTCTGCGCCTGCGGGGAGGTTCACCGGGGGCAAGGGGGCGTGGCCAGGGTAATATCACTCATGGGCCACGCCCCCTCCCCCTGGGGAAATGGGCCTGCCACCACAGCTGGAAAACATCCTAGAGGAAACACTGAGTCCCATTCACAAAACCTGATTGAACTGCCTACCATTTCTACGATCCGCTTCTGTATCTATTACATCCTGCAAATAAACTGTGTTGATTGTTTATATCCTTGTCTGCTTCTATCTCTGAGTGTGACATATATATGTTTATAACATAAACATACACTATTTGGGGTGAATGTCACAGAAACATGCTCACAGCTCACATTTTAAAATAAAATACAAGATAAATTAAAAATTAAATTAAAACAAAATAAAATAAAATAAATGCTTTAGAAGTCTACTTTAGGATAATTGAGATTTTTCTGAGACTATTAAGCATATTTTCACATTTTATCTTTGAGGTACATAAAATATATATATTTTAATTAGAATGCAAATTCTTATTTTCACTTCAATTTTGAGGAAAAATTTAACTTGTTTATGTTTTTCAGATGTTTTTTAAGAATCTTACTTTTGTTTTAAATAGTAAGTTCCAGTATTTTCTTGCAACCAACTTAATTCAAAGTTAAATTTCTACAAACATTTCTTTTAAATTAGACTTTTCTTTCTAATCATCATCCTTAACCCATAACAAACTAATATTACAATACTAATTAAGAGGATTTCTGTCCTGTGTGGTTAATCAGTTATTTTCCTGACCTTTGGTGACAATTGAAGGGTGTGTGTGTGTGTGTGTGTGTGTGTGTGTGACGTTCTGGCCAGTTCTATTCATCTGTCTTGTGGAAGCAGGAAATGAGTAGATTTCCCTTTAAACCATGTGATTTACTTTTTGTAAATCTACACTATACTAAATTCTATACATGTACACACACATATATGCATGCACACACACACTCACACGCATGTTGACATAGAGAAGAGATGGACTAATCTATCGCGCGCACACACACACACACACACACACACACACACCTGTCTATTATCACCCATCTAACCTTACAACACTTTATTTCACTAATAAATGACTGACAGGGAGAAGGGATGGACTAATATATCTCACACACACACACACACACACACACACTCCTGCCCCTGGGGAAGAAGGAATAAACATTTCATTTCCCCTGGCCAGCATACAGGACGTTTTATATGATGTAAGAAAGAGTGAGTGTATCCAAGTGTGGGGCTGGACAGAGATTAGGTGATTAAACCGTTGGCACACTAGCGCGCTGTTTCATTGGTTCTTACGTAAGAGGCGCAGAAGTCTTGTATTCTTTTCAATAAAACTCCATAGGTATGACTATTGAAATTCAGTATTGTTAATTGCAATATGGATTTCTTTATGAGCTATTATAGGCAATTATAATGCAAATAAAACAGTATAAATTAGCATTGTTACCAAAAACCTATAAAGCTACCTTGCTGATCTGGAACGCTCTATATTACCACTACAAGAACAGAGTTTCTCATGTCAAGCACACAAAAGACTCAACTGACAGTTGATTTGAAAAAGATTAGCTAAGAACATAGCATTTCTAAAAAAAATACATAGCACACACAAATACTAGATAAAATATTTTTTGACAATAGTGACCTACACTTAAAAATAAAGATCACAGCGATGCCAGAAGAACCATTTTTAGTTCCCCAAAAAATCTTTCAGTGAACAGTTCTTAAAAAAAATATGTTTCCTTAGTTTGAAGAATATTTAAATAATCTAAAGAACCTTTTTCCTACATAAAGAACCTTTTGTGCAATGGAATGGTTCCATTGATGTTGAAAGTTCTTAATGGAACCATTGATGCCGATAAAGAACCTTTTATTTTAAGAGTATATTTTATAAGCATACTTCTAGTCAACATGTCTTTCAACTCATTCTGGGATTGCCTTATGTGTGAAGAATAAGTATCTTTAGATATCTTGGAAAGCACCACTGCAGAGCTGCACGAGCCGAGGAAGATCTGGCCCTGCAGGGGAAACACTGAAGTCATCCTCCGCTGCTGCTCTGTGCTTTAATACTAGCAATAAAATACATTTCAGGCACTTTTACATATCAGCGACTGTGGCAATTTACCCATATAATCCTGTTTCTACAACTTTCTATAGACCTGGCACTTTCTTGTAGGATACAGCAAACAGGCCACAACGGTTGGTGAAAACTTTTTTGTTTTTTTTTATGCAGTGTTTTGGTACCTTGGCAACAATAATATTTTGGTAACTAACAATGTTTTTGTTGCAATTAAAGTTGCAATTAATGTGAAGAAAATGTGAAGAAAAACTGAATAGGCCTATCACAAAAACAATAATAAAAAAGTTTCAAAATAGTAAAAAGCACAATAGAAATACAACATAGAAAGTATAGTGATTAATCAAAACTGAAATCCCAATATGGCTGAGTGTTATAAAAAACAAACCACCTAAACTCCTCCTCTGCATCTGCTCTGAGTTTGGGTCGCTAATAACGTGAATTTGGGAACGCAATATGCACCAAACAACCTTCCCATACTTGTAATGAGAAGTGCTTATAAACCAGCTGTTGTCAATGAAAAAAAAAACATTAAGCCTCCCTGCGGTTTTCCACCAAAATAAAAGCTCAATGGTTGATTTTTTGAAAATGAAGGACAGCCATAAATATTAGAACTGTAATTTAAAAAAAAAAATTGAATAATAAAAATGATTATTAATACATTATTTTCCTATTTATTTTACAGGGAACAGAATTATTATTCTTTTATAGTCATATGCAAAAAAAAAGTCACTTTTTGGATTTAAAGACTACGAGAGTCTTAGAGTCCATGATTGGATCATTATTGCAGTGATTATTATGTTTCTACATGTTTTATGTTTGGCAACAGTTCTTATAACCCTGATTGATGGAGTGTGTAGATTTCATTTCTTAAACAACCATGTAGGAAGACACATCATGGCCATATTCCAGGATGACAATGTCAAGATTCATCAGGCTCAGACTGTGTAAGAATGGTTGGGAGGAGCATGAAGAATCTTTTTCACACATGAATCGGCTCCTCTGAGTTCAGATCTTAAACTCATTGAAAGTGTTTGGGATGTGCTGGAGGAGACTTTACAGAGTGCTGGACTCTTGCATTGACAGTACAAGATCTTGAGCAAACACTGATGCACCTCTTGATGGAAATTACATCACAACATTTATGTCCATCAAGAGGAGCATCAGTTTTGGTATTTTTTGGGAATATGGCCATGATGTGTCTATTGAGAAGAATAATCACAGCAATAATCATTGACTCCAAGCATTTGCCTATTTAAATTCAAACAGCGATATTTATTTATTTATCCAGACACCTACAGGAAGCAGGAACAAAGACTATAAAGATGGTTCACTCCTATTACTTATGAATGGGAGAAACTCCACCGTGCAATATGGCGGAATAAGTCCAGCCTTCTAAGGTAAAAGAGCCAATCACTGATTGGTAAAGTCATCGCTCACTTCAGCTGCCGTTAGAAGCTCCGGTTCCCATAGAAACCTGAGACTCGCGCTTAGGACTTCACATGCGCATTGGTATTTATTTTTAAAGTGCGAAAGTTTCGGGCGAGAATTTCGGATCTTAAAGGATTAGTTCACTTTTAAAAAAACGTTTGCTGATAATTTACTCACCCCCATGTCATCCAAGATGTCCATGTCTTTCTTTCTTCAGTCGAAAAGAAATTAAGGTTTTTGATGAAAACATTCCAGGATTTTTCTCCATATAATGCACTTTGCTGGGCACCAAACGGTCCAAGGTCCAAAAGACAGTTTCAGTGCAAACTGCAAACTGTTCAAAGGGCTTTAAACGATTCCAGACGATGAATAAGGGTCTTATCAAGCGAAACGATCAGTCATTTCAAAAATAAATAACAACGTTTAAGTTTAATAATGTCAAATGCCCGCCTTGCTCTGTTCTGTGATGCACGTTCGTGACTCTCCTGTTCGAACTCGTTCATCAAAATGAACAAATCTTTTTTCGAGTCATTTGGTTCATTTAAAGAACGAAATGAACGAATTGACTCGGAAAAAGATTCGTTCATTTTGATGAACGAGTGCGAACAGGAGAGTTACACAGAACAGAGCAAGGCGAGCATTTGAGCTTATAAAACTTAAACTTTGTTATTTCTTTTTTAAATGACTGATCGTTTCGCTTGATAAGACCCTTATTCATCGTCTGGAATCGTTTAAAGCCCTTTGAACAGTTTGCAGTTTGCACTGAAACTGTCTTTTGGACCTTGAACCGTTTGGTGCCCAGTAAAGTGCATTATATGGAGAAAAATCCTGGAATGTTTTCATCAAAAACCTTAATTTCTTTTCGACTGAAGAAAGAAAGACATGGACATCTTGGATGACATGGGGGTGAGTAAATTATCAGCAAACGTTTTTTTAAAAGTGAACTAATCCTTTAAGCCTGAAAATACGCTTTTTTTAATGCTATTTGAGCATATAAGAAAATACATTTATGGGACAGTTCATGTCAGATTTTGTTGAAATATTTTATTTAATTGTGATTTGGGCAAGCAGTTTTTAAGATTTCAGGATTCCCCCATTCAAATAGACAGGACTTGGTCTTGGATGTCTGAAATAGCTGTCCGGAGGCGTTGCAAATATGGCCAGACTTTCCGTTTAAATCAACAGGGTGCAAATTTTAAAAAGAGGATAACACCGATTTTTGTCATTGTTATCTGTACTGACAGCACTCCAAATTTACAAAAAAAATTTGCTCAATGTTAAAATTGACCGGAGTGCTCCTTTAAGGGACTTTGGCAGGAATCAATATCCAAAAAAAGTTTATTTTAATATGCCTTGTGTATAATTACAGCATTTTTGGCTAAACTGTGCAGCCCTACAAACAAACGCAGCATAACAATCTTTATCAAAAGAAAAAAAATGCGGATTTTTTTTTTTTTTTTTTTAATCTTGCAACCCTAAATTACAGCCACTGGGAATGCCAGTTCTTGAAGTGAATTATTCAGTCACATGTTTGTTTGTTTTTTCACTAAATGTCTTAAATACATTTATTTCATCACAATTTATGCACTTCTTACAAAATGTAAAAAAAAAAAATTTGAATTTTCTTTTATCAAGCACATTTAAATTTGATTATTGTTACAGTACTCATTGTAACAGATGTTTTCTAGTAACTGTTAGTATACGGAGTGCCATAAGAGGCAGATCTGTGTGTAGCGGACGGGAAACTAGACTGAGCTCTGGAGCTGCAGTGCAGAAATGCAGGAAGGAGGTGCAGATTTTGCATGGTGAATTGAAAGGAGGCCTTTAGGTTGGTCAAACCTAGCAGTCTCTCCGACCCGTGGGCATTAGACTAGCACAGCTGGTCAGTAAGAGGAATGTTTACCCATACCGTACATTTACACAGGAAATGAAGTACCTAAGGCCTTCGTACCCAGCAGCACTCGTCCACTCGCAAACACACACACAAACACACATGTGCTGCGTCTCATGTCGGCTGCAGCTATCCTGGTTGTAGCAGCTCATGTTTACTTGTGGTTTGGCGAAATGTTTCATGCCAGGTCTCTGTGCCATCCGGGACAAACCGGGCATGAATAGATACACAGCAGGCATGCAAATATTATATTTGTATACACATATTAAAATGAAGTCAAACTTGTAAACAAAAAATAAACATTTTGTTTGCAGAAAGCTGTATTTAGTGTGCGTCCGAGTGTGTCCGTGGAACAGCAGTCACGGCCATATTTGGATTATGAAGAGAGGTGTTTTAGACGGAGATGCTGAGCCTGTGTAATTATCATAGCTTGTCTTTATGCATGTGATTGTGTGTTTAAGTTAGTTATACTCTGGGGATAATTTTGCAGAGAAATGTCTCCAGAAAGTTGCTAAATATAACCTCCATTTAGGAAAAAGGTTCAAATAAAACCTAAATTAAAGTGGATTTGACATTTTATGAAGAAGACTGTGATCTGTGCCTAACTGTGCAGAACCCGGTGCCAGGGTGTTGTGGCTGATCACTGGGACGTTGTAAAGAAGTTTCTAGGGTGTTTTGTAGCACAAACCGTTACTAATTACTCACAGAGGTTTAAGAACATATAATGAGATGTTTGGCTAAAAAAAAAAAAAAGTTAACTTAGTGTGATTAATTATTTAAAAAAATAAAAATTAATTAAATAAATCAATATGCAAAAGACATAATAAATCATTGTCTTGAACATAGCCAAATTGTAAAGCAGCTGCTATGATGTTTTGAATGGTAAACTAGGGAACAATAATAAATGCATGAATTTTTGTAGCACAAACCTCACTGAGGTTTAAGAAAACACATAAAGAGATGTTCGGCTATAATAAATAAATAAATAAATATATTGTAGCATGGTTACTAATTGCACACAACACAAAAATAATAGTGATGTATGGTTATAAATAAAATAAAATATAACGTTATAAATAATTCTTATTCTGAAAATGAAAAATGTGTTATGTTAAAGTTGAGGTTTGTCTATATAACCTTATAATTACTTTTATCTGAAGCAATAGAAATCGATGTTATGTTCTTATTAAAAAAGCTAGGTAATTATGTGTGTAATAGTATACACGGTTTTGATGAGATCATGCTCATTTCTTACACTACTTTTCTCAACCTCTCTATCTATCTCCCTTTCCTCCGCTCTCTCTCAGGCTCATTCTGCACGTTCTTATTCTCTTGTTAGTATGTCAGACATGTCCATGATTATCTCTGGCTGTCTCCAGTGCAGTTACTGCTGTGTGATTGTGGCTGCTGTCGTCTGTAAAAAGCAACAGCAAACCATTAGCTGTGCCTCAGAAATCTCTTAAGTACAGACTGAGATGGGCAGAGAGAGAGACAGACAGAATCAGAGACAGGAATGAGCTGGGTGGGGGGTGAAGAGACAGAGAGAAAGTTGACCTCATATACATTTAAGAGCCTGCACTCCTCCTTTGGTTGTTTGTCATAAAAAGGAGCGATTGTCATTCACACAGAGGAATGTGAATGAGGCAAAGACACACACACACTTGTTGCATATAAAAGATAATGATGGATTAGAGTCTGACCTTTAGGAATACATGCTGAACAGATTCTACTTTCTCACACACATGCATAAACACATACCTAAAATAAAAAAATAAAAAAAATGCTTAAAATAACAATTCACCCAAAGTATAAAAATTCCCATATATATATAAAAATTTGGTAAAGATTTTGTAGCATATTGCATAGTTGTGCTTGGAATCAATTGATTTATTTGAGATAACGCAATGAAACATGACAAATTATGCAGACATAATTTTTTGGCCATGATGTCATACAAAGAAATTATGAATGCGTGCAAAAACAAGAGAAAACCAATGAAATATTAATAACTGATGATGTTGTAATCAATGTACTGTATGCTTTTTCCTGTGAGCTTTTTGGTTTCTCTAGCATAGTAAAATAAAACCTGTAGCTGTAGTTGATCCCCTTTTCTTACAAATAATTTTGCCAGATAAATACTTTAATCAAGTTTAGTGTTTTGTTCTTCCATCATAATTAAAATATTTAAAAATATAAAATATTTTCGTAATATTTTGATGATGTTTTAATCAAACTTGTAGGGTCATTAAAACAAATCCCCAAACCAGTCCTCTCCAGACATCACTTTTGGCAACTACTGTGTATATACAATATATATATATATATATACACACACATACTGTATTGTTACTTAAAATGTAAATAAATAACAAAAATTATACAAAAAAGGGATAAGTAATGTGTTAAAAAATGTGAAATAAATGAAATATTTTACATCAGTCTTAGAGAGACTGATTCACCTGATGAGTCGTTTGACATTCAGTGAAAAATGTGGTACTGTGCAATGAAAGTGTTTTTTATGTTTTGACATTTGATGCATGTAAACTTGGTGTAGGAGACTCCAAAACAAAATAAGGAACCTTTAAAGTAAAAATTGACTAAATGAGACTTTTTTTTTTTTTGTGAACTACATGTGAAAGTTAATTTTCCTTGAAATGACACTATAATATGACAGAATTTATAGAGTTTGAGATGTGATTGACACCATCATGAACTCGAATGAATAATATTGAGCCATGTGTGTAATGGCGTTTTCTAGTGGGTTCAGAATGACTGCTGCATGATGTTAATTGGCTCCAGACATCTTTGATGTACAAAACAACAGATAATCAATTCATTTGGACTAGATCTGTGCACCAGATTCTTTCACTTTCACTGCCAAAAGCCACTAATATGATTAATGCTAAACATTCACAAACATACAGTCCCAAACCCTACAGATCAGTCATAAAATTACTCACCTTTGTGTCCTAACTTGCACACAATATTCACTGCAAATGTATATCATCCTTTATAGCTCTCAAATCTCATTTGCATTTATGCATAATTAAACTTTAGTCGTCATTTACATTGCATTCATTCATTTAGCAGATGCATTTATCCAAAGTGAGGAACGTCAAGGGTTAGGGTTAGCAAATCCAGCATCATGGGTTTAATTCCCAGGTAATGCATGAACTATTCGAATACCTTCAATGCATACATGTAAATGTGAATACATGAATATAGATTTCAGTGAATAATTTAAATTTAAGTGACTAAAATTGTGAACATTTTGCCCTGTTCCTCACACAACGATACAAGATTTCAGAAGAATGGAGACCTAGTAAGTTGAATTGACTACTTCTAAGGCACATTTTTGTTATTTTTGGTCACAATATGCCTTTGTTGTATAAGCAGCATAAAGAGTTTGGGATTTGTCAGTAATAAAAATTTTGAACTACATGAGTAAAGGATGACAGAATGATTTGGTTGGCCAATCCCAAATTACTGCTGAGTGCAGCAAAGACGGGACTTGTAAAACTAGTAGCGCAACAGTAATTACAATTACTCATGACAAAAATATATAATAATTGCACGTTAATTTGTCCTAAACATTTGATTTTTGTGTTGCAGTCTCTCTTCATACCTGCATGTGTCCTGCTCTTTCTCCTCTAATACTTCAGTCTCTCTTTCTCTCCCTCTCAGTCAGGTGAATGATGTCTCTGTGGTTCGCCACAGTTTGCCCACAGTTCCACAATCTCTGAAATCTTTTGGCTTGGAGAAAGAAAAAGAAAATAGGACGTGTTATGTCTGTGAGGATTCATTCACCCTCAGTCAACACGATGACAGCTGTAATCTAACACACCTACACACCTTTCTTTCACAGGACAAGCACAAACGATCAAACACAAGCATGCAGAGTGTGTGAAATGAATGGAGAGAGTGAGTGCTGCTGCCTCTTCTGGCCAAAAAGTGTAAATGCATTGTGAAGGGGAGTTCAGTACTGTGTAGAAATATGCTCATCACACAATAATAGGGAAACACACTCACACAAAAATCTTTTAGCCTTGTCAAACCCCATCTAAACACGCTTTCCTCATCAGCCTTATAAAACAAGTACTTTAGCAGCACCATGTAGTATCAGATGCATGATAATACTATGGATCTTTGATGAATACCATGGTACTGAATGATTGCCATATTCATACGCGGTATTTACATGGTACTTCAAAGTCTGTGATTATGCAAAATGAGGTATAAGTATTAAATGGCAGATTTTTTTTTTTTTTAAATAGTACTGTCTATGCAAAAGAAGAGCAAAGATTACTATGGTACAATCGTGTACAAAAAGAAAAACAGTGTTATAGTATATGTCCCCAAAGAATAAATCGTATTATGGGACATATTCAAAAAAATAAAAACGCATAGAATTACAATAGAATTATGTAAAATGGGATTATCATGCAAAAAACCATAGTATTGTCATGGTGCTCGTCCAAAAAAAAAATTCTGAGATGCATGTAAAAAACATGTATAATAATTTTAGTTTAAGTTTTGGTAATTTTGTTACGTGCTTTTGTAATTTTTTGTTGTTGTAAAAAAACAGTATTAAGATGGATCAAGTTCAAAAGGCCATGGAAACAGTATGGTGCTTTGTGGTATTTTTTTGTTCGTGCATTACTGTATTTTTATCTGTGGTCTTTGGGCCGAACCGTGTCAGGTGTTACTAGGAAAAATAAACTCCAAAATGAACTAGTCCTCCCACAAATCCACAAATACTGGATCAGCTTTCATAAATTAAATCAAACCTCGAAAATATCCCTCCTGTTACGCGCTGGCAGCCGCTCTGAGAGAGAAATGGAGGAGCGGAGCTGAATAGAAGGAGGGAGGGAGGCGTAATTGTAGGCTGTGAGATGTATATTTTGCTGGGTGCGTATGTAGTAATTATGTTTATATATATGCATGTCTCCTCTGTACTCCTGCTATATTACTGACCGCTCACTCCCGCCTCCAGATGACCATCGCTACGGAAACAACCACACGCTTCCCTTTAAAACCCTAATGACAGACTACAGCCACAGTGAGAGAGAGGGAGAGAGAGAGACAGTCAGTAACATTGCAATATCAGAGCTTTTTGGATGTAGTACCATGGTAATACCATGTTTTTGGACACTACCTTGATAGGTAATACCATAATATTCATCTTCTACAGTATAATTTAAATGCCATGATATTACAATGTTTTTGGAGAAGGTGCCATGGTAATTGTTCAGAATTATGGTATAGTCTATATCAAAGTACCATGGTATTACCAGATTATTCTTTGAAGTAACTTACAGTACAATTTAAGAGATTTACATTTGTTCTGCACAAAGCACCATGATAATAATGTGGTATTCACTGAAGTACCTTGTAATACAATTTAAATAACAAGGTATATGAATATGGTAATCAAACTGTACTATGGTACCTCGGTCGGCAGCATTTTAAGGCTGCTTCTCCAGACGTTTTCTTTCAGTTGATGTCTAAGGCAGCATCTGATGTAGAATTGCTCTTTTCATTAAACTCATTGAATGAAGCTTTTCATGTGGATCCTAAGTGAGATCTATAGTCTTTCCTCTCTGTGACCTATTCTCTTATTCTTAACAATCGTTCACTTCATATATGTGTACATGTGTGTGTGGTTTACCGACGGGAAACTTCACAGCAGAGTGTGTGTGTGTGTGTGTGTGTGTGTGTGTGTGTGTGTGTGTGTGTGTGTGTGTGTGTGTGTGAAATATTTCTAAAATATGAAGTGCTGTGTGTACACTTATTTGTGCATAAATTGTGTTTATTTGTATGGACATCTGCTTAGAAGACTAGAAGATTGGCTGGATGTAACAAATCAACAAAACAAAACAAACAAATCATCCTCAGTGTCTATCCCTATAACTTCTATCCTGACCCACATTCACACAATGACATCAATATGTCCCTTTTTCAGAAACATGTGATTGTCTCAGTCTGGGAACTGAGTGTGACTCTGGTCTGATCAATCAATCCACCATCTATCTATCTATCTATCTATCTATCTATCTATCTATCTATCTATCTATCTATCTATCTATCTATCTATCTATCTATCTATCTATCTTCTCAAAGAGAAGTCTCATTTTAGTGAATTTCACATTCAGTTGAGTCACTCAATTGTTTTCATAGAAGTATTTGTTTTCATCATTTACATTTTCTTTTTTTATGTGAAATATTGTAGCTTCTATTGATCTACTTTACCTGGCATTCATCTATCTGAGACTAAGGGTTTGTTCACACTTGTCAGGTTTGGTTCAATTAAAACAAGCTCTTAGCTCTGTGCGATTGCTCTGTTAGTGCGGTTCATTTGAATAAGTGTGAACGCTGCTGTAACGGAGCAGGCTCCCGCACCACCTCCTCTTCACCACCGGAGGGAACCGTCTCCGGAATATTAACTTTACCCATCGAACTCCAATTCCCATCATGCCTCATACCTGGGACTGATTGCACTCACACCTGCACCTCATTCACACACACTCATATAAGCCTCATTCACACACTCATTCAGTGCGAAGTCTTGATCTGCCCCGGCCATCATTTCTGAGCGTTATTTCCCGAGTTTTGATTCCTGTGTTTGATCTTGGATTGTTTATCGTTGCTGACCCTTCTCTGCCTGCCCTGACCCCGGACTGTTTACTGGACTCTGATTCTTCTCTGCCTGCCTCGACCCTTTGCCTGTTTACCTGGTTTGTCTCAGCCTTGCCTTCTCTGTTCTGTTTGCCACTGTTGGACCCTGCCTGTTTTGATTATTCTAATAAATGCTGCAAATGGATCCTCCTGACTCCGCCTCATCACAACAGAAGACTTCGCCAACACTCGATCCAGCAGCAGTCATGCAGCTCGCCACTGAGGTATCTGCTCAAGCTTCCCAGTTATCCTTGCATCACCATCAGCTGAGCCGACTCACTTCTCTCACCGAGGATCTGGTTCAATCACTGCAAAGCTTGCGAATATCAACCTTCAGCGCGCCCGCTGAAGATTCACAAGGTGCATCTTCCCACGCTGTCAACACTTCCGGCCACCCTCGTCTTGCTTTCCCTGAGAAATTTGACGGCAACCCAACCAAATGCAAGGGTTTTCTGCTACAGTGCACGCTTTACCTCGATCAGCAACCATCATTCTACCCCAATGATGCTGGACGTATTGCATTCGTTTGTTCACTACTCACCGGAAAGGCATTAGAATGGGCTACGGCAGTTTGGAGACCCGATGGTTCTGCATTTCCCTCATTCATGGGGTTTCTGCAGCAATTCCGTGATGTCTTTGAACACTCCACTGCAAAAGGGAATCCGGGAGAACAGTTGTTAACTCTCTCTCAAGGACGAAACACAGCTGCCGAGTATGCTCTCACTTTTCGCACTCTCGCGGCTCAAACCAACTGGGTCGAGGATACTCTTAAAACACTCTTCAGGAAGGGACTAATAGTCGAGTTACAGTCTGAGTTGGCCTGCCGAGATGAGGGCCGGAACCTGAATGAATTCATTGATCTCGCCATCCAGGTTGATAATCTGATGCGTTCTCGCCGCCACCCTAGAGCCCCACCACGATACACACACGAAGCCGCCACGGCACCCGAGCCCATGCAACTGGGGTTCACCCATCTCTCTCCAGAGGAACGAGAACGCCGCCAGCAAAACCGCCTCTGCCTGTACTGTGGTCAGCCAGGCCACATGAGAATCGATTGTCAAATTCGCCCTGCCAATAGGACCCAAGCGGTGAGTAACAAAGAGAATCAATGTACATCCAACCTCTTACTTCCCATTCGTTTGTCCGTCCGGGACCAAAGCATTTCAACCACTGCTATGATCGATTCAGGAGCTGCGGGGAACTTCATTTCCCGCGAATTCGCTTCTTTACATCAGCTAAAATGTAACCCCTGTTCTTCTTCTTTGACAGTGGAGGCGCTAGACGGACGCCCCATCGGAGGGGGAAGAATTCACCGGGTGACTGAAGAGATCACAATGCACATCGGGGCCCTGCACTCTGAGAAAATTCAATTCTACGTCATTCAAGCTCCACATCATAGGATAATACTCGGTCTGCCTTGGTTACGCATCCACAATCCACAAATCTCTTGGAGAGAGGGTCAAATCACTCAATGGGATGTCACATGTCACGAACACTGCCTGAATAGGATCACTCAAGTTCCTCAACCCATCTCAACTAACCCCACTTCTGATCAACAAGAGATAAAACTCCCTCCAGAATACGCAGATCTAACTGAAGCCTTCAACAAGAGGAAAGCATCACAACTTCCTGAACATCGCTCCATTGACTGTGCCATCGAACTCATGCCCGGAGCCGTTCCACCTAAAGGTCGAATTTTTCCCTTATCTCAGCCTGAATCTGAAGCCATGAAGCAGTACATTGAGGAGGAATTAGCCAAAGGTTTCATTAGACCCTCAACATCTCCAGCATCAGCAGGTTTCTTCTTTGTTAAGAAAAAGGATGGAGGGTTGAGACCCTGTATTGACTATCGTGGACTCAATGAGGTGACTGTTAAGTTCCGCTATCCCTTACCTCTTGTTCCAGCCGCTCTCGAACAACTCCACCAGGCCAAATATTACACCAAACTGGACCTTCGCAATGCCTATAACCTCATTCGCATTCGGGAGGGAGATGAATGGATAACGGCGTTTTCAACCAGCAGTGGTCACTATGAATATTTGGTTATGCCGTTCTGCCTGTCTAACAGTCCTTCTGTCTTTCAGTCATTCATGAATGATGTTTTTCGGGACATGTTGGATAGATGGGTGATCGTATACATCGACGACATTTTAATTTTCTCAAATTCCCTAGAAGAACACATTCAACACGTCAGAATGGTCCTGAAACGTCTACTGCAGTACCAACTCTACGCCAAAGCAGAGAAATGTGAGTTTCATCAAACAAGCACGTATTTTCTTGGGTATATAATCAGTCAGGAGGGAGTGGCTATGGACGACAAAAAAGTCAAAGCAGTGTTGGACTGGCCCTTACCCCAAACCGTCAAAGAATTGCAACGCTTCCTGGGCTTTGCCAACTTCTACAGACGTTTCGTCCGAAACTTCAGTACTGTAGCCGCTCCTCTCCATGACCAAACGCCACACCAACCGGCTGCAGTGGATCTCAGAAGCAAATCAAGCATTCGACAGACTCAAAGCCCTGTTCACTTCTGCTCCCATTCTCCGACACCCAGACCCAGCGCTTCAATTCATCGTGGAGGTGGATGCCTCCAACACAGGAGTGGGGGGCATTCTCTCACATCGCCAAGATGATCCGGAAAAAATGTTCCCATGTGCTTTCTTCTCCAGGAAATTGTCTCCAGCGGAGCAAAATTACGATGTAGGAAACCGTGAATTGTTGGCCATGAAACTCGCTCTCGAGGAATGGCGACACTGGCTGGAGGGAGCAACCCAACCCTTCATTATCCTTACCGACCACAAGAACCTTGAATACCTTCGGTCAGCCAAACGTTTGAACCCCCGTCAGGCGAGGTGGGCCTTGTTCTTCACTAGATATCAGTTTACTGTCTCCTATCGTCCAGGGTCCAAGAACATTAAAGCTGATTCTCTCTCCCGCCAGACGGAAGAATCCGCTCAACTCCCTGTCACAGATAACATTATCCCAGAAAAACTCCTAGTGGCTCCGGTACAGTGGGATATTATAACAGAAATCGAGCAGTTCAACAGTCAAACAGAACCTCCAACCGAGTGTCCTGAGAGTCGCTTATTCGTTCCAGAACCTTTGCGCTCACGACTCACAGAACAGATACACTCCACACCCAGTTCTGGACATCCCGGCATAACAGCAACCACCCATCTGCTCCGGAACCGCTTCTGGTGGCCAACTTTACAGTCTGATACGACCCGACACATCCAGAACTGCAAAACTTGTAACACATCCAAATCCTCCCGACAACTGCCAGCCGGACTCTTAAATCCACTCCCCATACCGCAACGCCCCTGGTCTCATATAGCCATCGACTTCATCATAGATTTGCCCAATTCACAAGGTCACACTGTCATACTCACCATTGTGGATCGTTTCTCCAAAGCTTGCAGATTAATTCCTCTTCACAAACTTCCTATGGCTCTAGAAACTGCTGAACATCTTTGCAACCAGGTTTTCCGCTTCTATGGCCTCCCCGAAGACATCGTCTCTGACCGAGGACCTCAGTTTACCTCCAGGTTATGGACATCTTTCTTCAAACACCTCAACGTCAACATCAGCCTCACTTCCGGTTATCACCCCCAATCCAACGGACAAACTGAACGTCTCAACCAAGATGTAATTCGTTTCCTACGATCCTACTGTCAACAACATCAAGCTGAATGGAGCAGGTATCTATTCTGGGCCGAATACGCTCAGAATTCCCTCATCAAACCCGCCACTGGAATCACCCCATTCAAATGCATCCTGGGCTTCCAACCCCCACTCTTCCCATGGTCTAGTGAACCCACTGATTTACCCTCTGTCACCGAATGGCTACAACGGAGCGAAGAGGTCTGGGATCAAGCACACACTCACCTACTTCACGCCGTCAGACGCCAAGAACTCCAGGCTAATCGTCATCGCCGCACTGCTCCAGAGTATCAACCTGGCCAATGGGTTTGGCTCTCAACCAGGGACCTCAGACTTCGACTTCCATGTCGCAAACTCAGTCCCAGGTACGTTTGTCCGTTTCAAATTGTTAAACAAATTTCTCCAGTATCATTTCGATTAGACCTGCCCGCTAATTACCATATTTCTCCTACATTCCATGTATCACTCCTGAAACCTGCCGGTGGTCTGAGAGGAGAGTCGGAGGAGGGAGTCACAGGCCCAAACCCCCCATCCATCCTGGTCGACGGCGAGGAGGCTTATCGTGTGCACGAGTTACTCGTCTCCAGGCGCCGGGGTAACGTCCTCCAGTATCTGGTTGACTGGGAGGGGTTCGGTCCGGAGGAGCGATCCTGGGTCAACCCTGGAGACATCCTAGACCCCACACTCACGGAGGAGTTTCATCGGATGCACCCGGAAAAACCGGCCCCTCGACCCCGTGGGAGACCCCGGCATCATTTGCCTCCTCGTTTCAGGAGCCACTCGCAGGGGGGGGGGGGGCTCTGTAACGGAGCAGGCTCCCGCACCACCTCCTCTTCACCACCGGAGGGAACCGTCTCCGGAATATTAACTTTACCCATCGAACTCCAATTCCCATCATGCCTCATACCTGGGACTGATTGCACTCACACCTGCACCTCATTCACACACACTCATATAAGCCTCATTCACACACTCATTCAGTGCGAAGTCTTGATCTGCCCCGGCCATCATTTCTGAGCGTTATTTCCTGAGTTTTGATTCCTGTGTTTGATCTTGGATTGTTTATCGTTGCTGACCCTTCTCTGCCTGCCCTGACCCCGGACTGTTTACTGGACTCTGATTCTTCTCTGCCTGCCTCGACCCTTTGCCTGTTTACCTGGTTTGTCTCAGCCTTGCCTTCTCTGTTCTGTTTGCCACTGTTGGACCCTGCCTGTTTTGATTATTCTAATAAATGCTGCAAATGGATCCTCCTGACTCCGCCTCATCACAACAGCTGCAATCTGAACCCTGGCGCCAAACAAGTGGACCGAGACCCCTGTAAAGATGGCTCTCGGTCCTCCTCCAAACAAACTCTGGTGTGGTTTGAATGAAATATGAACGCAACATGGACCAAAGACATCTAAATGAACCAAAACAGGACATGATGCTATAAGACGCGACCCAAAAGTGCTAAACACTAGAAGTGCCAGAATTCCATCACTAGAACTGATTCCAAACTCTATATCTTTAATGATAAATACCCAATTGAGAGATTAATGCATTTATTGTATTATTAGGATATCTTTTAAAAACAAAACAACACCAAACTGTACATTTAAACAAGGTTAATTATACATTTATAAATAATAATATCTATATAATATAACTCAGAACAAGATAATAACAACTAAAAGTATCTTATTTAGATATTCTCTTGACAGAGAGAGAGACAAAGGTCAACCGCGGGAAATGTAACAAAAGAATACAGCGAAATTCAGTGCGGTCAATATGACCGTCTATGGCCGAAATAGGTTCATTTGGTTTTTTTGCCTTATGTGTAATTTACATGAAAAACATTTTAAATTAAAATACAGACACTTTTAGGAAAAGTCAGGTACCAGCAGGATTTTATTGATTTTTTTCAGCAAAGTTATTGCAGATATAAAATGTCATGGCTGTTCTAGGGTTAAAGCATACCAGTTTTTTTCTCATCATAGTCGCGATGTTGCCCATTACAGTTTGGTAAAGGTGTCTTCCGTGTCTTCTTGCAGCAGATGTTTGTTTGTGAGTAACTGAGGAATTCCTGTCACTGTTTTGACAGTTCTCAGCTGATAAAAATACCTTCATATGTATACACAAATACAACGAGCGCATTTAGCCCGGCAGCACACAGCATTTATTTGGATGTTTGGGAAGTTCTGTGGCAAAACATAAAAGCTTCTTCTTTTTTTTGTCTCAGTGATAAAACTGATAAAAAGTGTAAAGGCTATAAGAGAACCAGTGTGTTCACACAAGTTCGGTTCGCTTGGTCCAGACAAAAAAAAAACCCAGACATTTAGTCCTGGTCCACTTAGCGTTCACATTGGCATTTTTAACACCGAACCAAAAGATAGAGAACCTAAAGGCACGGGGATATGTTCCCAACCTGATTGGTCGGCTTTTATGACATATATTTCACAACAGAACTTACCGGACATCCAAAACAATGCTGTGTGTTGGGATAAACGCACTCGTTGTATGTGCGTAGCTTACATGTGATGGTATTTTGACCAGCTGAGAACTCGTGAAGAGCTTACAAAATGTGTAAAGGAGTCAAAACAGCAGCAGGAATCCCTCAATCACACACACAAACGAAGATCTGCTGCCTGTGTTCTGAACTGTGATGGGCAACATCACGACTATGATGAGAAAAAACAGGTATGCTGGAGCATTCTGTCCTTTTTAGGGTCTCATCTTCCCGTTTTTGGTTCATTTAGATGTCTTTGGTCCATGTTGCGTTCATATTTCAGTCTAGCCACACCAGAGTTCTTGAGAGCCATCTTTTCAGGGGTCTCAGTCCGGTTGTTTGGCCCCAGGGTTCAGATGGCAGCGTTCACACTTATTCAAATGAACCGCACTAACAGAGCAATCACACCAGAGCTTGTTTTAATCGAACCAAACATGCCAAGTGTGAACAAACCCTAAATTAAATGGTAACACACACACACCTCTGTTTTCTCCTCTGACTAAGACTTTATTTTTCTCTTCAAACTTGTAGCTTTCCTAAAAACTCTACTGCAAAAATACACAAAATAATATATATATTTCATATCCAAACCCAACTGCTAAAACCCAATATAATTGTGGAGCTTCGAAGAGAGCAGCCTGGTCATTCTTCTTGCTAACTCATTTTGCATCCCATAAAAATAAATATATAACACTACACTAGAGTAAATAATGACATAATTTACATTTTTTGGGTGAATTATTCCTTAAATGCACTGAACGTTTCATTTCAGCTCATTTAAGTCTCATGTCTGATCTGCCCGCTCCAAAACATGCAGTGACTCTGATCTGAAGTGCTTGATCAATCTGAATTAACAAATGAACATTCGTGAATCTAAACTCATTTAGGATTGAAAAATAATTGCCTTTTAGACTGAATAAATAGGCCGACTCTTTTTCTCTTCACCGTACGGCAGGAAACACAAATCAAGCTAACACAACACGCCAAACCAACACAAAAACACAGCCGGTCAAACATCGACAAATAAAGCTGACCAGTGAGAGAAACACAAACAAAATCTACCAATCAGAGAAGCGTAAATACAGATTCAGCAGTGACACAGTGCGCCTCAGTCTGCGAGCTCAAAATAACTGCCCGTCCCAGAGCAAGAAATGAGTCCACCCAAAAGAGACCGACAAATAGACACACACGCGTGCTGTGTAGAGGTTCACAACGGGCCACTATGACTCCACAGAGAGGAAATGGAAGATGAGAGGCTGCTGTATAGGCTTCAACACGTCAGGACATCCCATACGAAAGAAACATCACAAATGAGATCTCTTTAATGTCTCAATTCTTTCTCCTTGATAATGAGATAAAATGGAGCACAAAGTCTCTTTCAGATCTCAACTCAGATTTGCTATTCCAACGTCTACAATCAAAAGTCACAATGAACTCAAACATTTATCATCACAGCCACATTAAATATATATATATTATATATTGTAGCTCAACACTCTTGCTGTATGAAAATAATTGTCTCATTTCAGTCTATTTACACTACAGTTCAAAAGTTTGGGGTTGGTTTAAGATCTTTTCTCTTCTGCTCACCAAGGCTACATTTATTTGATGAAAAAATCAGTAAACTACGGAGCCCCCCTAGTCCCACTTTGTCAAAAAAATGTATTATAACTATCTCGTGGCCTCAAGATAGTAACTCGTGGCCTCAAGATAGTAACTCATGGCCTCAAGATAGTAACTCGTGGCCTCAATATAGTATCTTTTATCTCGTGCCACGTAGCCACGAGTTACTATCCTCAAGATAGTAACTCATGGCCTCAAGATAGTATCTCGTGGCCTCAAGATAGTATCTTGTATCTCGTGGCCTCAAGATAGTATCTCGTGGCCTCAAGATAGTATCTCGTGGCCTCAAGATAAGTAACTCGTGGCCTCAAGATAGTATCTTGTATCTCGTGGCCTCAAGATAGTGTCTCGTGGCCTCAAGATAAGTAACTCGTGGGCTCAAGATAGTATCTTTTATCTCGTGGCCTCAAGATAGTGTCTCGTGGCCTCAAGATAAGTAACTCGTGGGCTCAAGATAGTATCTTTTATCTCGTGGCCTCAAGATAAGTAACTCGTGGCCTCAAGATAGTATCTTTTATCTCGTGGCCTCAAGATAAGTAACTCGTGGCCTCAAGATAGTATCTTGTATCTCGTGCCACGTAGCCACGAGTTACTATCCTCAAGATAGTATCTCGTGGTCTCAAGATACTATCTTGAGGCCACGAGTTACTTATCTTGAGGCCATGAGTTACTATCTTGAGGCCACGAGATAAAAGATACTATCTTGAGGCCACAAGTTACTATCTTGAGGCCACGAGTTAATATCTTGAGGCCACGAGTTACTTATCTTGAGGCCACGAGATAGTTATAATACATTTTTGACAAAGTGGGACTAGGGGGGCTCCGTAGTAAACACAGTAATTTTGTGAAATATTATTCCAATTCACATTAACAATTTTCTCTATTTTAATATATTTAATGTATGCATTTATTTCTGTGATCAAATCTGTATTTTCAGCATCATTACTCCAGTCTTCGGTGTCACATGATCCTTCAGAAATCATTCTAATATGATGATTTGCTGCTCAAGAAACATTTCTGATTATTATCAATGTTGAAAACAGTTTAACTTTGATACTTTTTTTCCAGATTATTTGATGAACAGAAAGTTCAAAAGAACAGCATTCATTTAAAATCATATACTAAATCGATTCGTTTGTAACAAATGTCTTTACTGTCACTTTTGATCAATTTAATGCATCCATGATGATTTTTATATGTATGTAATGTGTACATGTATATATATATATATATATATATATATATATATATATATATATATATATATATATTAGGGCTGTCAAATGATTAATCACGATTAATCACATCCAAAATAAAAGTTATTTTTACATAATATATATGGGTGCACTGTGTATAATTATTTTGTTTGTATAAAAATACACACACATGCATGTATATTTAAGAAAAAAACATTATTTATATATAAAATATTTATATTTATATATAATATAAATTATATATAAATCTACAGTATATACATGAAAATATTTCTTAAATATATACAAGCATGTGTGTGTATTTATATATATAAAATAATTATACACAGTGCACCCACATATATTATGTAAAAAAAACTTTTATTTTGGATGTGATTAATCGTGATTAATCATTTGACAGCCCTAATATATATATATATACGTCTGAGACAAAGTTGATACTTGGACGCCATCAAGTCTCATCTGTTTAGCCTACTATTTGGTTTGTAGTTTAAACAACTTAGTGTGTGTAGTGAAACATATGCTATCCAAAAACTGTTAAACCGAATCAACGAATGCCCTAATCGAGTCATTATGGTAATGATGGTGTGAGTGTACACTGAAGTGACGCTGCAGCTGTAATCCAAAAGAAATGAGACGTGAACAACGGGAACTATTTTAGTTCTATTACCATAATATCTGTGTGTGGGTGTGTGTGTGGCACTGGGACTGTAATGTCTTTCAGAAAAGAAGGTGGGTCTTTGCCATTTTATTTTTGCTCTTGGATTGAGGTTAAACTGCTGTGCATCTGTGTGTGTAGGATCTCATTTTACCTCAGAGGAACAGGGAGGCTATTGATGACCTGCTCTGAAACACTCTCAGAAGTGAAGGTCTATTTAGGCAGAACTATGTGTGTTGGTGTGTGTGTGTGTGTGTGTGTGTGTGTGTGTGTGTGTGTGTGTGTGTGTTGTGTGTGTGTATTTTCTCCTCTCTATTTCTAAAAAAAAAATGACATGATGCTCTCATAGTGAAATCCCCCACACACACACACACACACACACAGTGAAACTAAAGCAGCCGAAGCTTTAACACACGGATGTCGAAAGAAAAAGGATTTCTATATTCTACAAGAATGTACGAGGACAGAAAAGACAGAAAGCTCCACTGAATCCACTTTGATCGTAGACATACAGACTCTTTGTAAAGGCAGAGAGTGAAGTTCATCAGTAAGGCCATTGATTTAAGTCTCTTCCACAAACACGGTTGAGATGGTTTGATCCGTGTGTGTAAACAGGAGTATCCCACCCATAATTAATGCACAGTCAGGAGGCCACATGCAGACGCACAAATACAGCTTGTATGAAGCCTCACGGGCCACGGCTACTGCAGCACTGGGACTGGGAGCTGAATCTTTCGACTCGGGTCACCTAGCAACAACACATTACAGTATAGGCTAGCAACCACATAGAAACGCTCTAAAAACTCTCAGAACACCCTGACAAACACCTACAACATCTTAGCATCTATCTATCTATCTATCTATCTATCTATCTATCTATCTATCTATCTATCTATCTATCTATCTATCTATCTATCTGTCTGTCCATGTATATATCCATATATGTCTATCTATCTATAAATCTATTTCTAGATTTATTAAAAAAAGTTGGATGCATTAAAATGATCAAAAGGGAAAATAAAGACATGCATGTTACATAAGATTTAAATAAATATTGTTCTTTTGAACTTTCAATTCATCAAAGAATCCTAAAAAAAGTATCACCGTTTCCAAAAATATGAAGCAGCACAACTGTTTTCCACATTGTTAATAATAATAACTGTTTCTTGAGCAGCAAATCATCATATTAGAATGATTTCTGAAGGATCATGTGACACTGAAGACTGGAGTAATGATGCTGAAAAATTCAGCTTTGATCACAGGAATAAATTACATTTTAAAATATATTCACATCATGGAAAACAGTTAAAATTGGGGGAATAATATTTCACAATATTACTGTTTTTGCATCAAATACATGCAGTCTTGGTGAGCAGAAAAGAGTTCTTTCAATCAAAATCATTAAAAAATATTACAGACCCCTAACTTTTGAACGGTAGTGTGTGTGTATGTGTATCTTAAGACAATTTCTCCTGCAGTAGAAGCTCTGTGGATGGGCACTTACGCGGCTGGCATTAACTGGAGCTGCCAGTGTGTGGAATAATCCGGAATGATCCTGAAGTTATCCACTGGCACTCGGCCTACATTCCCACTGCCTAACAGGGATTACTGCTCAATACCCAGCAATAGGTCGGCACGCACCGCACACACTCACATAGCCCACAAACACTGATGTGAAGAGACATACAAAAATACAAACACCACACAAAATATACACATTCAACATACACTCCAGTCCCAACACCAGATATGATGATGTTCTGAGATATCTGATATCTCGAGATACAGACCCGGCTTAACCGACTATAAATACATTTTTATTAGAGCCTTCACTAGCACAAAGGTAATGTGGTATTACTGTATGGTTCAAGATTATACTACTATGGTGCTTTTACATAGGTGTATTCATTTTTTGACATGGTTTTGGTTCATGGCAATGCTGTGGTATGTAACATGGAAACCAATCAGTACAATGGTAATGTATGTGTATGTATATACATATATATATATGCACCATATGGTATTACCATCTGTTACCATCACAGTAAGGTACACTTGCTGACGTAAAAAACTGGAAACCCGCAGTAAATTAACAGTCACAAATAATCAATTAATGAAGATAAAGGACAGACAATAAGCCCCAATGGCGTCATCTAGCGGCCAGTAGAGGGACGTACAGATTTTCTCCTCACAATCAAATCAGGTTTTAGTGCGGGAGAAGGTGTTTATATTGAAAACAACAAGGAACACAGTCACTTCACAGACGCCCGAGCTAACGAATTAAAGCTGTGTAGATGTACGAACACATATTATACAATAAAATAAAATGCAGAGCGTTTATACGTTACCTGAACGCCCACCTGTGTGGAAACTGGCGAGTGACTTCTCAAATATGATATGTAGCCTACTTTTTTAAAACTTCCTGTGTAAAAAAACATAAAAAAAAAAATAGAAACAAGTAAATATACATGGAATTGGTTTACATGTCAAACTACGTATTTATTTACCATAGACTGTTGTATTTACATATCGTCCATTGTTGCACTACCTTTACACAGCTGTCGTGGTATCCGTAGTTTCCGCCAAAATACCAGTTAACCACTACTTTAAAATGTGGGGAAAAAATATTTTATATTATTATATATAGTCATTTTGTAAGGATTTATTTATTTCTCATTCAGATTGCCAGTTGTGCGCAAAACGGTATGCAAATGAGCCTAGGATCGTGTTTCCCGCCCCTCGGTCATGTGACGCAAACATTGGAGCATGATGGCGGCGCCTATACAGAGTCTGCTGAATGAAATCTGTGCATCAGAAGATCCTATCGAGGAGCTCAAGAGCCTCCGGACGGTCCTTTTATCGACGCCCGTGAGCGGGTTGAGGCAGGTGGTGTCTGGAGCACGACTGGAGATCATATTCGGGCTTTTAAACACAAATGACAAGTGAGTGTTGATAGACTGCTGAGTCAACGGGCACAATAAATACTGCAGAGACTGCACACTGATGCATATAAATGAACTCTCCTTCAGTGTTTTTGCTTTATTTTTTATTATTTTCAACATTGTACATTAATACTTAAGGTGTCCAAACTATGAAAGAACACGTATGGAATTATGTAGTAAACAAAAAGTGTTAAACAACCCAGAATATGTTTTATATTTTAGACTGTCATGTCCAAAGTAGCTACCTTTAGCTTTAGCTTTAATGACAGTTTGGCACACTCATGACATTCTCTCATCAGATTCACGAGATAGTCACCTGGAATGGTTTTCAGTTCACAGGTGTGTCTTGACAAGAGTAAATTTGTGACATTTCTTGCCTTCTAATGTGCTTTTAGACCATTAGTTGTCTTGTGCTGAGGAAGGATGGGTACAGAGTCAATAGTCCTATTAGTGCTACTACAACTGCTGTACAAATCCATATTATGGCAAGAAACACTCAGTTAAGTAGTTTACTAAAGGATAAAAGATAATTTACTTTGAATTGAATTGAATTGAATTTACTTTAAGAAATAAAGGTCAGTCATTCCGAAATTATGACAGAACAAATATGGAATTATATATATAGTCAAAAAAACGTGTTTAATAACCGTGAATATGTTTTATATTTTCGATTCTTCACACAATCTAAGGTGGATTCAGATTGGGTGAAGAATCTAAAATATAAAACATATTCACGGTTATTAAACACGTTTTTTTGACTATGTATAATTCCATATTTGTTCTGTCATAATTTCAATGTCTTCAGTATTAATATACAATGTTGAAAACAATAAAAATAAAGGAAAATAATTGAATAAGACGGTGTATCCAAACTTTTGACTAGTACTGTATATCACATTGTTAAGTAATAGATAATACAATCAAACATATATTGCAAATAATTTAGATTTCAGCTGAAATAAACTTGGAAACATATTTTTAAATGCCACAAAACTTAGAGCATAGAACATTTATGCTAGATCTGCATTTGTTGAAGTAAAACTGACCTATAATCCATATATTACACAAAAATTAAACCATTTTTTGCATAAAATCATCAAACCTAACAATATGATAATCATTTTTGAATATTTGATAATCACAATATGATAGTTGGGAATAATTTTATACCATGAAAAACAGGATTTTCTTGCTCTTTTGAAATAAGAGTTTAATGTGAGTAGGCTGTACATTTGCATCATAAATGTCCTTTTTATGTATATTAATTATGTTCAGGAGTATTCTTTTAAAAATTACCTGCAAAAAGGGAAAGGGTGGAAAAGTTCATGTAAAACTAAATTCGGACTGTTTTGTGTGCAGAGAGCAGATCGAGGTGTGTGTGGAAATCCTGAGTCGTGTTCTGCAGGCTTTAGAACCCGTCCAGCTGGTTCAGAACTACAAGACGGCGCTGCAGAGTGGACTGAACCATCCGGATGACTCGGTCAAAGTGCTCACCCTCACACAGGTCAGTGGTGCAGGTGCAATGTAGTTTTTCACCATGAATTCCACTGTTAAAGACAATTGTTTTAAACCTTAGTTGAAATTATGCGAGCTAATGGCTTTGACAGAAGCAAATAGCATTGATTAACAACCTTGTAGCTCACGGTGCGGCTGTCTTTAAAGGTTTTTAAGGTGGAGATTTCATTTCAGAATTATGGGTAATGACGTTTTTCACCAGGAATTCTGCTGTTAAACACGATTATTTAAAAAATACGTAAGCAAATGCAGGCTGATGTCTTCAACAAAGGCATTAACCATTGATTAAAAACTTCATAGCTCACAGTCTGTCTTTCCAAGTTATTATTTAGAATCAATTCCCCTATGGAGTAAATGAATGGGATTTTTACTGTTGCACTCATGTCATTCATCCATCCGTTGTGTGTCTGTGTCCACAGATCGGCCGTGTCGCTGGCCACGCTGATGGAGTGACCCAGATGCTGAACAGTGTGGAAATCCTGTGTGATGTGATTCAGTGCATCAGCATTGAACGTATCGCCGTGGCCAAAGAGGTACAGAGACCCACACTGCAATGCAACATCACAACAGGCAGAAAGAAAACAGTTCCTGCATGAATTATATTGACGCGGGTTTTTGTTCTTTTAAACATGTTTTCTTGTCAGGCGATAGGTGCTCTTAGTAAACTCAGCAACACGAAGGCAGGGCTTGATGCTTTGTTCCGCTCTGATTTGCTGAACAAGCTCAAGGATGTGATGCACACCAGTGACATCATCAGATACAGAGTTTATGAGGTGCGTGATAATCGACGTATGAAATGAGTGACCTTTATGAGAGATTGGAGCTTAATCTGCTGTCTGTGTGTGTGTGTGTGTCCGTCCAGTTGATCGTGGAAGTGTCCACAGTGTCTCCAGTGTCTCTGGGTTACTGCGCCAACAGCAGTTTACTCTCACAGCTGCTGGAAGAACTGACCGGAGATGATGTTTTGGTCAGGTAATGATCTCACACACACACACAATATACTATGCCACATTTATGCCTCCAGAGATAAACTTTCTCTCTTCTCTTTCCAGAGCAACTGCTATAGAGATGGTGACCAATCTGGCTCAGAGTCAACATGGCCGTCAGTATCTGGCACAGCAAGGCATCATGGATAAAATCTCCAACATGATAATCGCAGCAGAATCCGATGCCCTCTCAAGCCTTTACCTTCCAGGTGTGTGTGTGTGTGTGTGTGTGTGTGTGTGTGTGTGTGTATGTATCTATCTATTTATTTATCTATAAATCCTTATACAGTAATCATTGGAAATGTCATGGAAATTGATCAGTAAAAATTGTTTATATTCAAATTGCTGAAAATGTTGTTGTTGTTATTATTATTATTAATATTGTTTGTGTTTTTGCTGTTGTTATTAATATTATTATGTATTTTTAGATCCTCATCCAGTAATCATTGAAATGTCATGGAAAATTTTAAATATAAATGTTATAAATGCAACAAAAAAAAATATTATTATAAAATATTATACTTTTTAAATCCTTATGCTATTGGAAATGTAATGTAAATTGTCTATATTTAAAATGCTGAAAATGTAAGAAGAAAAATAATATTTACGTTTTCAGCATTTAAAATATAGACAATTTATAATCAACAATTTACATAACATTTTCAATAATATTTAAAATATATAATAATTAATAATAATAATAATATTTACATTTTTCATATTTGAATATAAACAATTTTTAAATATTTAAAATAAATAATAATAACAATAAGAAAACATAAGAAAAAGAAGAATATGTACATTACTCGTCATTATTATTACATTATATACGTTGTTATAGGTCTGGTGAAGTTCTTTGGCAGTCTGGCGATCATGGATAGCCCTCAGCAGGTCTGCGAGAAGTACCCAGTATTCCTCGAGGTGGTCTTCTCCATGGCGATGAACCTTGACCCCACACTGACCCCTGTTGCCCTGGACACGCTCGGAGTGCTCGGCGTGACCGTGGAGGGTAAACAGGTCCTGCATAAAACAGGTAACCGTGTTAGTGAACGCATCCTCAGAATAGGCCATTCAAAGTGAGTCATGGCTCTGTTTCAGATTTGCTTTTAATAGCTGTGTCCCAATTCAGAGGCTGCATCCTTCCAAAGACACGGACTTCAAACGACACGCATTCAAAGGGCGTGAAGTTCGGACCGAGTGTTCGGACTTGTGACAGCTGCCGTTGACGAGCGCCAGTAACGTTTGTACTGGACTTTATCTTTTTTAAAGTTACATCCAGCTGTCTGAAAACAAAACAGGGTTCACAACCTGTCTAATGTTCACCTAGGTCCATTTATGTACATAATAAAGAGTATAAACTATATAAAATCGCATTTTAGTAAGATATGTCAATGTTTGATCCGCTTTAACGTTTTTTGGTTACATTTGTAGCATTAGAAATTCAAGTAAGTTGAAACTCAATACTTACACTGGAATGTAAGTGTAATCCAGAAATTTCTCTCTAAAAAAATCCTGTTGTCACCGACGTGCAATGAATTCTGGGGTAGGCAAGGCAGCGAAGGATCCATCTGTTGTATCCTTCATTTCCCGGGAAACAAAGGATGCATTTCGGGACCGCGTTTGAAGGAGCCTTCGAATTGGGAATGCCTTCATCGCACCGCTGGGACATAATCAGCCTTCGAAGGATGCAGCCTCTGAATCGGCACGCAGCTAATACCATACAGCACGATTCACAAACAAATGACAAATTATGAGCTGCTTCTTTTATTGAATCATTCAAATAGACTCTTTATAGATGCAAACTTTCTATATTCTTTCATGGGAGTTTGTAACTGGAGTTTATAATTTTACAATCGTTTTTTTTTTTTTTTTTTTTTTTTTTTTTAAGGATGACAAGTATGTGAAACCCTGACTACTAGACCATGGAAAAGATGATCATTTTTGATATAATTTTTATACGAGAAATGCGATTTCAACTTTACTAGCAGTTTTTGGATGTTAAAGGGTTAGTTCACCCAAAAATGAAAATGAGGGCTCTAAGGACTCTCCCTCATGTCGCCCCAAGCCCGTAAGACCTCCGTCCATCTTCGGAACACAGTTTAAGATATTTTAGATTTAGTCCGAGAGCTTTCGGTCCCTCCATTGTAAATGTATGTACGGTATACTGTCCTTGTCCAGAAAGGAAATAAAGACATCATCAAAGTAGTCCATGTGACATCAGTGGGTTAGTTAGAATGTGTTGAAGCATCGAAAATACATTTTGGTCCAAAAATAACAAACACAACGACTTTATTCAGCATTGTATTGTATTCTGGTTCTGTTGTGGATCCGCGTTCAGTGACGCTGCTGACGTAAGACGCTGCTGACGTGTGTCTGGTGTGTGTGTGTGTGTGTATTCTGGTTCTGTTGTGGATCCGCGTTCAGTGCCGCTGCTGACGTAAGACACTGCTGATCACTGAACGCGGATCCACAACAGAACCGGAACACAATACAATGCTGAATAAAGTCCTAGTTTTTGTTATTTTTGGACCAAAATGTATTTTCGATGCTTCAACACATTCTAACTAACCCACTGATGTCACATGGACTACTTTGATGATACATTTCCAATGGAGGGACAGAAAGCTCTTGGACTAAATCTAAAATATCTTAAACTGTGTTCCGAAGATGAACGGAGGTCTTACGGGCTTGGGGCGACATGAGGGAGAGTCCTTAATGACATCATTTTCATTTGTGGGTGAACTAACCCTTTAATTATTTATCTGTTGAACTAATAGAAATTGAACTGTAAAGTTTGGGCCCTGTTGTTAATTATTTTAAATAATTTTTTTATGTACCAATTTAAAAGATTCTCTGTATAATTTACAGTGTTATCTAAGAGAGAATTACTTTCATATGTAAGCAAAAGGGACATAAATTAACCTGACTCGGAACTAAATTGAGCTTTTGTAAGTCGCTTCGTAGAAAAAGTGTCTGCTAAATGCATACATTTAAATGAATCAAATCAAAAGCTTGCGAATCAGAATCTTACTGAATTGAATCTGTAAATCTGCATTGATAAACAGCCCTACCAGTAACCGTGATGCTTGACTTTGTTTGTAACTCTTCAGGTGAGAAGTTCACGTCGGTGTTGAAGAGAATCAGTAAAGTGGCCTTTGAGGGAGCCACTGAACTCCGAGTCCGATGTTTGGAGGCTCTGGCGCAGCTGATCACGTTACCTGTAAGTGTGTGTGCGTGTGTTTCCTCATAGGAGCAGGATTTGGTTTCAGATGTTCCTGTGAAGCTGAAATATTTGTGGTGTGTGTAGGTGGAGCAGCAGACGGATGACCTGTTACTGTTGACCGAGTCATGGTTTAACTGTCTGGGCTCCCAGCCGATGGCGATGATACGGAACATAAGCACACAACCCTTCCCAGAGCTCCACTGCAGCGCGCTTCGAATCTTCACTGTGAGTTGTGTTACAAATGAGGCACTATACACAATGTACTAAACTACGTAGTGTGCACTTTTTATTTTTTGAAAAATGTCATTGTGAACACACAACTTGCACTATTTATACTACAAAATGGCATAGAATAGTGCATAAATAGGCTAATTGGGGCGATGTTAGAGTATGTTCTGCACAGACCGATCAGCAACTGACTTCGACATTTTTTCTGATTTGAGACACCACCGACTCCACGTGATGTCAATGTGGTGTATTCCATCAAACAGGGTCCCCGCTGGTCCTTAAAGGTGAACTAAGTAACTTTTTTACCTTAACCGAACAGCTTTGGAGTCATTGTAATGGTTATATTACTGATTTCGTTTTGAATGGTGGTCGTCTCGCACCCCCCTGGTGCCTGTGAGCCGCAAAACCACCCTTGCAACCTTGGGCCGACGGCCTCAGTGTTAGGAAGTATCGTGTGATATCAGGTCTCGCGAGGTAACGAATTGCTTTACGGCAAAAAACAGATCTGATAAAATTCTGATAAAATGAGCATCAAACAGAAATAGCCCGGCGCCGTATACATGTGGTGTTCGAGGCGCACATACAATACAGACTGCCGACAGTTAAACAGGACGCGCACAGCTCTTAAAGGGGCCATACCTTATTTCCACTCGTTACAGCGTCCATCCTACTGAACAGGTACCGGTGTACAGGGGGAGGGGATCCGGCCGTGAGTGCGAGCCATCTCTGCGTGAGTGTTCTTCACGACAGTACAAGTACCCCACAGCGACTCTAGGGGTCGCTGTTTGACAAAAACGGAATTCCTACTTAGTGCTGCTTTAAAATGTCTTAAATTCAGTTGGATCAAATTTAAGGCCATAAAAAGTCAAATGGTATAATAAAGTCTTAAAGCTAGGTTAGGCTATTTCGTAGAGGCTAGCGATAGCGAGCTTGCTTTAAAAGCATGAGATCCCACCCTCCCTTCAGAGCGTCTCTAAAGCCACGCCTCCTCCAAAACACATGAACACACACAGCAGAGTCTGCAAAGAGAGATGGCGTTAAATTACCTCATGCCTCAAAGCACATAACATTACAATAATAATGAATGCAAACAACTTAGAGAGCTCTGACCTGTACCACCTGACTGCTGCAGAATCATTTCGGCATTGATAATGTTGACATAGAAACGCATAAATCCGAGTCTGAGGGTGTAACGGCTCCTTCACGGGTTGCTTATGATCTACTGTAAAAGTCAGCATGAAATGGAAGTTGTGATAGTCTTTTCTTCCCCATGTGATAAATATCTCAGTGAAACAGCTTCTCGAACAACAAATGTAGGGCGGACTTGATTTTCTACATGGGGAATTGATTGGATGGTTGCTATTGGTCAATCTCATGTGAGTGACAGGTTGCCCCGCCCTCGCGCCAGTAAACGCATCATCAGAGAAGAAAAGAGATGTCAATGCAAGAGGGAGGGGAAGTTATTTTGATTAAAGATTACAAGGGCACATGAATTTTAAAAATTGTGCTCCGATAAATCATTTATAATAAACACTGCAATATTCCATAAATAAGAATTGTCAAGTTTGATTTCATGGTGACTTTAAAAAAGCGCTTCTGTTGCTACATGAAAACGTCTGTGTATTTGACAAATATTTCATCTAATTCACTTCATGTGATAAAGCACACAAACTCCGCTCGAGTGTCACTGCAGGAAGCAGAAAGTGTATAACTTCACGTCACCGTTTTCAAGACCTCTCCCGACTGCAAGCACCGATCGGTTAATCCAAACACAGCTGACGTCGTGTGTGTGTGGTGATCTCATAAAACGCATGCTTAAGTTGTGTTCTGCACTGTTCTGTGTTCAGGCCATCGGCTGTCAGCCGTGGGGTCAGCAGCTGATGATGGACACTCCTGGATTCCTGGAGTGGGTGATGGATCGCTCAGTGGGGAAGGGGAAAGAAGCCAAGGATTGTAAGTTTGAGCTGGTGGGGGCGTTGTTGAGCTCCTCGAGCGCTCAGAAGATCTTTGGATCGCACAATTACTTGAAGCTAAGAACCTACATGAACGAGGGACCCTATTACATCACTGCCGTATCTACAGTCACCACAGAGGGAGCCGACTGAGCGACGGACAAATTCATACTTCACTATTAGGGGATCCGACTTTTTTTGGCTTGTTTTTCTGAAGGCAGATGAAATGTGACCAAAAGCTCTTTAAGCAGCTTCTTCTGGAGCAGTTTGAGTCTACAGCACTTAACACACACACACACACAGCTGTTCAACTGTTTCTACTTCCAGATGTTGAATTTAGTTTGGTTTGTAATTTGTTGCGGCAATAAAAAGCACATTTGAGTGGTTTATTTCTGAAATGATTTGATAAATACTATTATTCAGAAAGGATGCATTAAATTGAGAAAGGATGCATTAAAGTGACAGTAAAGACATTTATAATGTTATGAAAGATTATATTTCTAATAAATGCTGTTGAACTTCATCAAAGAATCCTGAAAAGAAATATATCATGGTTTCGCAAAAATATTAAACAGCACAACTGTTTTCAACATTGATAATAATCAGAAATGTTTCTTTAGCAGCAAATCAGAATGATTTCTGAAGGATCATGTGACACTGGAGACTGGGGTAATGATGAATCAAAAGTGAAGCAGTGGATTCAGGGTTGAGTTTTACTGAACAAACCTTGTTGCACACACATGCACTCCTTACTGCCTCACAGAGGTAAATGTACAAAATAATAACATTAAAAATACAAACAAAAACATATTCTTTCACACATCCATAAAAACTCTTTAGAGGCACATTTGGTGACATGTACAGGAAAGTGGCACTCTGGAAGACAAAAGAGAGACTGGAATGTTCCATTTCAAAGATTTCCAAAGTTTTCCCAGTGATCTGAGAAGAGCTGAGGGTGAATCTCAAGCAGGCCGAGTGATCATGAAAACAAAAGCCTGCTATTTTCGTGAACAATCTGAGCAATGCATATGATCCGAATGCAGAGTGTATTTGATTGGCCAGTTAAAAGTAAAGGTGTAAATTCAGTTACTCCTTCAACACTCCTTCATTCACCTTCTCAAACTGTTCCTGAGACGATACTAAAAAAAATCAGCTGCCATTAAGATGAAGACTGGTTCTTCCAATTCACTTCAGTGGGAAAACATATCAAACCATATATCAGTATTACCTGACATACTCTCAAAAACCTTTTTACCAAAAAGAAAAACCCTCACCCTCATGTTGCTCCAAAACTCTGATGAACGCAAAAGATATTTGAAAGAAAATGTTTTGTTTTCTACAGGTTTGGAACAACATGAGGGTGAGTAAATAATGACAGGATTGTTGATCTGAGAATGTCATGTAATGAAGTGTCATTATTACTAATACTGACTTAACCACTGATTGGTCGATTAAATGTCAATACTTTGGATAGATCACACGTTTTATCCTCCCATCTGCTTTGTTCTTGTCCAGCCATTTCCCACAAATGAATATCGTCGTCACACCATTGGCCGTGTTCGTAATTTCGATCCTGCTCAGGAGCCAACCGGGACTGAGTCCGGAGTTATCGTGCTCCACGGACACGCGGAGCAGGTCGCCCATGTCCAGCAGTTCCAGAATAAAGCGGTTGGTCTGGCCGCGCTCGAACAGGTTCCTGAACTTCTGGCAGAGTTGCCTCCGGCCGGAGTCGCCGTTGGAGCCGAAGATGGTGATGAAGACGTTGGCGTCGGTGCCTGAGCCCTTTTCGTCGCCTGTGATAACAATGGCCTCGTATTTAACAGGTACAAGGCTTTGGGCCTTGCTGGTGAAGCTCTCGATGAATTTGCTGCACTCGAATGTCTGAAACTCGTCTCGTTTTGAGGAAAGAGGGATGGCGGCGTCACATCGGAAGATATACCTGAGTGGAAAAGGACAGGTTCGGGATAGTAAAGAGCATGCATTTATTTACTAGGTAATAACTCAGATCCTAAAGGTGTAAGCCATAATTTAATACTACTCTTAAAATCACTCACTTATTGCCTAGCTCCTTCTCTGTGACAACAACCTCCTCCACAAACCAGGAGGCTTCAACTTTGACTTTCTTGCCATCTTTAGGGATGTGTCCCAGACAGATACTAGCGATGTCTCCCAACTCCTTGGAGGAGAACTCAAAGCGATCTGAAGAGCCTCTGAAATCACACATTACACAGAATGATGCATGTTAACCAAAGAAAAAATAATAGCAACTGAGCAGCAGTAATGGAGTACTCGAGTCCGACTCGAGACTCCGTTCTCTGGACTCGTGACTCGACTTGGACTCGCGGACTGATGACTAGTACTTGGACTCGGACTCAAGAATATATAAAATCGGTTTTGGGCATTCATCAATTAAATGACGTTGTTTCTGACTAAATAGGTTATAAAAATTTGATATAAGATGTTACACTTTTCCTGTTTCGGAGTCCAAGACCATGATCTATTTTTCCCCTCACAGACACTGCTGCCACTCGCTCTCCTTGCTTGACAACTCACTCACTTTACGCTGCACTCTTGTGAGAGAGATAACGTAACACTCATTTAACACTAGATAACAAGTTCTTCTACATTTAATCAGCAATTTCGATTTTGGCACGCTTTGCAGCAGCTGAGCTGACCACTAGGAGCGAATGTACAGTGACGTGACATAACTGCCAGATTTAAACTGTGCTTTCGTGCTATGGCTGGCGCTGAGCCAAAGTCGGACGCGCTCAGCGCATCATACAATAACACAATTATGTTTATTTTAGCTAACAAACTAGACGGCGACCATGACTATGTCACACATCGCAAGCACTCTTTTCCTGCGGAGTTACAACTCCTTATAGCACTGCATTTTCTGTTTTTTTGCCACAGTTACATTGGGATTTAGTTTGCTTTTCAAAATTTCAAAATGGTTTTTCTTTTACCATATTCGTCCAATTAGGCTTTCTTTTTTGTTTTCTTTATTCATTCCAGTTGACTGATCATCCAAAAATGTATTTAAACAATTAAATAAATATAATCGTGCCAAAGCTAGTTGACAATGATTTGAACTAAGGTCAAAGGCAATTCTAGTGATATCATAAACATTTCTAGCTGCAAGAAAGAGTGCCTGAAAAATGTTGCTTGATTTGGCTAAAGTGTATATAATTTCGACTCGGACTCGAACACGAGACTTGAGTCTCGACTCGGACTTGAGCTCAGGTAATGGTGACTCGACTTGGACTCGACTCGGACTCTTCTTTGGTGACTCGGACTTGGACTCGGACTCGAACACTGGGACTCGAGACTTGACTCGGACTCGAACTCAGGTAATGGTGATTCGACTTGGACTCGACTCGGACTCTTCTTTGGTGACTCGGACTTGGACTCGGACTTGAACACTGGGACTCGAGACTTGACTCGGACTCGAACTCAGGTAATGGTGACTCGACTTGGACTCGACTCGGATGCTGCGTCCCAATTCGCCTACTTATAGACCTTATGCACCAGAGAGACGTGGGCGCCGTCATCTTTAGAATATTGTCTTTGAACTTCCGTTTTTGCGGTCGCTCTGTATATTTCTATGGCATCGCTGTCCAGGAGTAATTAGCTGGTGAAGTTGATTTACTTATTGTAGAGTTAACGAAAGTTATCATGAGCATTGTAATGTTTATCATAAGCATTGTAAAGCAGATGTCTTAACAAATGTCGACTAGGAAATTTTTTACGAGCAGTTCATTCATACCTATGCAAGATCGCTGTGAAAATACAGACCGGAAGTCAAAAGACAACGAGCGCAGCGCTGAAAAGGGGCGGGGCTACATAAGGTCTATACTACGCCCTAAAAATATGTACTCTTTTTGTGAAGAAAAAGTACATACTTTTGAGTGTGTAGCAAAAGAGTAGGCAAGCTTTGGGACATACTACTTCGTCATCTTTAACGGACAGCTCTGTCGCATGCTGCGTGCATCCTGTCACCGTAAACTGCCCATCTCGTCACAGTTAAAATCCTCCATTCAATCTAAGTTAATTTCTTACGGTTTCGGAGAGAAATGTTGTAGCACGTTCATCTGCCAGTCATGGGTCTTTCATGCCGAGACTCTCCTCGTGTGTTTGGAATTTGAATATAATAATGCATTTAAAAGTTAATGGCTAAACGTATCTTTGCAAAAGTTCACAATGCTGCAGATTCAATATAATGTGGACAAATAACATTGAATAAATACATTTTCGTCAGGTTAGATACTGATAATTAATCACTCAAACCCCTTTATCTAAACCTCTCTACATAACCGTCGGACTCACGTGTCCTCCATGTCTGTAGTTTTTGAACACTTTTCACTTGTGTTTGTAGTTCTAACCGAATCCTCGTCCAACGCGCGATGGGTTGTGGGCAATATCAGCCGTTGGAGTGCGCATCGATCTGCACTTCGGATTCTGACCGGAAATAGTAGACCATCCGGGTCTCTTTGGGACACTCATTTCAACATACTACGATTTGGGACGTACTAATTCTATTTTCGAATACTATTTAGGACGGATAGTATGCGAATTGGGAAGTTTTTTTGTGATTGTTCCGGCCAAAAATCCTTGATTATGCGGCCCGTTTTCTTGAAAAATGCGATGGAATATGCGGGATATTTATGCAATCTTATGCGATGAAATTGCGGGAACTTGCAAAAACTGCGGTTTGGTTAAAAAGAGAAAAAAAAGTGAACAACACCCTGTTCTCACTAGGCTAGTACTACCTTAATGTAAAGAGTCATTTCTTATTACTTCCTATGATAAGCAAGCATAACTACATCACAGAGAGTGCTGGAATATTTCAGTTCTCATCTTGTTTTATTTCAGACCTTAATAAACACATCAAACTTACAAAACATTGATGAGTCAAACAAGTTCTGTAGCTTTACAAAAGGAATATGCTACAACTTCTGTAAAAATGAATAAATAGAATATAAAAAAATAAAGTGTTCTCATGTTTTACAGCTTTTCGATGATGTTCACGTCGCGCAATTACGTCACTTCATAACGTTCCCATGGCAACAGCGGGAAATGGCTGCTCTTGTGTGAAGCAAACTTTTTTGCAACGAAAATGAGAGGATTAGGAAATCATGCAAGCCCCGCATATTTTGCACGGAAATCGGCAATTTATGCAACGAAAGTGCGGCGTTTATGCACTTTGGCTGTTTATGCACTGAATCATGCGATCGCATAATCGTGTTTTCCTGGAGGGACTGATTTATGTAGCACTTTTTACAATACAGCTTTGTTTTTCAAAGCAGCTTACCGTAAAAAACGCTTCTTCTTAGTCGAGTTCTCCATCACAAATTCTTTGGAACGTCCCTTCTTCCCTTCTAGGACGATCCAGGCGTTCTCTTTGGTTTCAGCATCATCTGTATCTGCAGTCTTGACCAGAATCTCATATTCTGTACGAGGCAGAAAGCAAAACACATGGCAAAATTTAGGGTCAGAAAGATTTTTTTATGTTTTTGAAAGAAGCCTCCTCTGCTATATTACATTTTAAAATGACATTTGTTATGTAAACAAAAAAAATCTCATCTCAAACAGTTTTTAAGCTACATTTGCTTGGAGATACTTATAAGACTGTGTCTGTCTCACTGGTTTTTTCATCGAAATCCACAGCATCATTGTTGGCACACGCCAGCTCTCTCATTATCTGTCCATCATCCTCTTTCTTGGCGAGCCAGCGGTCACATTGGAAACGAAACTTCTTCTCCATGATGTCATCATGCACTTCCACATACTCCAGGTGCCAACCAGGAGCCAGACCTGCCAACACAAACACACACACATATACTAGTTTTGAGCATATAAACCTATAAAGGTTTTATGACAGACCTACCCTGAGATGAACTGGCTAATTTGCTCATCACTAATTTCATTGGCTCATTAGTGTTGTGCTGAGCGCTCTGATTGGCCTACCTGAGTTGTCATGCCAAATGCGCACTTTCGAGAGCTCGCCCAAGCTGAGGATGTCTGGGAAACGGAATGTGTCCGTCTGTTTGCGTTCAAACTTGTTGGTGTTGCTGCTTTCTTTCAAAGCTAGTGTTCCAGTGTCACCGTTCTCGCCGAAAATAATCATCCACACGTTAGCATCGGTTCCAGCCGCTAAAAAAAAAAAAACAATCATAGGTTACAATCTATCTGCGACTATAAAAACAACCAATCACGCCTTTTAACAGTAGGAAAAGTGTTTCAGGGTGTGTTCACACTTGCAGTTCGGTTCTCTGGGTTCTTTTGGTCTGGACCCAAAAAGAAAATGATACATAGAAAAGCTTGAGCATTCTGTCCTTTTTTGGGTCGCATCTTGTGATGTCACATCCTGTTTTTGGTTCGATTTGATGTCTTTGGTCCCTGTTGCGTTCATATTTCAGGCGAACCACCCCCGAGTTTGTTCTGGAAGCGGACTGAGACCCAGGGTTCAGATGGCAGCGTTCACACTTATTCAAATGAAACGCACTAACAGAGCAATCACACCAGAGCTTGTTTTTTAATCAAACCAAACATGCCAAGTGTGAACACACCCTCAAAATAGTTGCAGACCGTTATGAGGAATTGCGTACCAGTTGCATCGCTGGTCTTCACAGAAACGGTGTAGATGGTGAGCTCCACCATTTCCTCATCCTCTATCACGGCAGACATTTCACATATGAGGGTTCGCCTGGGCCCGTATGAGCGGGACAGCCATTCCTCGTACGTAAATGATGCCACTTCATTCGCCTGCAGGTTATGCAGTTCAACCTACATAGATGCGCACATTAATACGCTCAAAGTGTTGGGAAGTTACAGTAGACTGTATGTATCTTTCTCTAACAAACCTTATCCAGGAACCAGTCGGGTCTGCTTCCAGAACCATCTATACGCACTCTCATCTTTCTCAAAGGAGCGATATCCTCAATCTCCAGATTGAATGTGTCCTTCTGCCCTCGCTCAAACCTGCACACATACACACACACATTAAAGGGTTACTTTATGTGACATCAGTGGGTTAGTTAGAATGTTTTGAAGCATCGAAAATACATTTTGGTCCAAAAATAACAAAAAACTACGACTTCCACAACAGAACCGGAACACAATACAATGCTGAATAAAGTCGTAGTTTTTGTTATTTTTGGACCAAAATGTATTTTCGATGCTTCAAAACATTCTAACTAACCCACTGGTGTCACATGGACTACTTTGATGATGTATTTATTTCCTTTCTGGACAAGGACAGTATACCGTACATACATTTCCAATGGAAGGACAGAAAACTCTCGGACTAAATCTAAAATATCTTAAACTGTGTCCCGAAGATGAACGGAGGTCTTACGGGCTTGGAACGACATGAGGGAGAGTCATTAATGACATAATTTTTATTTTTGGGTGAACTAACCCTTTAAACACACAAAATTAGACCGTTTAAACATATATGTATAATCATCATTTTTAGGAGACTCTTGTAACCTATTTGCCAATAGTGACACTCTAATTTCCTTCCATTTTCATAAATATTCTAATAATTTCAGCTCAAATCAATATTTTTGCTAAATAAAATGCATAAAACTTTACATTTATCTTGCACTAATCTCTTGTGTTTCTTTGTGTGTACATGCGTACCTGTCCACTAACTTTGGCAGCAACATTTCCTCTGACGTGCCGTGGACTCCAAACACAGTCATGTAGATCTGTGTGTCCGTACCTGCATGCTGGACATCTCCTGTTATCACGGTTACCTCATAGATAACCTTGGAGAAAAAGACCTTTCGTAAAGTGCTGTGCACATCTTTTAAAAGTTTGGGGTCAGTAAGATTTAAAAATAATAATAATTATACTTAAAGACACATTAAATGTTACAAAAGATTTCTATTTCAAATCAATGCTGTTTTTTATGTTTGTATGTATCAAAGTTTCCACAAAAATATTTAGCATCACAACTGTTTTCAACATTGATAATGATCAGAAATGTTTCTTGAGCAGCAAATCAGCATATCAGAATGATTTCTGAAGGATCATGTGACACTGAAGACTGGAGTAATGATGCTGAAAACACAGATTTGATCCCAGGAATAAATTACATTTCAAATTATATTGAAATAAAAAACTGTTTTGTAAACGGTTTACTGTTTTAACTGTTGATCAAATATATGCAGCCTAACATTAAAAGAGATGTTTTGAACGGTAGTGTATACTGTAATCACCTCACATGAGCTATTGAAATGAAATGGTGTACCTTCTGTGAGATGTTGACAGTTTCTGCATCCTGCACAATTAGGAAGCGGGCAGTGAGTCCGTCTCCTCGGTCTTTGGCCAACCAGCATTTACAGCGGAACACGTATCGCACTGCTTTAGTCGGCACCTCGACGGACAACTCGTCCACTAACCAGCAGCTCTCAGGGGTCGCCCCATCGTGACCCAACTGCACACGACACAAACCACCAATATCTATACGTGCTGTACACAAGCTTCTGACACACAAACCTGCAGAATCTGTGTGTGTTTCCTCACTTGCACTGTCTTGATATCGCCAACATCAGATCCATAACAGGTGAAGTAATCCAGGGATCCAGGCAGGAATGCATTTTTCCCATCTAAGTCGAGCCATAGGCGGTCGGTCCTCTTGTTCTTCTTTCCTATGATGATGACGTACACTCGGCTACTCGTCCCAGCATCCCGATCTGAACCCGTTGTCACCGAGAAGTGGTAGGGGATCACTACACACACAACATTTATTTTTTCCTCTCTTATTAAATTCAAATAGAAAATAGTGGTATTTAATCATGCAAAACTTGCTTCCACAATGCAGTTATGGGTGGTTGCCATTGCATTGCATTCGATTAAATAAATGCAATTTAATTAAATGAAATGCATTAAATTAAGTCTAGTCAAATTAAATTTAAATAAGTTAAGTTAAATTAAATTTACAGAATATTTAAATGAGTATTTTAAATAAATAATAACAGAATATTTTCAGATATTTCAGATTCTGCTCTGTTCAAAGGGCAAAGAAAATCAAA